>OZ020520.1:19796452-20110600 GCA_963971425.1 Bryoerythrophyllum caledonicum | reverse complement strand
GCCGCGCAGCGAGGAGGTTGATTGCCACACTTGATCGCGGAGGAAGCTATTGATTTGATTTTTGCCTCGATGTGTTTGGATTAGCTTGGTGGTGGAGCACCAACAGTATGGGGTGTGCGCGCGCACAGCTCTAGCTCAAGGTTACTTTGGGAGGCGTCACGCGATTTCCACGTCACGCGAATATGTTGACTAGGGTTTGGATTCGTGGTTGTGGCGGCTAGGGTTTGATGGCGGCGGCTAGGTTTTGGCGGCGATGGCTAGGGTTTGGTGGTGGTGGCTAGGTTTTGGTGGTGGTGGCTAGGTTTTGGTGGTGGTGGCTAGGGTTTGGTGACGGCGGCTAGGGTTTGGTGACGGCGGCTAGGGTTTTGGAACTAGGGTTTAGGTTCTTCTGTGTAGAGGCTAGGGTTTCAAGTAGTGCGCTGATGTGCCATATTGAGGATTTTGTGCAATACTACGAGCTGCTCTTTTGACTCACTTTATGAGGTTTTGGTGTCATTTTTTCACTATAACAATGCTTGCACTCTCTAGTTGTTGACTGCTATCATGTTTTCTTGTTGAAATTGCAAGTTTATACATACTCCAGTTGGTGTTCTCATTTGTGAATTCAAACATTGGTACTCACCTAACACTAAAGTAATTCTGTCTGAACTTCAATCATCATGAACCTAACCCTTGAGTTCCTCACATTCAGAATTGAAACAAAGTTAGAAGCTTACCAAGTTCGCAAAAATCTCCTCGATGTGCAAATTTCCTCCAATCTACACAGTATACAAATTTGACAAAAATTAGTGAATGAAGTAAAAATGCACATAGCCTTGAGGTTTTGATTGCAAGAGTGCCCACCTTAGAAACTGCGAAGAGAAATGACCTCTAGGTTTGCATAGAAACCTTTTATCCATGTTGGAACCTTGTGCCTCAAGTTTACTAGTAAAAATTTGACTTTAAGAACTTTGGACCTTTTGCTTTGTTTCTCCATATGTTAATTTTTTCAATATATTATATTAAAATTTCGGGCTATATGTAATACGAAGATACATATAGGATTTTTTATCACATAGTTTACCATATAAACTTTATGCATGTGTTGCAGGTAAAGGGGGAAGGGTTGAGAAACATGTCGAACAACAACGACGGAATGGTGATATAATGTTGAACGCCATCAAGCATGAGTGCGTGTACCGCTAACACCTGCAACGTATCTTGAGGTAAACATTTATTTTTATACAAGTTTAACCCCTAAGGTACCAAGTGTCCAAAACGGGCTTTTTGAAAGTTCGGTCAGGTTCCTATGGTGTCAATTTCCAACATTCTTCTTTGAAGTTTTTATAATAAAAAGACATTACCAAGACCTTAGTGGGAAAAAAATTTGTACCTAAATTGGACATTTGATGAAAAAGTTATAGGGTTTTGAATTTTAATGGGGAGGGCGGGCACCTCGGGCACCTCCAAAAACTTTTGATAGGACACTCTATTGAAAGTGAGATTTTCATTACTTGCAAGTAATATTATTTCCCTTCATATTGTCCAAAAAAATTCTTGTCTTTAGTGAAAAATAGCATACCAACCCAAGTCAAACATTTTCACACATTGTCACTCATTGTCGGGCAAGGTACCAAAAAAACTTCTTGTTTTCCAAATAAAACCTAGATATTTTCATATTTTTCACTTTTTATTTTTTCCACATCAATATGTAATGTAAACCTTCATATTAACCATTCGGATTGTCAATCGAAAACATATTAAGTTAAAAAGAAATTAAACTGTGAATTAACAAATTTCAAGCCTCCACTTCTTGCACACTTGTTTTGAATATGCTACACCCGGTTTCTACCTCTAAAAAATAAAATATAAGGAGCTCACATCATGCTTAACAAGATGGTAATAGATTTAGACCTTTTGTAGTGAAATTTTTTGACACTAACTGAAGTCAACGTCTATTGATCCACTAAACGCAGGGAAGAAAATGAACCATTTAGTTGACTTCAAACACTATAATTTTTTAATCCGTGGGGACAAAGTTTTTGAAATTTTGTACATGTATTACTTAATAAGCCTTTATTGAGATCCTACGGTCAGAACTAAAAATCAAAGTTTTTGTTTCCTTCTTTATTCGTTGCACTAGAATCCATTTAGTTTGAAGTGTTTTTGGTGTAAAACTGTCACGATACCTTAGGGGTTAAGATTGATTCTTGATTGATCTTTTGTACTATGTTGTTTGTAGAATAACCTTTATGTGGACGTACAAATCCATTATTTAATTAGCGATTGTAACAAGTTCCAATGGTGTCAATAATAGCAAGTAGAGAACATGGTTCATTTTCTTCCCTAGGTTCAGTGAATTCCCTTCGTTTCAGTTCACTTGGATTCAAAAGATTGCATCACACATGATCTAGGTTCATTATCATCATGTGAAGATTGATTAGTTCCATTATTCACCAATGTTTAGGAATGCAAAAGAGGTGTAGCATATTTAACCCCTAATGGATCAAGTGTCAAAAATTGGCTTGTTGAATGTTTGGTCAGGTTTCTATGGTGTCAATGTCCAACATTCCTCTTTGTAAATTTTACTATAGAAAGGCATTACCAAAACCTTAGTGGGAAAATAATTTTTACGTAAATTGGACATTTGATCAAAAAGTTATAGGGTTATAAGTTTAAAATGGAGAGAGCAAACAAGTTGGGCACCTCCAAAAACTTTTGCTAGGACACTCTGTTGATTGTGAGATTTTTTGTACTCAAAAGTAAAATTATTTCCCTTGATGTTGTCAAAATAAGTTCTTGTCTTTATTGAAAAATAGCATACCAACCCAAATCAAACATTTTCACACATTGTCAGTCAGTGATGGGCAAGGTACCAAAAAAACTTCTTGATTTCCAAATAAAACCTAGATATCTTTTTATTTTTCACTTTTTTTTTCCACTACAATATGTGGTGTAAACCTTCTTATTGACCATTTCAATTACCAATCTAAAACATATTAAGTTCACAAAAAATTACTGTGTGAATCAACAAATTCAGAACTTCGACTCTTTGCACAGTTGTTTTGAATATGCTACACCTTTTTTCTCCCTCTAAAAATTGGTGTACAAGGAACTAACATCATGCTGAACAAGATGGTTAAGGATTTAGACCTTCTGTAAATAAAAAATTGACACGAAGTGAAGTCAAAGTCTGCTGATCCACTACACGCAGGGAAGTAAATGAACCATAAGATTCACTTCAAACACTATAATCTTTCAATCCGTGCGGCCAAAGTTTATGAATGTTTTTTTAAATATTAATTAATAAGTCGTAATTGAGAAACTACGGTCAAAACTAGAAATAAAAGTTTTGGTTTCATTTTTTGTTCGTTGCACTAGAATCCAACAATTTAGAAGTGTTTTTGGTGTAACACTATCATTGTACCTTCAGGGTTAAAGACTCCGTGCAAGGAGTTCATGTTCTAGAAATTCTTAATTTTCTCATTTCAAAGCAGTTTTATCAAAAGGTACAATATCATCATCATATTTTGAACAGTAAATATGTGTTTAGAAACATACCTTTTATCAGATGAATGGTGCTTTGAAGGTTAACAATTAGTACATGTATTTTGACTAATGTGCAGCCATAATGTTCCTATTTTTTCAATAGTGATAATGGAGAGCTGCACGATTCAGACTCCTTTGATACGGCCACACATCGAAAGGGACAATATGCCTTCTAATAGCTCTGTGGGGGCCCGATTAGTACGAGCAGCACGTGCAAGGCAAATTCAACAGAGATCTGTTGGGTTCATGACTTCTGAATTGGAAAGGGCAGTAGAATTGCTTTCAGAAAGAGGAGATGTGGTGGGCTTAGCAACGAGGGAACATGCATTCAAAAGTGGCATGGAATTGAATGGGTCGAAGTTGTTCCCATTCGAGGTGGCGGTGCGTATCACTAGGGTAGATGATGCATTGCATTGGACCGGAGAGATTGTAGGGGAACGCCTTGGCATGTGTGTGGGCTTGATCATTCGTTGGCATCGATCTTTGCTACGTGTAGTGGCTATAGAACCTGATATCACAGGTGTCCATGGTGACATTGGATCACAGATAGCGCTTGCAGAAGTGATGGCCTCAGAATTTGATTTTCCTGAGTTCATCAACACACCAAGATCCACCCAGAGGTCTCGACGCAGTAGTCATGCTTCAAACGCCATAGATGAAAATTCGCCGTTTTCCCAATCTACTCCCTCAAATATCCAAGATTTGCCCCATGTAGATGGATTTGCTTATGTTAGACCAGCACGTCGTTCATATTCTATGCAAAATAGGAGAAGGAGAGATTCAAGGGAGCCATCATTGACAGAAGCTGCACCATCTAAGGTATCGCTTAGAAGCGTGCAAATTGCAATGGCACAAGGAGGATGCAAACGTAATTGTTTGAGGGACGTTCCAGCAAGGTATCTATTGGACATGCGATATATTGCATGGAGTAGTGAGTTTTCTGTTCGAAGTACGTGGATGAGACAGATGCTGGTTTCTTTTTACACAAGGTCGGAAGGAACTCGTCGAGACAAGTTTGTAACAAAGTTAGATGGGAAAGAAGTTTGCAATGCTTGCTACGCTCTTGGGGTTGGATATTCACAGAGGCGCTTTAAGCAATTGAAGAAGGACTGTCTAATATATGGAAGAGTGACATCTATTCACGGCAATACCCTTTCAGATCCGATAAGAGAGAGTACTAGAATGTCTGCAGCAGAGGCTTGCTTTAAATCATTTGTCGATGAAGCTGGTTGTCCTCAACCTCATCGTTGTATTCGCCGTAAGAGTGACAACGAAGTGGTGCCTCTCATTCTTCTTCCAATGAATACAGCCAAATTTGATGTATTCAATTATGTGAACGAGGAGGTGAAGAGAATTTGTAATGGAGAAACCATTTCTATGAGTTCGTTCCGGAGGATGTGGCGCATCAAGTATTCCCACGTTCAGGTACCTCCGTTCTCGAGATTCTCAAAGTGTTATCATTGTTGGGAGTATAAATGTGCCATGGAGGGAACCACCAATGCGGATGCAAGGATAAAGATAAAGGAGTTATTTATGTTGCATCTGCGCAACCAGATGGAAGAACGTAGGCATTATTGGATATTTAAGAGGTCGTGTTATATTAGCCCTGAGTTGTACATGTGCATCATAGTGGATGGCATGGACCAAAACACGACCATGGTACCGAGGATGCGGCAGACTGTGAAGAACATTGAACATCGGTTTGTGAAGACCCATCTGTGTGGTGCTCTTGTACATGGGATTGGTTTATATTGCGACGTGTGGTTTGGGGCTCACCACAAACACGATAGCAATCAAGTCGTGAGTACATTGTTGTACGTGATTGGAGATGTGCTGCGGAGGAGAGGCTTTTTGCCACCAACACTGCGAATTCAGGCCGACAACTGCACGCATGAGAACAAAAACATTTATATGTTTGCTCTATGTGCTACATTGGTGGGATTGGGGTTTTTTCAGGAGGTGGAACTATCTTTTCTTATAGTGGGCCATACCCACGAAGATATTGATCAACGCTTCAGTTGTATATCAAATACGTTGAAGAGGTCGGACGTGGATTCGTTGAAGGAAATGATGAGTCTTATAGAACGAGGAACATCTCCTACAGAGGCATTTGTTAGCGCCCGGTTGCTAGAGAATGTATGGGATTGGAAATTGTTCATAACTCCTCACTTATTGACAGGTCAGGATTCATTGGTGGGCATAACATTTCCGCACCACATACGATTCTATATGGACAATCGAGCAGCGACTCGTGACGTTCGAGTACAACACAAGCATTATTGCAAGGATCCATGGGGACCGGAGGCAGGGACGAAAACTTTGGGGTCGTTGCCAAATAGGGATGAACGACCATCGTTTGCGGAAGTATTTGCAGCGGACGAACGGGAGTTGAAGGCGTTGGATGACTTCATTGCATATAAGCAAAGGTGCATTCAAAGGTTGCAACATGAGGACAAGAATCGTGAGGCAAAAGTAGAGGCTGAAAGATTGAAACTCTATTTAGCTCAATTTCCACACAAAGATCGTAGCAATGAGCATCGTACCTCACCGTTTTGGCCTTCAGAGTTCTCCTATACCGGACCTACAGGGAGCGCATCTTTGGATGTAATGGATGGTGCAAGTGAAGAAAATCGCGAGGTAAATGTCGTAGAGCAGGTAGTGGCCATGCTTCCAAATGCCGAGGCTCGAGGATACTTTGGTCCTCGTAGAGGAAGACCCTCTAATCAAGCAGTGCGTAGGGCACAACAAACAGAGCGCAACTATCTTGAGGAACGCACCGAAGAAGGAGCAATGTATGAAGGTAATCACGACCCATTTCCACCATTTAATCCACAATTTGATATCCGTTGTGGACAGTTTGTAGCCTTGAGTGTTGATCGAGCAGAGATAGAAGGCGGTGTACCATTCTATGTAGGGAAAGTGATTGAGGAAGGAAAAAACCGATGGAGACTTAAGATTAAGGTTTGTTGGTATTGGCCCATCATCCAAAGGGGGGTTGCTGATGGACATGGGTCTTCTGCACAACGGTATGCAAATTGCATGGATTCATTCTGGGAGCCATCTGGGGAGAGCCATAGTTGGGTGGAGAAAGATGCATGCATTTTTTCATGGATAGACACACCGGAAAGAACCATGTCCGGGGCCAGCGGGTGTAGAAAGCGCAATGTATTTGGAGTGCAGGTTGAAAGCAGGATTCGCATTCTTCAATCGGCAAAGGCCCACATCCTACAATATATTGCAATGCAAACCGAAGCTATCGATGACGACCGTTTGCAAGCAGCCCTAAATTATGTGGAGTAGATAGTGTGCCTTTATGAGAGTATACTAGTTGTGTATATTAATAGATATATAGTGTATGTGTAAGAGTAGTATATTCTAAGGGTGATGTAAGACGTTATATCATTAATCCTATAGAGTAAAGGTAATTTTACTATTGGTGCTAAGTCCAATTGTTGAAGCATCTATATTTAGTTTCCACCATTGTATGCATTATATACTACGTTGAATATCTTTTAATCAACTACCAACCCTTGCATAAAGTATGTTTTTCTGTGATTACGCCTGTTTGTATACTACAATCCTTCAAATCTATCTTTGAAATATTGTGAAACTATATTAAATACACATTTATCTAATATTAACGAGGGGCCACCACAAATAAGTTGAAAATGCCAAAAAATTGCTTCCAATATTAACAACCATGATTGTACGTAATATTGTTGTAGAAGCTCAATTTTTTTTCTTTGGAAATCTTTTTTTTTCTTTGATTTTTTTTTTTTTTTGCAATTTTGCCACTTTTGTTCGCAATCGCCGCTGTTGTACCCAAGTGCACTTTTATATGGCCAAGTGCATAATTGCTTAATTGCGTGTTAATACCTAGTATTAATATCTTATCTTACACAATTGAACTTAATCCATGACCTCAACTTTGGGGAAAATTTGCACAACGTCCAACGGTTGATGGAATAGATTAAAGTGTTTAAAGTTACCGTATATTGGTAGTGAAAACTGTGGAATTTGGAGGGTGTACTACTTTAACCATCAATAGATTTTTGCGAGAACTTTTTTACTTTGAATTAGAGCGGTTCACATGTGCACTAGGTTGATAGCTTCGCATTGACATATGTGAAGAAAATATTTATACACAATTATTGATGATTTTTTTTGCTTATTTCTACTTGATTGTGTACAAAAATGTTCCAACCTTATACAAATCAAAGTGGAAGTTTTGTATGTGAGGAAAGAGATCAACAATCACAGAACAATGAAGAATGTCTTAACCCCTAAATGACCAAAGTCCCCTCGGGGGACATTTTGAGTTTGGATAAGGTACCACGTTCTCAATTCTAGGCATTATTTTAAGAGATTTTTTTAGTGAACGAACAACTTTGATTAGCTTTGCGTAGACACAAATTTTGTAGAATTCCAACTTACGGTTCAAAAGTTACAATTTATTTTCACTTACATATACAAATAGTGCAGCACTTTAGTGTGACATATCACAAATACTATCACTAAACTTTTATAACTTCTAAATTCAATAGAAATTCGAGTTTTTGTCCATTTATAAGAAAGAAAATGTCTTCTTAGAAAGGAAATTGAGATCTTTGCATCTACTGTACGGATTCGTGAATTTCAAAAATTTGAGAGGGATGTGATATGTGCAAATATAAAGTGTATTGTTGATTCTGAGCACATAGTTGCATTGCAGGATATTTTAGGACATCTTCTACACCTCTTCTACTTCTAAAATTTGGTGCACATGTGCCTAACATGATCCTTTTCAAGTTAACATAATTAATTCACGGCCCGTAGTGCAAAAAGTTGCCATAGAAGGTGGTCGAAGTTTGTTGAAGGTGTTTAGTATGACCTCAAAAAGAGATTATGTCTCACTTCAAAGGCTGATATCTTTCAATCCGTGCGGTCAAACTTACCAAAATTTTCACAACACATTCTCATACAAATCTAGTACAAGATCCTACGGTTAAATTTTTAGAAAAAACATTTTGTATAATTTCGTGTTGAATTCGCTGAAAATGGCAGTTTTGGAGTGATTTTGAGGGGGAAATGTCTTGGTCCTTTAGGGGTTAAAGATAAAGTTCAATCAAAATTTTAGACCAAAATCAATGTGCATGTGTGTGAAATACAACATAGTATGTGGCATGGTATTCATTGTATTTTAGTGTATTTGATGTATTGTGTGTTGTATTTCTAGCTTTTCCAAGAGTTTTATAAATCCAGATCATGGTCTGATTGTTGGAGAGTGTTCATGTAATGAGTGCGCAAATCTGAACCTTGTATCCAGCAGTGCTAGTGATGCGAAACGCTAATCTTGAACGGTGCCGACCAATGTAATAACAGTTGTTTTATCATGGTTTAGAAACCGTAGTACTTTAAACCCTACACCTGAAACACTGGCCGGCCGCACTGTCAATGTAACACTGCTACACCCAACCCTAACCCTAATCTCGGCGACTGAAACGTCGTATGCTTTCGAAACGGCGGCAAGAAAAACCCTACGAGCGCCGCATCCAATGCCCTGAATCCTAATCTCTACATACAATATAGGGATGAATGTTGAACGTTGCCATGGGGTGCATGGGGCCATGGCGGGCATGTGCATGCCGGCGTTGAGATGGTGGAACACTGGGCGGTTTAGATGAAATAGTAGGTCCCTCGATTGGGACTTGGGCAGTGCGGTGGGACCTCGACCCGAGTTTTGCGACCCGGTCACCTAGGAACACTGTTCCCGCGCTCGGGTTTGAGGGGGCCCAGGTCCCGTGGAGACCAGCACTAGCACGGCTGGGCCCACCATCCTGACCTAACAAATAACGTTCTCCCAGTTGCACCGCATGCAAAAAAAAAATTAAAATAAATAAAGAGCGGCGGGGCGTGATGAGGTCTCGTGAGCTGATCAGTCCTGCCCATTCCGTTCCACCCATGCACCACTATTCTCACCGCATATGCTCATGACTCACCCATGACTGAACATGTCAAATGAGATTCTGCCTGACTGGAGACCGTCGGTCTACAGACAATTGTAGACTTCTTTTCCACTATTATTGACATTACTGTGTTGTATGGTACCCGAATGAGACAAGAGAAACGTGCCTACGGTAGTATATTATACAGCACCAGACTCCACAAGTGTTACATGTGAAGGGTATCTTGACTGTCATGGTAGCTCAGTGTCCTATTCTCTCCCCTGGGACATCACAAATCCAGCACGGGTTTACACTCAAGGTATATGTCGACCCACATCTGCTCGCCACACCAGACGCAGAAGTCTTCGTGGAGAAGTCTTTTTTATTTGGAGGTTGTTTATTTGGTTTTATAGCTTCTGAGGTTGCATAGTACAGTATTATTTTTTCTTTTATTTATTATTATTTTTTTTTTTGACACGATTCTAAGGAATTCATTTATTTTTGTCGTTTTTGAAGCAAGTGGAAAAAACAGATAAGCTTGTGCCATGTCTGAAGATTTACTTGGATGTATCGTCAAAATACCTTAAACCGACACTTTAGTGATTCTGTGCTTCAAAAGTTGAGATTTAATTGCAAAAAAAATATGCTTGGGTAGAGAAATAAGGTTCTGATTTGTGAGAGAAAAAAAAATTGAAAACAACGTTGTAGATTGTGAGAAAAAAGAAAGAAAGTGGGTTTCCTCCAATCAACCCTAAAGCGACCAGGTTTAGTGACAAAACCAAACCTTAAAAGCACATTAAACCGTCACCTCTATCCCACCAAACCGCCAGCTCCATCCAGCTCCATCCTTGCATTCATTGGTGGGCTTGGAATAGACTTGGAATATTTCTGACAGAATATATGACAGAAAACGAGAGGAAGAAATCCGGTTCTGACGAGGTCTGCAGTGTCGCTTCAGGGTTGAGTGTCGGTTTAAGGTATTTTGACGTTAGTAGAGTTTTCCTCAAAGTGCTTCCCAATAAGTAAAGCTAGTGGGAATATGGTAAATTTTTTTATGCATGAGAATAGGCATCCAAATATTTCATTCTTCCTTTTTCTGCGTTAATGAGCTGCATGGCAGTCAATGCTCTTGGGTCCTACCCCATGCAAGCTGAAGCTCGCCAGTAGTACCCTAACCCATGTGCGCGGTACTCTGTTGCTCTTCATGTTCCCAGTCAGACTCATTAATGTGCACAGTATTTGTTACCACCAAGAGCCATCCCTGGTCCACTTCTTTATAGAGCTATTAAATATGCATTGTGGAGTAGCTGGACACCCATCAAATACCTGATTGTGCAATTGACTCCGCTGACTTGTGGACATGGAAGCCAAGAGGAATGTAGGGTATGGATGTCCTGTAAACGTACTGCATGTTTTTGGTTTGAGATGTAGAGACAAGGAGTAAGAAATATTTTTGCATAGGTTGATTAGTAAGTCCAAGGCAAATCCAATGTCACTAGTTTTATAAATTTTCAGAAATGTATGACTAAAGTACACATTTTTGAAGTTGATCTTGTAGACTCACTGGGTTTAGGTTCATCCACTAGCAGAAGAAGAAAAAGAACTCCAGTGCACGTAGCAGACCGGAAGGAATAAAGTGTATGTTCGTTCCACCACAAAACCAATGTCCACCAGACAAAGGATTTCAGCGATTTTGATGTTTAGTGTCATGGGCAGTAAATGACTTGTAAATGCTGTAAGTTTTCACTCTTGATGAATATTTTTACCGACCATGTCCACTATGATCTCCCTCTTCGAGTAGTATAGATTATTGTACTCTTAGTAAAAATTTATATCAAAAGTAAGAACCTGCAGCATTTACAAGTCATTTACTACCCATGACACTAAACATCAAAATCAATGTAGTAGTATGGAATTACTCCCCCCTCTTGAAGGTAGACACTATGTAATCAACAATTAGTAACCAGTAACAAGTAGCCAAAAGCCAAGGACCGAGGACCAAATTAGAGCCACAAGGCTCATTTTGAGGGGATGAGATGTGGGGGTTATTGTGTGCTTTTGAGAGTATTTAGGAGGTATCATTTGGTGTGGGGAGAGGTTGGTTATTTTCAATTTTTTGCTTGTGAAGGAGGATCAACATTGCATATTGGATAGGAATGGAGTTAGTTTTTGTGAATGTCTTTTTAATTCAATTGATGGGGATATTGAATGTTTTTTCAAGATTTTTCAAAGATGGGATAAAGGTGATAATTCTAGCTCCAGCAGTGATGACAATAAGGGGGTCAACTTTCCATCCAAGAGTAGAAATGTCATTAATAAGTGGTTGGTATATATTAATTTTGTTTTCAATTGCTTCTAGAGAAAATCTATCATTATAGTATTTAAATTTGATAAATTGGATAATGATGTTTGTGTTAATGTGGTGTGGTGGAAGGGCTTTATATGGTAGCCCCTGACGCATAGCATGTCTGGTTTAAATCTAGCATTGCAATGACATCTTTGGGTTCTACATGTGCATAGAAGTAGCCATGTGGAGATTGAGTTTTCTTGTGGATTATTCTTGAACGTTCCAGAGTTCATAAGTATAAAGCATCGGGATTTGTTTGAAGATACAATTAGTTTCCGGATTTTCCAAACCACTTTGTTGTGTCTATTGACGATTAGGGAATGTATGTGATTTTGGCATTTAAGGAGTACGTGTAGCCACGTGTCCGGGTTCGTGGAGGTGCATGTAGGGCATGTTATGGATGGAAATCTTTCTATTCCAAAGAAGAGTTGTTTGCGGGCATTTCCTATGTATTGTCTAGTACAAAATTTGACATGTTTTTTGTGGATTTGTAATTGTAGGATTTTCCCAAAAATTTGTAGAGAGTTTGTTATCAATGTTGTTGTTACGAGTCCATTTGGCTGTGTTAGGAAAAAATTCCGAGATTAAATCGAGGTTGCAGATTTGGTCTCGTTTTTCGAGATGTTTGTCTAGAAATCTAGTGGGGCCTTTGTTCGGGATGTCTTCCATTGAAGGTCAACTATCTCTGTGAAAGTAGTATGGGGTAGCATGGGTATATTCATGCGGATGTTTGGCATTTTTGTGGGATTTGTTTTGTCCTTCTTTAGCTAATTCATCCGCTTGTTTGTTTCCTTCTATACTAACATGTGCTCTAACTCTATGGAGGGTTGTAATTTGTGTGCGGTTTTGTAGCATTTGAACCATAAATGTTAATATGGCATGGTTGGGGTGGCTGTTGTGGAGGGTAAGGTGTGTCATTTGTGTTGTTGTGGAGGGTAGGGTGTGTCATTTGTGTATTTAATAGATCCAGTACATTAATAAAATTTGTAAAGATGTGAGCGGGTTCATTGGCGTATTGTGTAGTGATAATTTGGAGTGTTTAATGGAGGGCCATCATTTCTACTCTGAGGATATTTTCAAGTCCATGTAATCTTTTGGATAGTTTTATTTCTTTGGTGAGGTTGTATATGCCATATCCAGCCTTTTCTCTATGCCAATGTCTTGGACTTATTTGTGTTGGTTTTTTAAATGAACCATTTGTGTAATAACTATATGCGGGTTCAAATTTTAAAGGGATGTAGTCACAATATGTGGGGAGTGGGGTGGTGTATTGAGGCAGACGTGCGTCATATTTTCATTCATGAGTTGGGACCATTTTTTGTTGCGATTCACCAAGGTTTGGGGAGGTGTGGGTGGGACTATTTTTGTATGTAACCGATGTATGTTGAGGTTTTTTGAGATGGAGGTAATTGTGGCAAGTTGTTCCCAGGTACCAATATTATTATTTTGGTGGTGTATGCATAGTATTTGTATGGTGGATGGCTCAAGTCTGGGGTTTTTTTTAAAAATTCAGGTGGAATGGTGGGTTGTGGTAGGTCGTGGTAATGAAAATTATCCAACTACAAAAATTCCAAGGGGGCAAATAGAGATCATAAAGGAGTTCTTGGCAACACTAGTTGTGTCCGGATTATAATAGCGGCAGATTTTTAATCTTTGGTATTGATGCGATTGCAGATTGTGATGAGTAGTAATTCATGTGGTATGGTTAGGTCTTTTGGGTCTAAATTGTTTGAGGACAATATTCCAATCCTCTCTATTTGGGATGCTAATCATTCCTATACACTATTAATTAGTTAACCATTTAGATTGATACATGTTAAATTGTTAGCATGGTGTTCTTTATGTTGTGTTTTGAGTATCGGTCAATATGTTATGATTAATTCTTGTCTTTCAATATTACAACCTCACAAATTGCTTCCTCTACGGGGGCGTTTTATCCTTATCTTCCCTTCATAATTTGAGATAAAAGTATAATGGCGGTGCGCATTTTAGCTCGAGCCGAGTTGATATGTGTGCATGGTATTTTTTTTTCACTACAGCTGCATCAGATGGTGCACGCTTTACCTCGAACCAAGCTGAAGTGTGTGGAATGTGGTCACCCAATTTTCTACTAATATGTTGTAGAGCTCATATCTTCGGTTTGTACAGGATGTATAGCACAAGGGGAATTGCAATCATTGTATAGCATATTTGTGTTTCTTGTGATGTATTTGTCACTTGGTTACAATGTGACATTTGTTCAATTGTTTATCTACTATCAAGCCAAACTGTGAGGATAATGTTATTTTAAAAACCTTAAATAAACACTCAAATATGTGAGTACAATGAATTATCTTTCTAAGTATTTCTAAAGTATGATATCCAATATAATTTTTGCTCTAATACCTATTACTTTAAGGCTTTTCATTGTTGATCATAACCTACCAATTTAATGGAAACTCTTTTATACGAAAATCAAACATTCCATAGTGTAGACCTTAGATGGGCACTTTACCTCTAATGCACAACTATATTATTTTAGAAGACAATAAATCTTCCAATATGATGAACACGGTGTTGAATTTGTGAAAGATGGGTTACATAACAATAAAGAAGAGGAAGGTTCAAAGGAAACATATTTAATTTCTGTTGAGGCTTGCTTGGGTGTTGTAGATTCAAGTTTTGTGTGTTGATTCTCGTTGTTGTGCAAATTTGGGCATTGGGTTGGTTCGGCGCTTTGCTGTAGAGTTGGTCTGCAGGTAGGTCCTGAATAGATGGCTCTCGTGGACGTGTGTGCGAATCCTGAAGTCGCAGGCGTGAAGTCTCCAATCGCAACAACCAATCTTTACTATAGCTTATCACTGCTAGAAATTGTGTACTTGTGTCTACTAAGGTATAGTTAGTGCTTTTTAGAACTAGGTTATAGTCATAAGTGTTGCGGAATGGGGTTTGTGTGCATGTGGGTGGAAGATATTCTAAGTTTGATGATGATAAACAACTACTTGAACATTCAATATCCATATAGAGGATAAGTGAGGATCTAAATGTGAGTGTGTCGAGGAAGGCAAATACAGTATTAATGCAAAGCAAAGTTTGTACAAAAAGGATGCAACAGAGAGTAAAAGAGTAAGATGTAGCCTGAGAGGGGGCGTTGTTGTCGCCTTGCAAGGACGCCGAATATGTTTTGACTTTAATCTTGTGCGTTGAGCGCCTAGATTGGAGGGGAGGAATTATGTGGAAGGCTGCAGACTTAGTCTAACCTATTCCAAAATCTGGGATAGAGTAAATGTGTGAGCGAGAGCTAAAAGGGCGAGATCTATGCTCCAACACAAGTATCCCTCGCCACAGATCTCACACAACAAGATCTGATCCTATACAACCATTCACAAAGCCTCTAATCCCATATCTAGAGTATGAGTCTCACCAACATACACACTTTGTTTTCCTACGCCTAACCACTTTTAAAAACCAAAGCTTACGTCGGCTTTCAAACAGGGCCAGCCACCTCCTGTTGTGCATGACCTAAGGTTTTGTGACTAAGTCCCTCTCCTCCCCTCACCAGGAAATCCAAAGCTCTACTCAGTGTTCATCCTCCGACTTGAATATTGAGCTTACCCATCCACTAACAACAAACATTCACACCAAAAGTGGCCCACACACCCAAAGATGACAATAACCCTTTAGCAACTAGGGCGCCCAAAGTCGACACGGGCAACCCGAAATCGCGCGTGCATGCCATCGAAAACTTTGTATGGCCGTGCGATTGAGCAATCTTCGGGTTCTAGAGCAGTCTTCAATGAACCACCCGAATCCACTTGAAGTAATTAGATGCAACACTCAGGTTGACCAAGGTACGATTAGGCGGGCACTATGGCAAAAAAAAAATTCTTTATGGAAGATATACACCTTATTGTGGAGCCTAGAGGTTGAGCTAGCGTAGTCTAAGTAACGCAAGCAAAGGCGGGAAAATATGTCGCACCTTGACTAAAAGAAAAGACGGAAAGATGCTCTCACCACACTTTGACTGAAAGAAAAATATATTAAACATTGCCCCGGATGCTCCATAGGTTATAGTCACATAATTTATTCTTCTCGTCCCAATATGTCTAGGTACTTTGCCACGATCATTGTTTGTCTAGGTCTTTGCACAACTTGGGCAATTGAAGCGCTTTCCGGACTTTGCAGTTAACTAATTGGATAGGCTAATAAACGTCATCACCTGTTCGTACACTATCTTCCCATGTTTGCCACAGAGCAGCCGGTCGTCGCTAAATGATCAACCACCCCAAACTATCTCTTTTAGACAATATATTATTAGATTGTTCTAAACAACTTTGTACTATTTTCAATTGTGAGATCTCAAAGTTTTCTTCCTTATGTGAACAAGGTTAACTCATGTTGACACAAAATAATAGCATATTTTTTTAGTACACATTGCATAAATCTTATGGAGCTATATTCTACCTAATGTTAGGTCATTACACTCCAATAATCACAAGTAACGGTGGGATTTAGGATAGAAAAAGGTCTTATAATGACCAAGGGTATAGAATGCAGTCATTTCCTTACCAAAGCAACATCATATTTTTATCTTTAAAAAATATTTGTAGGATCTAAATCCAAATGGTAGACAATATTATCATGCCTTCCTCTATTTTGGGGGTTTTATATGTTTAAAGAGAATTCTTGATTTCTATGCATTTTTATGTGAAAAAAGTGAGGACTATCAAAACTATCCTTCATTGATGCCCGCCTTAAAAAGGTGTACTATTAAGCTCTATGGGTACCCTATTCAACTATCCCACCTAAAAATGGCATACTATTAAGTTCTACCGTACCCTGCTCAACTACTTCAACCTTGAGCTTTTAATATTTCAAGCACCATAACTTTTCCCTAGGAGTCTCAAAAAAAAACTCTTGAGAAAATAACCCATATTCCTATTCTAAGTAAAAAAATCCAAAAATTTAGAAACCTGCTGAAACTCAATTTGTATCTCATAGGTACAACTTGACTTTCAGGGGTTATTGGAGTTTTCCTAAAAGTACTCGGGGTTTAAACCCTAACTGTCACCTCAAAACACTAATAGGGGTTGTACACATGAAAGTCCACTTGTTTTTGAGAAACATGGTGGTTTGGTTAACTTTGGGGTTTATTCCATAAATTATGGTCCTTTGTCAGCCAACCAACATGCTATAGGGTTAATCATCTAGGCATAGTCACCGTCCAAACATAGATGCAAGGTGGCATTGGTGACTCCAAATTACCAATATGGTTACATTAGCTTGTTCCATGCGCGTGGCCCATAAAATATGGAGGATGAGAATTTTCACCCTGCAAATATTGCCGTATTTAAATCTCACCCTACTTTGGTGAATGAAAAAGACACAAGGTCCTTAAAGGATGTTGCACCGGGTATTTTTGGCTGACACAAGGTAGCCACCCTTTAAAACTCAGACTTTCAGGAAAACTCGTGGGTTAGTTTTGGCAGCCATGTGCCAATAATCCAATTTTTTTTTCATTGGGTGACTTTGGTACAATGGGTGTCACCCAGACAATGGTCTTTCTCAAATTGGTAAATTCCAAAAAAATGGTCATTATCTATTGTGAATCAATTATTTACAAATATGACCCGCTAGTAGGGTAAATAGAAGAAATGAAACATCAATATCTTTTACCGTCAATGGTGTGAACAAGTTGTAATGGTGATGGGCTAGTGTTGACAGATATCTTTAAACCATACAAACGAATGGTAAGGAAATGAAGGTGTGGACAAAACCTGGCCCCTATTTAGACCAAAGTAGGCCTTGTAAGAGTAATTTGGAGCCGCAGGTCTAAAATTTGGCAAGAACAATTTTAAAAAAAACTTTTGAACCCTCATTTTTTTTAAAAGCCATTAAAAAGAGGTCTACCTCTCGTCCACCCTCTGTGACATCTATCTACATGAAATAAAGAGATCCAGTGTTGACATAGTGATTCCACTTGACATGTTTGAGTGGGACGTGGTGCCCATTGGCACCATTTTATAGGTACCAATGGAAGGCCCGTGTCACTTCTGGATGTGACAACCTTGCTTAACCCCTAAAGGACCAATGACAATTTCACACCAAAAACACTTCAAAATTGTTGATTTTAGAGCAATAAGTAAGGAAGGAAACGAAACCTTATATTTATAGTTTTGATTGTAGGATCTCAATTAAGACTTACGAAGTAACTCACAAAGTTTCAAAAGCTTTGACCGCACGGATTGAAAGATTATAGTATTTGAAGTCAAGAAAATGGTTCATTTTCTTTCCTGCGTTGAGTGGATCAGCAAACTTTGACTTCACTTGATATCAAATTTTTGCACTACACAAGATCTATATTCATTACCATTATGTTAGGCCCATTTTTAGAGCTAAAGAAAGGGTGTATTATATTCAAAACAATTGTGCAAGTAGTGGAGGTTCAAAAATTGTCAATTCAAGCTTTATTTTTTTGGTGAGCTGAATATGTTTTAGAATGAGAATCCAAATGGTCAAGAAGAAGTTTTCCACAACATATTTTTGTGGGGAGAATAAAAAGTAGAAAATATGAAGATTTTCAAGTTTTACATGGAAAGGAAGAAATTTTTTTGGTACCTTTCCCGACAATGTGCAACAATGTGTAACAATATTTGATTTGGATTAATATGCTATTTTAAACCAAAGACAAGAGATTTTTTTGAATATGTGAAAGGAAATAATATTATTTGCTACTATTGAAAATTTCACATTCAATAGAGTGTCCTAGCTAAAGCTTTTGGAGTTGTCCGACATGCCCCCTCTCCCATTTGAACTTCAAAACTCAATAATTTTTTATTAAATGTTGGATTTAGAAAAAAAAATTAGACTCATACAAAGATTTTAGTAATTTCCATCTATATTAAAATTTTCAAAAAATAATGTTATAAATTGACATAGTAGAAACCTGTTGAATCTTCACGAGGAGACTCTTAGTAATTTAGGGATTGATACCTTTTAGAATGATAATTCATAAGAAGGTTTTCACCACATATTGTTGTTGAAAAATAAAAAGTGAAAAATATGAAGATCTCTAGGTTTTATGTAGAATAGATGAAGTTCTTTGCCCTGCTTGCTTAAAATGTGTAAAAATGTTTGACTTGAGTTGAAATATTTTTTCACAATAAAGAGATGATTTTTTTTGACGTCTTCAGAAAAGGTAATATTCTATACATGTATGAAAAATCTTAATGTCAATAGAAAGTCTAGCAAAATTTTGGAGCTGCCTAGAGTCCCCATTTCTAACTTTGAGTGGTACTAACTTTTGAATCATGAATTCAAAAATAATAAAAAAAAATACCTCCACAAAGCTCTTGTCAAGGAAAATCTAGTATAGAAATCTGAAAGAAAAAAGATTTTTTTTAATTTTAAGAAAGCTGCCCAAAATCAAAATCAACTTTCCAAGGAGCACTTGGTCCTTTAGGAGTCAAAAGTTAGAGTTGTAGTTGAATCTCTAATTGTGGGAGTCTAGACACCACTCTCGGGCAGTGGAATATTAGTTACCCTCCTTTGGGGGCTTCCAAAATTTGGTACTTAAAAAGACATGGGGAGGGACCAAAAGCAACAAGGTATATTTGTCTAGGGATATTCTAGGAGCTGATGTTCCGTATGCTAAAAGAAAAGGGAGTTTAACCCCTAAAGGCCCAAGGCATTTTCACACCAAAAACACTCCAAAACTCTTTGTTCTAGAGCAATGAGTAATGAGGTGATCAAAACCTTTTATTTCTACATCAAATCGTAGGTTCTTAATTAAGACTTATTCATAAACGTCTTCACAAAATTTTATAAAATTTGACTGCACGGATTGAAAGATAATAGTGTTTGAAGTAGAAAAATCTGTTCTTTTTCTTCCCTGCTTTGAGTGGATCAACAGACTTTGACTTCACTTGGTGTCAAATTTTTCCACTACACAAGGTCTGAATACATTACCTCATGTTAATCATAATGTCATTTCCTTGTACACCAATTTATAGAGGTAGGGAAAGGGTGTAGCATATTCAAAACAAATGTGCAAGGAGTGGAGGTTCAAAAATTGTCAATTCACGTTTTATTTTTTTGTGAACTAAATGTGTTTTAGAATGATAATTTGAATGGTCAATAAGAAGGTTTACACCATATCTTATAGGAGAAAAAATAAAATGTAAGAAATATGAAGATCTCTAAGTTTCATGTGGAAAAGAAGAAGTTTTTTTGGTACCTTGCCCGACAAAGTGTGACAATGTATGACTTAGATTATTATGCTATTTTCCACTTAAGACAAGAGATTTTTCTGGAAAATATGAAAGGAAATAATATTATTTGCTGGTATTGAAAATCTCACATTCAATAGATTGTCCTAGCAAAAGTTTTAGGAATTGCCGAACGTGCCTGTTCTCCCCATTTGAAGTTCAAAACCCTATAACTTTTTCATACAATGTATGATTCAGAAAAAAATTGAACTCACGCGAAGCTTTTAGCAATGTCCATCTACAGCAGAAATTTCAAAAAAGAATGTTATAAATTGACACCATAGGAATCTGCCCAAACCTTCAAGAGTCCCTCAAGGGGACTCTTAGGCCTTTAGGGGTTAAACACCTACTAAATGAACCATTTTTTTTGTTAACACAATACTTCGGACACAAATGGTATCACCTAGGTATTACATGAGTATGACCTTGGCATTACATGGGTAACCTTCGACAAATACTTTATATTTTTTAAAAGAGTTTGGACAGTCTCCATTTTAAATTAATTATGTACGATGCGTAGGGTAATCATTGTATCATGCACATTGCGCAACTGGACTATTACCTTGCAGTAAAATTTTGGTTTGATTTGTGGGAAAAAAATGGAAAAAGAAAAACGTGACCGCTGCTCTATGTGTGCGAATATGTAGTAGGCTTGTTCTGACATCCACTGTACTGCACGTTTCCTTGTCTCAATAGTCAGCGCATCAAACTACTTTGCTACTTAAAGATGGAAAATCACTCTGCTAAGCTTGACTTAGTCCAGGATTCAAGCCAAAGACTCACCATATTTCTGTGAAAGGAATCCGAATCCCTCACATTCCTCACATGTGGTACGGTATCTCATAAATTGAAGAGCGTTATAACGTCAAAATACCTTAAACCGACACTTTAGTGATTCTGTGTTTCAAAAGTTGAGATTTAATTGCAAAAAAAATATGCTTGGGTAGAGAAATAAGGTTCTGATTTGTGAGAGAATTTTTTTTTGAAAACAACGTTGTAGATTGTGAGAAAAAAGAAAGAAAGTGGGTTTCCTCCAATCAACCCTAAAGCGACCAGGTTTAGAGACAAAACCAAACCTTAAAAGCACATTAAACCGTCACCTCTATCCCACCGAACCGCCAGCTCCATCCAGCTCCATCCTTGCATTCATTGGTGGGCTTGGAATAGACTTGGAATATTTCTGACAGAAATTATGACAAAAGAGAGAGGAAGAAATCCGGTTCTGACGAGGTTTGCAGGGTCGCTTCAGGATTGAGTGTCGGTTTAAGGTATTTTGACGTTACTTCTGCAATATAGATTTCGATTTATTTTGTGCCAGAGAACATTGTCAGTTAACTAAAAAAACAAAAAAATTCAGTAGCAGGAGGGGTTACCTGATATACATTGGGTGGAATTCTGCACGACGAAATTCAAGTCCCACTAAGGTAAGCCCCCCTAAAACCGACAAGTTAAGGGATGTGCATATATGGAGAGAGGAGATAATTTATACTATTAATTTTCCAGTGTTAGCCAATAGAAATACAATTCCAACCCAAGTGGTTTCATATTTGTTCGATGAAAACTGAATTAGTTATGAATTTTCAAGTTGTGTAGCCATGTTTAGTGGGTGGCAAGTAGTAGGCACCCTCCATAACCAACAATCACAAGTAAGGGCGAATCCTCGTGTAATGCCCAACCCGAATTATCACTGTAGCTTCCCTACTTGCAGAATGTAGGGAAGAAAATGTAGAACCACTTCCATGCGTCACACCTGACCTAATACTTCAACCTAAAATGAAGTAGGGGGGTTAAACTTGGAGTAGACCTTTATGTGTAAAGTGACTTTGACACAATCCACGACCCTCTGATTAGTATGTTGGGAAGAAGGGGAGGTTGACGGGCTTGAAAAGTGGCTCCACCATCCCCGAGATATTGAGCTACACCCGGCCTTTCTTTTTCGAGTAGGGCGAGAAGCTGGCTACATGGAAGTGACCTGACCCCGACAGAGATGACGGGTCGGGCATTGCATGGAACCAGGCTCTAAGGGTCTTGACTAGTTGCAAACCTCCATTTGGAGCTGAGTTGGTGGAAATGGGATGGAAGAGGGTTGGATATACCCCAATTATATAGGCGTTGGCTATGGGTTTTTGTTGGTTATAAGAAGGCTTACCTTAGTTCCCCAACAAGCATTGCCCAAGGCACCGTGTGGGGCAGTGGGGCTCATTACTTTGGTCCTCTTGTTTGGGGGAGTTTAGAGGCAAATTTTGACACATTTAATATGAAAATTGGATCCTACGGCTTCAAACTAGTCCAGTGGATCGCATCATGGCACTGTACACATCAATTTGGGCTTTAATTTTAAGGAGGGGCCTGCCACCCAAAATAAGTATGGGGGCAGGTTTTTTTGTTTTGTTTTTTTTTGACACAAGTAAAGAGAACCTTTACTGCATATGGGGCAGGTTTGACGTCGCCCCCTCTCGCCCTCCGGAGGCTGCGCGGTTGCACAACGCTCGTGGGGGTTCATAATGGGACGCAGAAATTACATGCATGCCAGCGTGTGCGGCATAATGTCAAGATGTGTCACAACGAGGACAAACACGTCAGATCGGCGGTCACGTTTCGAACGTTGGTTTTTGTGAGGAAATATAATATGCTAGTGGAAAGTTGAGTTCCCAGGCATATATATAGACAGAGCTAGCTCACAACTTCGATACCGATGCTGTGGGAGTTGATCAAGAGCAGCAGCTGGATACAGTTTTCGAAGTGCTCAAGGTCAGTTCTGTGCTTCTGGACCAGAGTACTCATTGTGAAGTCATGTGCAATAGATCATCTGTCAAAAGAAACTTAGTAGTACTTATGAGTGTCTGGAAGAGCCAGTTTTGTGCTTCATCGAGCATGTCTCTTGCGGAACTATTTGCACCATGTTCGAAGGAAGTTCTTGTACGAGTTTTAGTATGAATATTGTTGAATAGAGACATAGTAGTGCGGACGAATATTTCTGACCAAGTCGGTAACAATCATGGTTGTGTTTCATCTTACAGGTGCGGAGTGAGCAAAGTGCGTGATATATAATCTGGTAAAGATGGAGTACGATGACTCCAGCAGTTTCAAATCTCCCAGGGAGCTGTACATGCTCTACTCAGGCGGGGAGATGTCCACGTCGAAGCCCCAGGGGGACCCTGAGCCGGGACTCGCCACGGAGGAGGTGCCGCTGCAAATGCAATTCGGGTCTAATGGGAATATTATCATGACCAACCACACCAGCCTCCGTAAGAAGCTCAACCCTTTCGGTTTAGGGTTCGGAGGAAAGGCCCCGTACGACCCCAGCCAAGATCCCAACATGACGGTCTACAGGACGAGATTGGCAATCGAGAGGGCGAACGTCCAGGGCATCGACATCAGCAACCCCATTACGGACTTGATCGAGCTTGGGCACGAGCTCATCAACAATCGCGTTACCATCCAGCTCGTCAGCAACGACATCGACCCTTGTAAGTTCTTATCTAGATTTGACTGGTAATTCTGTATATTTCCTGTTGTCGAAAACTGACCTATGCTAGTGATTTCGCAGTGACTATGTCGGGGAAGCTGAGTGACACGGTGACGGTGGAGCACTGGGGCAAGCCCAGAGGCCTGTTTGTACCGAAAGTGTTCGAGTTCTGCCTCGACTTCTACGTGCGCAGGGACTTCGGCGTCCCGGGGGCAATAATCGTCAATAATGGACACAACAACTTCGTGTTCCTCCTCACCAAGATCACCATCACCACCGAGTTCAAGCTCATCAGAGCTAGCGTCACCATGCCCGGCGGCAGATTCGTCAACTTTCATTGCAACTCGTGGGTGTACGCGTCAGAAACGAACAAAGGCGGCCGAGTGTTCTTTGCCAACAAGGTAATGATGTAGTCCACGATCTGCTCTTTTGGTCAATTTGATGAAGCGCAGGTGCACTGTCTTGCAGGGTGTGTTCGTTTCTCCTTTGAGCAACAAGTGGCATTCTTCTTGTGTGATAAAAATGCTGCAGGAAATTATGTTAAAGAAAAGTCAAAAAATTCTTTCTATATTTAGAAAAGATGCCAGATTTGGATGAAAATAGTTTACTGACACTGTTGACAGAAAAAAATGAATGTGCAAATGCTTGGCTAGAAAAGCTTGAAATTTTCAGTGGGGCATCTGTAAACCTTGCTGCTTTGCCTAAACCTGTCTTGATTGATTGATCTGCAGGAATATACACCCGCCAACACTCCACCCGGTATGGTGAAGCTGAGGGAAATCGAGCTGAGTGAGCTGCGAGGAACTGGTGTAGGGGAGAGGAAACTGGGGGAGCGAGTCTATGACTACGATGTGTATAACGATTTGGGGACTCCCTCCGATCCCCGGCTAATTTATGGGGGTAGCTTAGAATATCCTTACCCGCGTCGGTGCCGGACGGGCAGGAAGATGAACAAAGGTATATTACTACTATCTAGAACGAAGATAGGTAACTGGAAGTTTGTGTTTTGTGGTATGTTAGTATTTGTACTAAACAGTGATTTTAGTTTTCTGGCAAAAAAAAGTGAGGCTGCTTCACATGCAAAGGAAAATCAATGGGAAGTCATTTCATATAAAATCATTAGCTAGAAAATCAGTTCTCATGATGAAAGTACAAATGTTGAGGGCTGCGGACATCATGTACGTACCACTGTGATATTCCAAGAGTGGAATCGGATCGTGTAAACTACATTTAGTATCTTGTAGCTACCCTGCTTTAGGGATTGCCGGATCTGAGAACATTCCTTTACGAAAAATAAATTACTGTCATTAAGCGATCTTTCCGTTTCTGATCAACAGATGGGAAAACGGAGACGCGCGCGCCGGGGCTGTTATTACCGTCGAATTACATTCCTGCGGACGAGTATTTCAACATGGTGAAGAAGGCTGGATTCTTCGGCAACGCTCTCAAGGCTCTTCAACACAACATTCTGGCATCCGTTGTGGACCGCAGCACTAAGTTCCAATCTTATGATGACGTGAGGAAGATGTTCGTGCCGATCGCGGAGGTCTCGCAGCAGCAGCAGATCGTGAGTCAGGAAATCACGACTCCCCAGAAGAAGCGGTTTGGGTTTGAGCTCTTGCAGCAGGCGGCTTGCGCCGACGGGGATAACCGGAATTTTTTCAAGTACCCCACGCCCAGAATCCTTGCTTGTAAGCGTTTGTTCCTATCGGAGGACTAGCTTTTTGATGCAGTGCTTGGCAATGATTTTTTTTCTGGCTAAAATTCGCACTGATGCCGACTGTTACGTGATCATCTCTGGAATGAACAGATGACAAGGACGCCTGGGGCAGGGACGAGGAGTTCGCTCGCCAGGCGTTGGCTGGGATGAACCCCTTGGTCATCGAAGCTCTCAAGGTACGGAGTCCTTAGAAAGCTTCATGACCTTGCTTTCTAGAGGCCTTCACACATGTGCTTAGTACTGACTTGCAGAGACATGTTTCTCGCAGGTATTTCCACTTAAGAGAGATTCTATCGTAACTGCGGCCAGCATTGAGCCTTTTCTTGAGAATAAGACCGTTTCGCAGGTGAGTCTGAAACGGCGGATACTTTTCGTATTTCGAAATGAATACACTGGACTGGAATCATATTCCCTGTTGTTTTGGAATGGAAATGAACGTGGTGCTAATAATGTGATCTCATGCAGGCCATGGCGGAGAACAAGCTGTTCTTTTTGGACTACCATGACCAGGCTCTGGGCCACTACGTCCAGCGCATCAACGAACTTAAAGACAGAAAATGCTATGCATCCTGGACACTCTTCTACCTGACAAAAGAAGGTATCTTGAAGCCCGTTTGCATCGAGCTCCTTCTCCCCTCAGCGGTGCCCAATGACAAACCCAAGTTCCGTTTGTTCCACCCTACTGATGTAGGCGCCACTAGGAACTGGGCGTGGGAGATGGCAAAAGCCCATGTCCAGAGCAACGACGCTTCCTGGCATCAAATCATCAGCCACTGGTAAGACAATGAGCAAGTTCACAACCAAATTCTGCAACCGTTGACCGGTAAAAGACCTTGAACGTCAGTTAGAAGATCTTACGGTTGGATCTAAGAAACTGGCAAGGAACTTTAGGGGTTTATGTTTTGGTGTGATTGTTCCGCAGGCTGCGAACGCATGCGTGTATTGAGCCGTTCGTCATCGCCACCCACCGGCAGCTGAGCGTCATGCACCCGGTGCACAAAGCACTCCTACCACATTTCAAGAACACTATGGACATCAACCAGCAGGCCCGCATCTCGCTCATCAACGCAGGCGGCATTGTTGAGCAGACCTTCACTCCTGGGAAGTACGCCATCGAAATTTCTTCCGTTTCGTACAGAGACTGGCGCTTCGAAGACCAAGCGCTGCCCACTGACTTGATCAAGAGGTATGGACATAGCCTGGCGCAGTGGTTTATTTGACTGGCTATTGATTCAGCAAACAAATTCTAACGAAACGAATACATGATAACCGTATCTGATGAATTGTATGTTACCAGGGGTCTGGCTGTACTTGACCCGGAAGCTCCCCATGGGCTGAGGCTCGTCATCGAGGACTTCCCCTACGCCAACGACGGACTGGAGCTCTGGGCAGCGATACGCACCTGGGTGAAGGACCACATCGACATCTTTTACGCGGACGACGCGGCAGTGGTGGCCGATGTGGAGGTGCAGAAGTGGTGGACAGAGGCTCGAACCGTAGGCCACGCTGACACCGAAAAAGGCTGGATCATGGCCGACTCCAAGGACAACCTGGTGCAGATCATCACCATCATCATCTGGGTGGCTTCGTGCCATCACGCGGCTGTCAACTTCGGCCAGTACCTCTACGCTGGCTTCATGCCCAACCACCCTTCCATGACCAGAAGCCTCATTCCGGACGAAAAGGACCCGGAGTGGAAGGAACTGCAAAAGGACCCGGAGGCGTTCCTGTTGGGCATGCTTGCGAATCCCTTCCAGACGAGGCTCAACATGACTACCATTGAGATCCTTTCCACGCACTCCTCCGAGGAGGAGTACCTCGGGCAGCGGGAGCCAGGGTGGAGCGGTAATGGGCAGGTAAATTTCTCAACATTTCGAAAAAGTGAGGCTGCTGCACATACGAAGGAAAACCGGATTGTATCAGCTACATCTAGTTGGTGTATAGAAGCTAACTTACCTAAGGAGGTACTAGACCAGATAATATTCGTTGTTTTCAGGAAGATTATAACACTGATCAGATTGCAAAGTGAGTGCGATGGTAGGCTAGGTTTGTATGGGTGATGCCAGTAACTGATTTATGAGTGAATGAATGCAGGTGTTAGCAGCGTTTGACAAATTCTCGAAGAAGGTTGAGCAGATCGACAACCTGATCAAGGCAAGGAATACGGACATGTCCTTGAGGAACCGACACGGTCCGGTGAAAGTGCCGTATGAGCTTCTGCGACCTCTGGGGGTGGGGAAGAAGGGAGGACTGACCAACAAGGGCATTCCCAATAGTATCTCCATCTAACTGTAGCATGCTGGACGTGGCTGTTGCTACATATGCTCCTACTTCTGTGATCAGTTGCAAATATAATGTTTTGCGACATTCTGTCTCCTAGTATCTCTTGCTACAGGTTTCATTTTGTAGATATCATCTTCATATAGAATTTAGAAATGAGTGACAAGACTGTAGGACTGAACAGCGAAACACATATATGCAGGTTGTGTAGATTGTCTCAGATTGAACTTGCGAAGATAACTATTGAATTCTGAACTCTGCTACCCAGCAGTCTGTCACTTTTACTATATCTTAATAAGTAATTACCAAGGCTTTCAATGAGTAAAGGAGTCTTATCCTGTGTACTTGGAAAATGGTGTGCATGTTTTGGATAAGCAACTATTTCCAGGTTTGAGTGTCAGTATCGGATCGTTTTCCTTCCGTTCGTGCTTTTGCAATGTCACCCCACGAACCCAGGTAATCAGGTCTCCATCAAGGTAAGACCCTGCAACCAACTTATTGTGCTTAAGATGTATCGTTAGAAGCGTTGATTCGTTTGGTTTGATGAGAGGTCTACCCAAGGTCTGCAATCGGCGATCTGCACAGTGAGATGAAGGAAGTGTACCCTATCAGCCAACCACACCGCTATTAAGTGGTCGACCGGCCACTTTCCGGATGTAAATCATTGTTGGCCGATGTAGTAATGATTGGTTATAATGTTGTATTGTGAACCTCACCTTCTCTGGGCAAGAAGAGATGAAAAACTCCCTAAATTTTTGGTCTGTTGACAGATCTTAGTATCAAATTTCTGTGCATCGCTTGCATTGCCGTGACTTACATCGTCAGCATCTTGATCCTAACGGCTAGTTGAGGGAGAACGCATTTTGTTATTGAGTCGATAACAGGTTGAATGTTGACTGGCCTGTAACAACAAGCCATCTGATTCGAGCTGTTGATCCATATTCCCTGTAGGACGTTTACCACAATCATGGCCTATTTGGTGACGACAATATGTGGACATACCATGTATCGTTAAGCACTAGCATGAGGCAGTCACAGCTTTTCACGTTGCCGATTATGCCATCTCACCTCGATTACGTAATTTTCTCTCGACTCATGTGACAAATCTACTATGCTCGGTTACATTTACACAATAGAGCCTCTTTTGAAGGCGAGATTTGGCTTTGAACGTCATATGCTGGGCGTGGTGATCTTGATGCCGTAAGTGTCCTCTGTTCACTTTTCAGGCAAATTTGAATTTGCTACTAAGCAGTTAAACTTCCAGCAGTGATTGATGGTGTTAGTGAGAGATTTTTATCCATATATTGAAGCAAGTAGTGAGTTACTCTCCGAAGATTCTTCCTCAGCAATTTGAGTGTTTCTTTTGAATACACTCTACCGGTGTTGGAAGTGAAATAGTGCCTTTGGAGGTAGATTGTAGGCATTCTAGAGTTACTCATACAATATACTTCGCTGAAACTTTCCTCAGCAATCGGATTTACAAGACATTGAACTATGCAGTGTAAAAGCGTCTGCTCTCTTTCTCCTTACATGGGTGAAACACTGTGTACTCCAAGATTAATTCTATGAATTCATCATCCTTATCTCACACCCATAGTCGAGCTCATGGCCAAGACAAGTACAAACTAGTAAAAGAATAAACCTAGGAAAGGGACTCAAGGACTGGTTGACTTACAGCATTTAATTATACAGAATGGCGGCCCTGAACGCATGCAGTGAACTGTAGAGAATCAAAGCAGACTTGTCAGAAGAACGTAAAGAAGAAATGCTCAAAACTTCTGTATTGACAAGATGCACAGCTTAGACTCTAATCCGCGGCTATTATAAAGCCACAAGACGGGATTCTAAACGACCTACAGAAAGGGTACCTAAGAGGACGAGTTCCTCTTCTCCCGCCTTTGTTGTAACCGGATCTTCTCCTCCTCAACTTGAGCGAGCATGGACTCGAGCTCCGCTTCTGGTAACTCTTCCAACCGTTTCTGTAAACGTCCAACCAGCCAAACGATGTAAGAAGCTACGACATAAAACGCATGTAAACTTTCTCCATACCTTCATCTACATCTAACTCATCCTGCTCTAACATCACGGGCATTTACCTCCATCACTTTATTCTCGTAGTCTTTCAACTGTTTGGCATATGTCATGTCCTTATTCGAAACCCTAAGAACGTAGCTTGCAACCCATGCGATCGTTAAACCTGCCACCATTGTGATTTGCACCACGTTGCCAGCCCGCAGCGAATCCACTCCAAAAGCCTGCATCCAACGCAGAGATTCTATATGAAACAAACCGAGAAAGCGGATGAACTACTCCTGATCGAATTGGTATACAAAACTCGACCAATACTTGAGTAAACTAGGGCAGAATTTAGTCAAGCCAGTAGCAAACCGAGAAAGCGAGGCGTACCTCCAAACCATATTTAAGGCCATATCCAAAAGCGGTGATGCCAACTCCAATAAGAATCACGTCCTTCCTCGTGTACCCAAATGGAATCTGGAATTGAGCCATGAGGAAAATAAGAGACCGGTCCACATCCCACAATTCCCAAACCCTAATCAAAAACCCACCTTATCAGAACCGCCTTCCTCCGACGAGGACTCACAGCGCGTGCTGGCCACAGCCCCCCGCTCTCGCCGGTGTGAGGTCCGCCTCAGCTGCAGCAGCGTCAGCGGTGCGCCTCCCAGAGAAGACGCACACGACAGCTTCCCAGCTCGCACCGCCCGGCGGCGGGACGAGACAGCAGCACCCGCGGCACTGCAGCATTTGACGGAGTGCGATGACGGTTGGGGAGCTGCAATCGAGGAGTGCACTGGCAGGCTAGTGCACGAAACTGCAGCCATCGCCATGGCCTTGGAAACTCGAATTACGCTCCTGTCAGTTCACAAGCTTCTCCTGCTCGGAATCAGTTGCGCTCGAGCTCGAATTGGAACCAAAAACACTACTTCCACCGCTCGCGCTGCGCACAAGACGAAGCGTCGGAGGTGAAATCGTGGTTGCACTCCGATTCAGCCAATCTGGCTGCCAAGTGACATACATAGTCTACAAAAGTACTAGATTAAAATGACCAGCATCCACGTTTTTCGTACATTTCGGTTCCGTTTTGGGCGATCGAATTCGTGGATAATCTTTGTGAGCGTGAATGGAAAAATGGGACGAAAATTGAATGAAACAGGATGAAATTTGGACGAAATTGAATGTGAATTGGATGGAAATTGAATGGGAATTGGATGGGAATAGAATGGAGATTGGATGGATATATTATACAATTGTTGCGTACTTAACCCTTTGGTGCCAATGAGCTTCAAAACGCTTGGGAGAATCCACGAGTGTAATAGATCATGCACAACAACATCTACATGTAGGGTATCTTCCATTGTTGACCCCATTTCACCAAAAAAATTATTTTAGCTCCCCAAGGCTTGCACTAGTATGTTTGGGAATTGTTTCATTGAAGTGTATGAACTAGTGCCAGATACGTTGCGACCAAAATAAGTGCACTTAACTAATACTCAAGGACCTATAATCAGAAATACATTTAAATCAACCCAAAATGACTAGCTCAGCGCTATGGGTTAATATAATTAAGGATGTTATGAGATCTTTAGTTTGGAAAAAATTTGGGAATAATGTTTGATCCTCTGAAATCCATATATTGAGCACAAGCTATGTGTTGTTAACCCCTAAAGTCGAAATCGACCAGAATGTGGTCGATCTGACTTTGGTCAGGCTCTCAGTTACTAATTTTAGATCGTATGAAGTTCAACTTTTGGAAGGTTGTAGAGTTTTCCCATATCTTTAAAATGACACCATTCATGCTTCAAAATTCCTCATACTTTAGGAGATATTCAAGGTCAAAGTTTGAAAACACTGTTAGGGCATGCTGAAATCTGCCCAAAACTGCGGTATATGCTCATTTATTCTCAAAATCTGCCCAAAATCAATTAGATCGCAGTAACTTCAAAAATTCACCAAAAATTGAGATTTTACTTTGTTTCGAATTTTGTTTTTGCACATGTAAAAGAGGTAGTAAAGCATGATCTCACCGTTTGGATTTTCAATCGGATAATTTTTTACATGCCTTTTTAATTGTTGAAAATGGGCATTTGTATTTGTATTTCAGCATACCTCCATGTGAAAAATTAAGCATTTCTTTAGGTTTTATAGGTCCTATGAGGGTAAAAATTATATGGACATATTCCTTACGCACATAGGAACAAGAATTTGAAGAGCCTCATGTCAAATTTCCTTTCAAAAATGGTTTTTTTGGCCCCCAAAACATTAGTTTTCCATTCTACAACAAGGAAAAAATCTTTTTTTCAACTTTGAACATTACGATCTCACAAATGGTGAGGAATTTGAATCTAAGATTCGGTATGTATGTACATGTAAAAGTTAGGTACTAGATCTTACGGTTACATACTCGAAAATTTGTCAAAAGTTAAAAAATTTCACCTTGCATTGAAAGAGGGCAGTTTTGAGGGTTAGTGGCAGTTTTGAGAGCTTTCGACTTTAGGGGTTAATGGTTATTCATGTACACTTTTGATAGATAAGGTGTTATGAATTTAATTTTTTGGATAAAAGACATTTGAATTATTAATATTGCTTCAAACTAAAGTACAGGAATGCTAGAATGTGAGCAGTGAGCGGTGAGCAATGAGTTGTAACCAATTTATTTTTTTCAGTTGGGCACCCTATAACCACAGATTTGGGATGATTTATAAGAAACAATTTTACATTGTGACCTATTTCCGTGGTATGAAAAAAGTTCAAAATGGGAGAAAATTGGATTTAAAAACCCGGAAATAAATTGTTTGGAGGATATTTGGATGAATGTAGATAGATGGACGAATGTAGATAGATGAATGTAGATGAATGATTGCTCAACTTATAGTTTTACAAAATATAGCAACTTCTAAAATAGTAGTAAAAAAAAGAAAAAGAAACAGGGACAAAAAAAAACAAAAAAACAAAAAAAACAAAAAAAAAACAAAAAACCAGCCAAGGGGCTCCTCGATATTGAGGAGTGCCCTGAGGCCAAAATAAAACAAAATTATAAAAAAAAAAAAAATTTTAAACTAGCTAAGAGGATCCTCAGTACCGCGAAGCGCCCTAAGGGCAAAACAAAAAAAAAACAAAAACAAAAAAACAAAAACAAAAACCAAAAAAAAAAAAAAAAACCACCTGAGGGGCTCCTCGGTACCAAGGAGCGCCCTGAGGGCGAAAAACCAAAAAAAAAAACCCACCAGCACCACCTACCAAGGGGCACCTCGGTACCAAGGAGCGCCCTGTGGGTGAAACCAAGGGAAACAAAAAAAAATACAAAAATACAATAAAAATTAAAAATTAAAAATTTTATTAAAAAGTTGTCGCCCATTAAGAAAAATTCTCCTTAAGGGGTTATCCAAATTGCCCATTTGGCACTCCAAACTTCTCCGCAAATTTGAATACAAAAATTCTTGCTTCCACTACAATTTTACATAATTTTACAATTCTTGCTTCTACTACAATTTGAGTGAGGGAAAAAATGGCACCTTGATACGAAAGTGCCCATTTGGCACTGCAAACTTTTATGTAATTTTGAACACTAAAATTCTTGCTTCCACTATAACTTTACATAATTTGAGTGAGGGGAAAAATGGCACCCCGGTACTAAAGTGCCCATTTGGCACTCAAAAATATTATGTAATTTTGAACACTAAAATTCTTTCTTCCACTATAATCTTCATCGCAGTGGAGCATTAGGCAAACGCTAAGCGTGGGTGAACTACAAACACTTGTATTAAGTATATAGATTCTTGTGCAAGGCGAACCTGGAGGACGACAAGTATATACATGCACCAAGTCTTAGTTTCAATGAAGTAGAGCTCCTACTCCACAATAGTAATCCACTTGGTCATAGTAATTATGGCAAGTTATTGCCTCTTTTACAGTTTAACTTTGAAACTACACAAAACTTTGGAGGGCCAAAATGGCTCCTTGGTACCGAGGAACACTTTTGGGCTTCACAAAAAACTTGTGAAGTTCAACGATTTTCACTTGTAGAAATAGTAGAATTTGTTGAGGAAAAAAATTTGAGAATGTTTTACCCGTTGTTGGGAACGGGAATTTTTTTTTAAAAAATAGACAAAAAGTAAAAGAAATAAATGGGCCTGGTAGGCTCTTTGGTACAGAAGAACCTCTTTTGACTTCTTTAAAATTTTGTGGTTCAGTGATTCATCTTCACTCTTGAAAGGTATATTTGTTTATGCAGCATGAACTATGAAGCACTATAAACTAACATAGATTTTGTTTCCCATTAAATTTCATGTCGCTCATAGAGAAATTTTCATAAAATTAGATGAGATTTTGAATGGATGCCCTAAACTTCATTCATCCATAAACTTTGTCCATCCATGAAATATATCATCCAATTTTAGTCATCCATTTAATGACAAGAAATAGTCAACTCCACAATAAAGTTTGGTTAGGTTTGTCCCTAAAATTCAACATTTATTTCCATGTGAAGCAATTTCATAGCCCATTTGTAAGTGAAAAATCACATGAGACATTTGTAAACCACGGTAATAGGTTGCGAAAACTACTTTTTAAAGAAAATTCCAAATATCGTTCATAGAAAATCCCTATAATTAGGATATTCATGTCCATTTTTATCCTCCATCCTCACTACTCACTACTCACCGCTCACATTTTAGCGTCGTTGAACTAAAGTATATTTAAAGAAATAATTATAATTGATTTTCTATTTATATATAAAACTATCAATATTTAGGAAATTTTCTGTATCTAAATGGCATAAAATGTATCTAAGTAGTGCATTGTATATCTCTACAATGAATAAACAGTTTGATTCACATGCACATGTACTGAAATGTTTGATTTGAGATCTTTATTAATAACTCATTCAATCAATGAACATGATTTTCAAATAACTCTATTCTGACAACATATCATTCGATATTTAGGATGGGGAGAGGCCCATCTAAAAGGGCCTTAGGGGAAGGGTATGGGCGGTAGCCTAGCTCGACAAGGAGGGTACATCCCTACATGGTGGGCCTCTTCCAACAAAACACTCAAAATGGGTAAAATTGCCATTGCTATCCGCATAACATGCTCCTTGAATTTGGAGCCGCTTTTTGCAAACACTAAAAGAAACTCAATCAACCACATTTGACAGACATGCATGATATCAAAATTGTGTGAGCATTTGGAATGAATGGGCCCAAAACCCATGAGGGTGTTATGCAATTCAAATGAAGGTTCATTGTTAAACTTGATTATTCTATATGTTTAATTCTATGATGTAAATCAAATACAAGTAAATAATAAGAGTATTGTTATTGTTGATTGTAGTTGTCACTAACTTTATCCATTACCATTGAGAACATCTATGGTGGGTGTTGTACAACAAAACTTGGTGGACCCAAGTCCACTACAAACTAAAATCAATTTTTATGTTTGTATATGATTTTTTTTAATAAAGGCCTAGAATAGAAGTGAAATAGGAGTAGGAGTGGGGATAGAAACATGAGAGTTGTTTGCCCTACAAACATGTTATGTTGCTCAACTTCTGTGTGAGTCATAGCTTGTTTTTTGTAGAAATGATTTGTATAGTAGTTTTGAACCTCTATAGTTCCTTGACTATTTTTCAAATGAAAACATTTCAAAACCACTAGTTCTAGTGCAATGAAAATGAAATTTTCATTTCACTCTTAGTTGTACTATCTTGATAAGAAATATGTTCTAGAAATTTTATAAAAATTGATTGCTCAAAATGGAAGAGTCTAGTGGTGTTTGAAAAAAAAAAATTGGATTGTTTTTCCTCCTAGTCAAAATTTCACAGACTTTGACCGCACAAATTGCAAGATTATAGTGTTTGAAGTCAAGAAAATGGCTCATTTTCTTCAGTGCGCTCACTCAATCAAAGACTTTGATTTCATATGAGATCAAATTTTTGCACTACACAAGGTTTAAAACCATTACCATTGTGTTAACCATGATATTTGTTCCTTGTACACCATTTTTTAGAGGTATAAAAGAGGTGTAGCATATTAAAACAATTCTCCGAGGAGTAGAGCATAAATAAATTTCCAATTCATGTGTTATTTTTTCAGAACTAAATATGTTTTAGATTAAATATCCAACTAGTCCATAAAAAGGTTTACACCACATATCATTGAGGAAACTTTTTAAAATAAAAAAACATGAAGATTTCTAAGTTTCATGTGAAAAAAAAGAAGTTTTTCTAGTACCTTGCCGAACAATGTGTGACAATGTGTGAAAATGTTTGACTTGGGTTACTATGCTATTTTCTACTCAAGATAAGAATTTTTTTTGACAATAAGAAAAGAAATAATATTACTTGCTTTTATTGAAAATTTCAAATTCAATAGAGTGTCCTAGCAAAACCTTTCAAAGGTGCCCGACGTGCTTGCTCTCCCTAACGAAGATTCAAAATCCTCTATTTTGTTCATTAAATGTTGGATTTAGGAAAGTTTGTACTTCCACTTAGTTTTTAGTAATGCCCATCTACAATAAAAATTTCAAGGAGGAATATTATGAATAGACACCATAGGAACCTCACCAAACTTTCAAAAAGCCCATTTTTGACACTTGGTCATTTAGGAATTAAAAGGATTTTTTTTACCAGGCAAAGTTCATTTCCATCAAAATTTCAAAAAAATAAAATAAATTTTGAGTTGTATAAATAATCTCAATTTAAAAATAATAGAAAGGTGTAGGAAAACTCTTAGAGTTGCTGGGAGTCCAATAGACTCCACTCAAGATAACATAGTCCCTTTTTCCTTAGAGGTCTAACATAAAAAGAGGAATTATCTTCTCATGAGGCCACTAACAAGTGGCATCTTTTTGAGAGTTCAGAAATACTTGAGTACAATTAACATCATGAGAGCTTACCCAAAAGGTCTAAATTTCTTCCAAGTGATAAATGGTCTTTTAGGAATTGATCCCAAAAAAAAACGGAAGTTGACCCACCAAATTTCATTGGATCATTTTTTCTTTTCTTTCGAACCGATTCAAACTCATCCAAAGATATTAAACACATTAGTTTAATATATTTAGGCCCTTGCAAACCCTTCCATCTTGCAGGACATTGGTCATGTGTCTTGCAGGACTGGTGTCCTACACCAAATTTGAATCATTAAACCTAGAATTACAAACAAAAAATCATTTTTTTTCTTTCATGATGCCAAGGTAGCAATTTCAACGTTCTACATTCTGCTATTTGATTTTAAAAATGAGTTCTCCAAAAAGATTTGGTAGGGGTTTGTAGGGGGCCCCATCATCATTGACATTTCAGATAGTACAGAATAACAAAACAGAACCACCCCATGTCTATGCAAAGTATCTACAACTCAGCAAGACGAAAGCATACGTCTTCCCCAAAGAGCAACTACTCCAGTGAAGTTCCTTGTCAAAGTTGTATCCAGCATCTGAGGGGGGATTCTGCAAACTTGGCTGTTGAAGTCACATGAGGAGTGCTTTGGCAATGCTTTGCAAACTGCTGCTTCACATGCTTATGGAGTGGCTTACGAGGGAAAAGTCTCTGGTTTCTTATCACAATATCGGTCTCAAAGGGAAAAGATCTCAGTAAATGTACTTGAGTGAGCATTTAAAAGGCATTACCCGTCAGGCATAGTAAAAGTTCTCTAAAACGTTCCTAGAAGCCTTTGCATACCTGTCATGCACATAATCAAATTTAAGAAATAAGTCATCATCTGCATCTATGATGTATCTAGGATACAGTTGTGCCATAAAAACCCTAAGTCACACTAAATGGAATGATTGAAATATGTCTCATACCCTAAACTACAATCAATCACTTATTGAAGAAACTAATGTGTCACTCAAGAAACTTGAAAATATAAAACCCAAACCCTAGTTCTCAATGACAACACACCTAAGCACAAAAGATGAGCTTGAAGGATCAATCTATGCGGAATGGAAACCATGAAAGAAAATAATATATTCAATATTAGTGTCAGATGGACACCAAGGATAGCACTTGAAAACACTTGGGGAGGTACGATAACAAACCCTACACGTGCTCCTACACACACAAGCTTCACAGGACGCAATACCCGTCACAAGTATTTCATAGAGAAATGTGTCGCGGCAATACCCCGTAACGGGTATTTTGTAAAGAAATGTGTGACGACGGGCGAGAGGAGCACATGGCCAGGGCACATGCCAGGAGGGGGGGAGGGTTTGTGTGCCAGCCGGCTAGGGTTTCACCACCTGACTCGCTGGGAGGGATGATTCATCCCATCGGCAAGTGCCCTCTTCATCCACGAGGGGGATCAAGGGGGTCAGTTCGCCTTGGGCTTCCCCACGCCCCCATGCTTGGTAAGTCTCATCCTGTCAAATCGACATATTTCACCAGTAACTTGTCAGTCAGGAACCATATATACAAGCACATATTTTGCTCTGAGGAATATTAAGAAATGTAATTTATTTAGAGAGACATCCACCTTTAAATTGAAGATTAATAACTAACGGGTCGGTGTACCCTAAGGTTACTCACTTTTCGGCAGAAACAAATATTTCAATTAAAAATTGAATAAAAAATATTTTACATTTTGGTTGATTGGTGGAGGAATTTTATCCTTAATCGTCAGAATGTGCCGTTGGTGGCCACAGTATTCTACATGTACGGTGTCGTTTTTGAACATGAAAAGGTTCAAATGTTGAAATGACTCCCAAATGAAAGATGTTAGTTGAAGATTCTTCAATCCAAAGGTGTAAGTCTTGTCAAAATTTAATACATTTTATGTATTGTACGGAGTAAAACACGGTCTTGCATATATGGTCCTCTATTGATGTTTAAGGGTTAACTTGATTCTACACGCCGGCCTATTTTTATTTTTGTTATTTAATCCCTTCTACAAGAATTTTTTTAGGAATGCTAAACTTGAGAGGAGGTACAATGTGACACAAAATAAATTCTATTTTTGAGTTCAGGGTAATTTCAAAGACAAAATAATTTATTGAAAATTAGGCTCGCATGTAGAATCTTATTAGCTTCATCTACCAACCAACAAAAGTGTAAAAAAAATATTATCAGATTTTTATTGAATTCCCCGCTTTTAGCAATTTTAGTGAATAAAACTAAATATTGATTATAAATGGCAAATTGCCCTTGGACCCTAGGATCAATTGCTAATGTCAATCAGTACACCAAATTCAATAATGTAATTTTCTTCATTTATGTAACCTTAAAATAGATTTGTTCCGAATATGGGACACTCTGACATAAAAAGTGGAATACATTAGTGTACTTATATCCTAATATCTTTCATTTGGAGGCCATTCCAATATCTGAACCTTATCATGTTCAAATACCACACTATACATGTAGAATATTGTGGCCACCACTGGCACCTTCTAACGTTTAAGGGACAAACGACGTGAAATCATCGTCTGCCTTCTATAACCAAACAATACTAAGTTGGATCACAGTGAACAACTTATTCTGTGATTCCAGGGCTAACACATAATTTGTTGAGTAGCCTAATCTCAGAAGTGTATAATCCCGAGCTCCATTTTTCACTCCCTTTGGTGAGTAGGCGGAGACGCAAAAATTCTTGAGCTCGTTCGAACTTGCTGCCGTGATTCTACTGTTGCCTCGCCACCCTTCAGCGTCACCTTGCACTTCTTGCCACACTTGTATACGCCCTTGGCAAGGTACTTCTTGCACTCGATTCATATACACCGTCAAGAGAAATAGCTAGAAGGAGGCGACACATCTACCTCTGTCTATCTGTCCGCCGCTCCCGGTCACGTGACCTTTGGATTTGTCATTTGAATCAAATGTGCCTTTTGAATTGAATGTGAATGTATGTGCCCTTTGGAGGAATCCTTTATAGTGCCTTTTGGAGGAATCCTTTATATTGCCCTTTTATTCAAATTTGGCTTAAGAGTTTTAAAATTGTATTATGTATCAAAAATAGACAAATAAAACCATAATTTCCAACATATTGAAACTACACAATATACTATCTCGGGTACATAAAATAAATGATAGTTATCTAAAGACAATAACATGTATATGAAATAAATAATGGGTATTTAAAGTGAATAATATGTATATATAGTACATAATGCGTATATACTGGGTAAATTTGATTTTTGCATTTACATACGTTTATTTAACTTGGGATTGCCCCGGTCAGTTGATGACAACGGGGGATGTGACCTCTCTTTCTTGATTTTGACCTCTTGATTTGAAGGGTGAGGCACGGTGATGCACTCTTCTTGACTCTTGATATTAGGTAGTAACCTAATGACTCTTGATTTTGACCTCTTGATTTATATACAAACGTAAAATTTAACACACCACCCTCCGCTCTCCCCGTCGGGACAACGGGTACCAACCCTAGTGAACTATAACTGGGATTTGCATCGAGGTTGGGCATGAAGAGTGCGCAATACCAGTCGCTAGATCTCGAAGTACCGTTGGGGAGACGGACCGGTGTTGGGCCAGGATGTACACAACGGGTCGAGGACAAGTGGATGCAAGGCCCCGGAATTCATCCATGCCCCAACGCTTGGTAAGTCTAAGCGTGGAGATATCCTCTCAAAGCAAATTGACAAAACAAACGGAACCACAAAGTCTTTTTTAAAGTAAAATAAACCCATGATGCATGTGTTGCAAAAAAATAATCCACACTATGAGTTGTACACAAAGCAACAATTTGTTGAAATTTCATTCTAAGAAAGAATCAACTCTTTAACTCTGGAGAGGCCCAAAATAGAGCTTTGCAAGATATTTTTTGAAATTTTGATGCAATGCGTTTGGCTCAATTTGGTCATTTGTAGACATTAATGGCACCAAGGACCATGGATCACATGCGCCTAAAATGAACTAAAATAGACACTAAATATGGCCTAGCCGGCCGTTTCTACACTCCAAGTTGTATACTTTAGTGAGAGAAACTACAAAGAAAGCTGGCATGTGCAACCTGTTGTGGGAGGCATCACCAAGTGCAAAGAGGTGGAGCGTACAACAAGAAAGTAACAGGAATACATGCGACCGGGTCATACCATGGCGGGAACCCAACAACAACTCTTGCTATTGCTTCAAGTAGCAGGTCGCATTTTATGTGCGAAGCCCTTGATGTGTCTACATGATTGTGAAAGGGGTTGTAGGACAGTGTGATTTATGTGGGGCACAAGGATTGAAACAACTCGGCGCTAATTGGTTAATGTGGAGTGAAATATAGATTCAACATTTGATTTGACAATGCATGATGTGACAATGATTGACGATGATTGATGGCTATAGATGTTGTACTTTTCATCCACTAAAGTAATAACAAGTGTCTAAAATATAATTTGGATATCTCCAGTAAATAACTTCTATATAAACTAAATAACGGGTATACAAAATATTTAACAAATATACAACATGTACATATGAATTTTTGCCCTTATATATGTATACTTAATTGGGGACTGCCCATGTCCCGTCGAGGATGACATGGGATTCACTTGTGTGCATTATAATCGATTTGAATGTCGGATTTTCCATTGCCTCCCTCACAAAAACTTTACAAACACTACATGTACCTTGGCGTTGGTCAGTTTTGTATATAACTAATTCACAATGGAGATTGTCCAAAAATTTTAGAAAATTTAAGGAATTTATCTAAAGTCATATCCATGCAATGCCAAGGCCATACCCATGTAATATCTAGGCAATACTTATGTAATACCTAGGTAATATTCAAGGTGGCGGAACCACTATGAATTGGAAGAAATAAATACTTTGGCAGAGAGTGTCCAAAACCAACCAATGCATGCGGTAGTACAAAAGTGATAGTACTACACCAAAAATAAACACTTAGAATCCACTTAAGGCATGTTTCCATCCTACGCCGAACCCTTTAGAAATGGTGGAGTCAGATCACTTCCATGCTTACTTGGGACTCCCTACCCGTCATCAACAAAGTTGGGTGTTCAAGGGAATTCCTCGGGCGAATTTGTACTATTCTCATCACTACATTATGAGGGCATTAGAACATCTCCACTCTTGGCGTGGAATTTTCCACACTAGGACGGAAAATCTTCTCCACGCCAGGAGTAGTTTAGGGTTTGGCATTTGCTTGGCTCCACCGCAAGCTCCAAATTTTTTTCTTTTGAAAAGACGCTTTCACCTTTCACCTCCTGCCACCAATGACACGGCGCCACGTGTCGCGAGGGTATGGGTGTGTCCCCAACATCAAAAAATGGCGCACTCCCCCATCCAAGGAGATTTCTTTGTGCCATGCACCAAAACTTCTAAAATTAAATAACGTTTCCCCATTTTGAGGTCTCGGGTGCAACTCTCTGTCCTTGCAAAATTCCAAATTCGTTGAATGTTCCGTTTCTCTGTCTCCATGTGAAGATGCTCTTAGGAGCCTAATCCGCACGTACATGATAGCCAAACAAGGGCGTGAATAGCCTAAGCCGCACGCGACGAACGTAGGTTGGGCTATTGACCGCCAAACTAGCTCGATTTGGTTCATAGTCCGTTGGTTTACCCCCGTTGGTTCACGCGCACCATGTTAACATTTGAGTTCTAGAGCGTTCCCTGTGCGTTCCCTAACCATTACTTATGAGTTTCCATGCGCTCCCCTGCGTTCCCCAGGCGTTCCCAACATGAACCTAGCACAAACCCACAGTCGGCAAATTTTCATCACTGCCGACTTTACGTTGTGAAAAGTCGCAGCAGGTGAGACCCACCAACACTCGTTTGGTCGCGTGATGGTGCGTGAACCTAGAGTCGGCATAGGATGTGCCAAAAATTTAAAAAATCAAAAAATCAAAATTGAAATAATAAAAAAAAAGAAAAAAAAAGTCGGGATAGGACTGTTTACTGTACAGGCCGACTGCCAGTGAGTCGGCACCGCCTCCCACCAATGAAATCCTCCAAAATCGCTTCTCCAGCTGTAAACTCCAGTAAAACGACGTGGCCGGGACGCCGGCCGCCGTCAGATCGAGCCATCATCCTCGTCAACCGTCCGATGAGGCGCGGAATCCCGTCGCCCACCCACAACCGTGTGCCCGCGGTTTGCGCATGCGCACCAAGCCGAAGCAGCGTCGACCCTCACGAAATCCTTCATCTCTCGACGTGTATATATAGGTTTTAATCTTCCGATATCTCACCTCTGCAGTTGGTGTCCCTGACCCGCTTACATCTCGTGCACCACAATTTTCCTCACGTAGACCACGAACGAGATCAGGAGTCTTCGTATTTCGGTATGCACGCTCCTCGACGATGCGTCAATTTACGTTGTTGGGTTTTGCGTGTAGATTACGGATTGTCTTTCGTTTGTGTCGGTTTGGTTGACGGTGGAGGTGAGTTTGTGGATTGCGAGTGTTTTTTGTGTTTGGAATCGAGAGGGGTGGAGTTTTTCTTTATTGGGCCTTTTGAATTTGGGGTTGGGTGAGGGTTTAGGACGGTGGATTTTTCCTGGAGGGATGGGGATTTTTCTTGCTGCGTTAGGTTGTAGTTTGTCGATTTGTTTTTTTCTCTTCTGATGGGAGTTGGACTGTGTGGATGTTTAACTGTGGTGATGAATCCTGTGTCTTCATGGCTTTTGTTGTGATTAGCGGTGATGGTTTTCGTAAGTTGATGTATGTGTTTGTTTTCTTTATGTGAAATGCAGGTAGGTTTTCAAGATGGGGCAAGCTCTGGGGTTGATTCAAGTGGATCAGTCTACTGTGGCGGTGAAGGAGCGGTGGGGGAAGTTTGTGGACGTTGTTGGGCCCGGTTGCCACTGCGTGCCATGGTGTATTGGTGTGAATATTGCTGGGCTCTTGTCCCTCCGTGTGCAGCAGCTCGATGTTCGCTGTGAAACCAAGACTAAGGTAAATTATATTTGTGAATCTTTCTTGCAGTATGTGGTAGAAACTCACTCGGGTTAGCTTGTTGCTGCCATTGTGTGCCTCTTGGCTTGTAGTTTCTGGGGGCTTGGGGCCGGTGTTTGTTGTGGACTTCGTGTCGTGATGTACTCCTGTTCTTTTTAATTTCCCGAATCGGGTCTTCCAAGAAACTCACACGGGTTGTGACTCTACAGGACAATGTTTTCGTGACCGTGGTTGCGTCGGTTCAATATCGAGCACATGTGGAGACGGCAGAGGACGCGTTTTACAAGCTGTCAAATCCTCGGGAGCAAATCAAGGCGTACGTCTTCGATGGTAAGAGAGATGATCTACCCTCAATCAAGATGCTCCTGTATGGTATTTTATGACCAACTTGCTAAAGTTGTGATGTGATTTTGCGAGGGCAGTGGTGAGGGCTAGCGTGCCTTTAATGATCCTGGACGCGGTGTTTGAGCAGAAGAATGAAATTGCCAACAGCGTGAAGGGAGAGCTAGAGAAGGTACAGGAATCATTCTTCACTGAGTTGTCAGAGATTCAAATACCATCTTCTTTACCTTGTGTTACAATCAGTCTCAATTTTGCTTCCGCATGATTTACAGGCAATGAGGACGTATGGGTATGAGATCGTCCAAACACTCATCGTGGATATTGAGCCGGACGAAACTGTGAAGCGTGCCATGAACGAGATCAACGCAGGTATGCCCTCGGTGTGCTTATGAAGGTCTTACATACAAACGATGTCACTTTGTTTTGTATCCAACAAATCTTGATGTGCAGCAGTTAGATGTGAAGATTATAGTGTCTTCCTGACAAGAACATTCCCAAAAAAAATTTGGACTGAGCTATCTCCGTAATGTCACTCAAATCTCATACTGGAGAGGTGCTTTGTGACTCTTACGACAGCAATGTTTTCGGTGTAGTAACGAGATCTTGTCTCTTGTGAATTGCAGCGGCAAGAATGAGGCTGGCGACACTGGAGAAGGCGGAGGCGGAGAAGATTCTGCAGGTGAAGCGGGCCGAGGCGGAGGCGGAATCCAAGTACCTGTCCGGCGTGGGTGTGGCGCGCCAGAGACAAGCCATCGTGAACGGGCTGAGGGAGAGCGTGCTGGCGTTCTCTGACAACGTCCCCGGGACGTCCCCGATTGAGGTCATGGACATGGTGCTCGTCACGCAGTACTTCGACACCTTGCGCGACATCGGCTCCCACTCCAAGAATTCCACCGTGTTCATTCCCCACGGCGTCGGTGGCGCGCGTGATGTGGCCGACCAGATCAGGAACGGCCTGTTGCAGGGCGATGCCGGATCCTCCAGAGCTCATGCTCACTAGTCAGGTTGGTGTGAATTGTTCCATGTCATGCTTGCTTTGGGTTGGTTCCACACGTTTGGGGACTTATAGAGTTCATGTCTTGTAGATTGTGTAAATTTTGTTTTTCAATAAAGCAGCATTCGGTTGTGAGGTTAGAACGCCGAACTGCAAACCGGTTATGAGTGCGTTTTGTTTTTTGGGTTAATCACGGCAGTTTCGGTATGAAATGATTCGGAGGTTGTCTAGAATTTGAGAGACACATTACACACTATCCAAAACTTCAAGAATTTGAGAGACACATAATTTTTGCATTTTACAGATTTTATGATCCTCATTAAGTTTTGAGGTGTGACACCCTCTACCTCTCAATATTGATTAAACGTATTGGAAGTTTTTAATAGAGTGTTGAATGATCTATCTGTTAAAGGTCAACTATTTCAACACCTAATTATTGATTGTGCTTTCCTCGTAAGTTATCAGTGAAGGTTAGTTTGGAATACTTGGAAAGTCCTCTTTTATGTACAGTACCCTCACACAAGTATACGTACTTTTTTTTATTTTTGTACGTTTCCACACTACACTGCTGCCAACTTAGGCACCCTCCTGAGGGCTGAAAAATTGTCTATTTACCATGAAATTTTTGGCAGAAGATCACTTTTATGGTGACAAAATATGTGCCAAATTTCAAGGCCAGGAGATGAATACAAAAAAAGATATTCAAAATCTACCAAGATGTGTAGTTGTGAGCCATTCACAGCTAACCAACTTTGACACCTTCCCAAGGATTGAAAGAAGTTTTTTTGCCCATGGAATTTTTAGCACGAGACCACCTATATGTTTGTAAGATGTGTGCCAAATTCCAAGGCCACATGATGAATAGAAAAGGATTTTCAAAATTGTTTCTCATAGCTACATATTTTGGTAGATTTTGAAGATGGTTTTTTGTATTCATCTTCTGGCCTTGAATTTTGGCACACATGTTATCATCATGAAGATGATCTTGTGCCAAAAATTTCATGGTCAATTAACAAATTTTCCGACCTAGGGTGGGTGCCAAAGTTGTCAATAGTGAAATGCTTTTGTTGATTGTTTCTCACAAGTACACATGTTGGTAGATTTAGATTTGTTTCTTTTCTTTTGTGGCTCTTTTGGCCTTGAAATTAAGCACATGTATAACCAACATAGATATGGTCTTATGTCCAGAACATCATGGGAAAAAAAAAAAATTGAATCCTTAGAAGGGTGTCATAGTTGGCAGCAGTGAAATGTTTCTCACAACTATACATGTTGGTAGATTTCAAAAATCTTTTGATATGTAGATATTTTGGCCTTCAAATTTGGCGCGCATGTGATCAACATAGAGATAGTCTCATGTCAAAAATTTCATGGGAAAATACCAAAAAATCCAATCCTTGAGTGTCAAAGTCGGCTAGGAGTAAAATGTTTCTCACAGCTACACATGTTGCTAGCTTTTGATGTAGTTTTAATTGTGTGGATCTTTTGGACTTGAAAATTTTCCCACATATAATCAACATAGAGGTCGTCTCATGCTAAAAATTACATGGGCAAAAAAATTCTTTCAATCCTTGGAAGGGTGTCAAAGTTGGCAGCTGTGAAACTATTCTTACAGCTACCCCATGTTGGTAAATCTTGGATATCTTTTTTAGTATAAATCTTCTGGCCTTGAAATTTGGCACACATGTTTTCAACATAGAAGTGATCCTGTGCCAAAAATTTCATGGTAAATTGACAAATTTTGAGCCCTCAGGACGGTGCCAAAGTTGGCAGCAGTGTAGTGTGGAAACGTACAAAAGTAAAAAGTACGTATACTTGTGTGAGGGTACTGTACTAGGAACGTTAAATCTACTGAGTAGTTTCTCTTTTGCTACTTTATCCCCCAAAAGACAATTGCTTACGTGGGTGGACAAATTGAGTTTGGGTAGATTTGGCATGATTTTCAGAGTTTTTTTTTTATTGTATGGACAACTTTTAGAAATTGCATGTTGACATATTGTTGTAGAAAATTGATTTATGGTTCAAAAGTAATAAACAATTTTGAGTGACATATGACAAAATTGTGCACACTAACTTTAATGTATTTCAAATCCAATAGTAATGTCAACACCATTTTAAAAAAAGACTCCCCTCATAATGGCCTCCTTTAGATACAACCTCCAAGAGGTATGTGTAATTGTCCCATACATCAAAAAATATTGTTTGAACCTCCTAATGATGCATGATCTACTTAACCCCTAAGAACATCTCCACTCTTTCCATGCCAACCCGGGCCATAAAGGCTAGAGACTCCCCTTTGTTCTCTGCCCTGCAGTCGGTTGGGCCGCACCGCTGGCTGGGGGCTATGCAAATCCTCTCAGAAAGGGAATGAAATCTTTGCCACTGCAGTACGGATTTTTGAATTTTAAAAATATGAGAAGAATATGATATATGAAAGACTTGAAGTGTATTGTTAATTCTCAGCACATAGTTGCATTGCTAAATTTTTAAAACATCTTCTATCTCTCTCCTACTTCTTATATTTGGTGTGCATGTGCCTAACATGATCCCTTTTAAATAAAATTAGAAAATCAAGAATTGTAGTACAGTAGGGTCCAAGGCAGAATGGCGTTTTTGGTTTCCCAGTGGAAAAAAATTCAAGTCTGTCCACTTTGAAAGCCTCTAGAGAGATCAAAAATTGGTATTTTACCTTCAAAATTTTTACCATGAACCTGAAATCAAGTTGTTAGTATGCCTACCAAACTTCAAAGCCAAATGATTCACCAAAAAAAAGTTATTCAAAATCTACCAATATAGGTAGCTGTGGAAAGAGTTTCACTCCTACCAACTTCGACAGCCTCCCAAGAATTGAAAAAATTATTATTTACTTTGATTTTTTTTGGTAGAAACAAATTTGTGTTAGTAATATATGGTAAAAATCTCAAGTCTAAAAGATCAGTAAAAAAAAAGATATTCCCAATCTACCAACATGTGTTATTTTGCGGTATGCTTGTGGAAATCATTTTCACTACAACCAACTTTGACACCCTCCCAATGGCTAAAAAATGGCCCATTTGCCATGAAATTCTTGTCACAAGATAAGCTACATGTTAATGACAAGTGTGCCAAAATTCAAGCTCAAAAAGCTTACACAAAAAAAATAACTCACAGAATACCGACATGTATAATTGTGAAAAGCAATTTAAGAGCGTGTTGGGAATGTTTATGCTTAGAAGCATGGATTATTAGCTTATGGTATGAAATTGTCCACATAATACAGTGCCTAAATAGAAATGCTTCTCAAAAAATCAAGAACATCCAAATTTAACTATGCGCACTTGTCACATCCCAATGAATACATTTGCTAAGAATTTGAATACCACATACGCATGAAGGAGCTTCTGTTCTCTACATCAATGCTTGTTTTGAGAGTTGAATATCACAAGTGACTTGTAGAATGTGTGATGATTTGAGAGGGCTTATTTGAAAGCAAAGGTATGCACATGGTGATGTGGGAGTAAGAGTATGCACATGAGGGTTCATTTGAGAGGAAAGGTCTACACATACTGGTTTGGGAGTGAAAGTATGCACAAGCTAATTTGGGAGCACATTTTGCACATCAAGGTTGATTTGGGAGGGGAGCATGTATGGACATGTGGTTAGGTAGTTAAAATTTTAGATCAAATTCTCAGATTTAAAGTTGTGATTGATGGCTATTCCAGATGAAATTCATGCACGTATTGTGGGTTTCAGTGAGGGAGGGAAGAAAGGAGTTGAAATTGCAGCTATTATTGGAGTCCCTGTTAGAACAGTTCAGAGGTTGGTGAAGCAATTTCGAGAAAATGGAACTTACAAAAGCAAAACGCGTGCCAAAAAATATGGAAAAAAACTTAGTGATAGATATGTTTGTGGTATAAAACGTGTTTTACATGCTGATCGTCGCATCACGCTCTCTGACATTACTAATATGTATCCTACTAAAGTATGTAGAAATACTATTCGAAAGGCTTTACATGATAGTGGCATTCACAGTCGAATTGCAATCAAAAAACCTTTTTTGACACCTCGCCACATGTCTGAACGATTGGCTTTTGCTCAAAAGTATTGTCGATGGAGTGCAGAAGAGTGGGAGCAAGTTGTTTGGACAGATGAGTCCACTTTTGAAGTTGGAAAAAACTCTAGACAATTCATGTTTGGAGAACTGTGTATGAGCGCTATGCTTCAAGTTATATAGTTCCAACTTTCAAGAGTGGGAGGACTTCTTTGATGATTTGGGGTGCATTTTCTGGAGGGCAGAAGTCACAACTTGTTTTTATGCCTAAAGATCGGCGTTTTGCAAAGGATTTTGTTGAAGTGGTTTACAATGGGAAGTTGCTTCATTTTATGGAAAAAGTACCACAAGGATTACTCATGGAAGATGGTGCACCTGTCCATAGAAGCAAACTATGTGAAGAATGGAGGCAAGCACACTGTCTAGAGAAGCTTAATTGGCCCGCAAACTCTCCTGGTCACAATCCAATTGAGAATCTTTGGAAGATTTTGAAAGATGCAGTTCAACATGGTTCAATATGCCCTAAAAATACAAGTGACTTAAGAGTAGTTATTGCAAGAGAGTGGAAGATTATTAGTGGTCAAAAGCTCCTTCTGCTATGTCATTCCATGCCTACTAGGTTACAAGCTGTGATAGAGGCAAGTGGAGGACATACATGTTGGTAGATTGTGAGTTATTTTTTTTGTGTAAGCTTTTTGAGCTTGAATTTTGGCACACTTGTCATTAACATGTAGCTTATCTTGTGACAAGAATTTCATGGCAAATGGGCCATTTTTTAGCCATTGGGAGGGTGTCAAAGTTGGTTGTAGTGAAAATGATTTCCACAAGCATACCGCAAAATAACACATGTTGGTAGATTGGGAATATCTTTTTTTTTACTGATCTTTTAGACTTGAGATTTTTACCATATATTACTAACACAAATTTGTTTCTACCAAAAAAAAATCAAAGTAAATAATAATTTTTTCAATTCTTGGGAGGCTGTCGAAGTTGGTAGGAGTGAAACTTTTTCCACAGCTACCTATATTGGTAGATTTTGAATAACTTTTTTTTGGTGAATCATTTGGCTTTGAAGTTTGGTAGGCATACTAACAACTTGATTTCAGGTTCATGGTAAAAATTTCAAGGTAAAATACCAATTTTTGATCTCTCTAGAGGCTTTCAAAGTGGGCAGACTTGAATTTTTTTCCACTGGGAAACCAAAAACGCCATTCTGCCTTGGACCCTATTGTACAAAAGTTGTTATAGAAGGTGGTCAAAGTTTGTTGAAGGTGTTCAAATTTTGTTGAAGGTGTTTAGTGGCACCTAAAGAAGAGTTTACCTCTTAGTTCAAACTCTTCTTTGAATCTTTGAATCTTTGAATCTGTGTGGCCAAACTCAATAAAAAAAAATTACCACACACTAGTTCAATCCTAGTACAAGATCCGACGGATAGATATGTAGAAATTGTGTTTATTTGTATTTTGTGTTGAATGCATTGAAACTAGCATTTTTCAGTGAGTTTGGATGCTAAAATGTCGTGGTTGTTAAGGGATTAAAAAGGTTGCGTTTCGTGGCCATTACTTAATGTTGGCAACATACATTGTATTAACCTGAGTGGTAATGAGGGAGAATGAACTGCTAAATTGCTTTGAAATTTCAGATCAGAGACTCTGCCGGGAGTTAGTCGCATTTCTACGAGCTGAGGGCATGAAGAAGTGTTGGGCTTCCTGCTAACTCCACTCTCCCTTCAGATCTGCGATAGATGCGTGCTTGCCAAAGAGCGCTCAGTGTTGAAAAGGGGTCGATGGTTTCAGATCTAGATCTGGAGTGCACTAGGTTGAACTTCGGAGGCCGGACAAGTGTGAGCAAGTACTGCGGAGCTGGGTGCTTGTATGTTGGATACTAGATTTGGGCCTTGCACACCTGAAGTGGACCGCACAATCTTGCGTCACTTTGACCAAGATCGGGAGCTAGGTTACGTTGAAAGTGTGCCTATAGAGCTCGTTACTCATGTGTTGTGCGCCGCCTCGTCTACAATCCCCACAATCAGCGTTAGGGCCGAAATTTAGTGAAACCATACATAAAACAATAGCGCCAACAAGTTCACGCACTACCCCTACGGCATCCTTGGTCCAAAAACACCTACCTTATCAATCTGGAGAAGGACCCTAAAAGAGCAGAGCCGTTGCACCCACTGCTACCTATTGCAAATCAGCCATCCTCAACCCCCGCGCCGACCAACACTGTGAACCATACCTCATCCTACTCTCTCCTTCATAATAGATCTTCATTGCTTTGCTCACTTCTTGTTTTTCTTTAAATCCTTATTTGCATCTCTACAACATACAAAAACATTCATGTAGGCACCTTGTTGAGCACAAGTGCTACTCCCTCCCGCTTCACTGCTACTAGGAACACGTCGAGAACGTGTCAAAGAAATTTCAGGTGCGCACTCACCCCACGGAAGCGCTACAGAACTTTCAGTAGGAAATACGCAAAAGACGTTAACCTACATCAACACCTACCTATCCGCTTGCCAAAGACCTCGCTAAAGCAATTCACACCATCTACGTTGCCAGTCAGCCGCTACAATTACAAAAACCACAGAGGTAAATTCCCTTACCCCATTCTCTCATTTCAAGCCCTTATTCTAATTCACACTTAACACTAGTCCAAATTCTGGATTTGGGGAAGGCTCGGCAATGGCTGCTGGGGGTTGAGTTCCCAAATCCTAACCCTCTAAGTGTCAAAGAATAGAGAAGGACATGGACGCTACTACGGTAGAGAATGGCGGAGTACGTATCGTAACACAATGTCTGGCAAGGATTTCTGACATATAGAACATGTTTTTCCGAGGTCACATGCACAGGCGGTATATTCGGATGTCATCGTCTTTGATGCCAAAGAATACCATCCGAGTTTAGGGTCTGTAAAGTCTGATGCAGCTTATTGCCGGGTACATCCTACTCGTTGAAATTGATCCGTCTAATCCCTAAAGGCCCACGACATTTTAGCACCAAAACTCATTGAAAATAAGCACATTTTTATACATCTTATCGTAGGATCTTGTGTTAGGTTTGTACAAGTCTATGTGGTAAAGAATTTGTTTAGTTTGACCCCACGGATTGAAAGTTATTAGCCTTTGAAGTGAGACATAAACTCTTCTTGAGGTCATACTAAACACCTTCAACAAACTTTGACCACCTTCTATGGCAAATTTAAGCACTACGGGATGTAATTTTCTAACTTTAACTTAAAAAGGATCATGTTAGGCACATGTGCACCAAATTTTATAAGTAGAAGAGGGGTAGAAGATGTCCTTAAAAATCTTGCAATGCAACCTTGTGCTGAGTATTAACCGTACACTTCAAGTTTTGCATATATCACATCCTTCTCATATTTTTGAAATTTTAAAATCCTTACAGTAGATGCAATGATTTCCATTTTCTTTCCAAGAGAAATTTTCTTTTTAAAAAAATGGACAAAAACTCAAATTTCTATTGAATATAGAACTAATTAAAGTTTTGCTACACTATTTGTTATATGTCACACTAAAATTGTTGCACTATTTGCGTAGGTTATTGAAAAAATTGCAACTTTTGAAATGTAAGACGGATTTCTACAAAAATTATGTCTACATGAAGCTAAGAAAAAATTGCCTATTCGATAAAAATCTTAGAAAAATATGCCTAAGTTTGAGATCATGGGACCTTATCCAAACTTAAAATGTCCCCTAAGAGGACATTGGGCCTTTAGGGGCTAATAGGCGGTTGATAACCGTCTTATAAACTGTCAAAATCCTAGACAACCGCAATATCCTTAGTGACGACGGATGTATATATTGACCCTACTTCAACTCATACTTTGACTGTGTTGCGCTTGGAGAATGATCACGTGGAGGGCAAGTTTGTGAGCCTGTTGCGCACGTTCACGATATTGGATGCTACACTAAAGATCACATTTAGTATAGTGCTCAGTAAATGACTTGTAAATGCAATAAGTTTTTACTCTTGATGCCAATTTTTACCAAGAGTACAACTCTCTATAGTATTCAAATAAGAGGATCATTATAAACATAGTTGGTAAAAATATTCACTTAAAGTAAAAACTTATAGCATTTACAAGTCATTCACTGGGCGCTACACTAAATGTGATCTTTAGTGTAGTGAATGTCAGCAACCGCTTGAGAGGTGTCGTTTCAAAAATTCCAAACCCTACCCCACCCTTTGTCGTCCTTCTATTTTGAAGTCAATTTTTTTGTCTTTGTTCTAGACATTATTTTCTTTTTTCAAGACCTTATTTGTTATCTTATTCAAGACAATATTTATCTATATTGAAGATATTATAATAAAAAATTATTCTAACATTCAAATGATTTTTTAAAAGTTCAATTGCTAATTCTTTAACCCATAAAGGTTCAAGTGCAATAAAATGGCATTTTGAAAGTTTAGTCGAGTTCTTATGGTATCAATATCTAACATTCTATTTTGAAACTTTCATTGTAGAAAGGCTTTACTAAAAATCAATGGAATAACAATTTTTCTCCTAACAATTTAGGAATCATGTTATTTTATTATGAACCATTGAAGTATCCCAAACCTACCTTTCTAAGATGAAGTCATAAAGATGATTGAAACAAACTTTTATAGTCTATAATAGTGGCATCAATCACATTATGAATTTTACCATATGTTCCATTTTATTGAAGAAATCAAGAATCCTATAAAACTAATAATTATTTTTCAACAATTACAAATTGAAATAGAAATATCCATGTAAAACCAAATGATGTCATTAAGATATGAATCAAAACTTTTATTTCCTCTAATAATCGGATATCATTCTACTCACCCCTCGAACCAAATTCCTAGTATCTACCATACTAGATTTTAAGTCGTGATATTTTCTAATTTGAGATACTAATATATCACAAATATGAACTGAACTACCAATACGAGTATACTGAGGACTTGAAATAGAATTAAATGTTTTATGCTCATCCTTATTAGCCCTCCATATAATTTCTATAGCTTTATTACAAAAAATTTATATATACTTTGTATAAAGCTACAAAAGATTCCCCACCTTTACAATCAAATCCAGGCTCTAAAGATGCTAACTTTCCAAAATCTATAACTGTAGGTAACCACAATCCAAAACTATATGAGCCATAATCTTTATCTTTATGTAATTTATTATCAAAATCATCAAAAGTAAAAGATAAATTACTAGCAAAAGCACCATCTATAGAATCATCATAATCAAAATCTCCAAAATTTGGAATTTGCGCTTCCAATTCTTCTTCGGTAGTCTTCTGAAATAACTGAGGTGACAAATTTTGAAATTGGTTTTGATAAAAACCAACAATCCAACCAATTTCTTCTTGATCACGAACTCATTCGGAAATTCCATCATCCTTCCATTGTAAATAATCACTTGGAACATACTTTCCAAATAATAATGATTTTTGAGCTAACCTAGTAACCCCTGTTCTAAACGCCAACCTACTGCAAACATTTTACCATTGCTTTTTTTGCAAGCCCCATAATATTTGATCTCCCTCACATTTTTATGAATTTGAGAGAAATCTGTAGATAGCTTCTCAAAATCCTTAAATTCTCTATTACTCATTGTATGGAATGGTGTAAATTTCACAATGAGTACTACATCCTTTGATTCTTCATCAACAATAATAACAGTACCATGATCTATAATCAAGGCTCCATTCATAAAATCTAAAATATCCCATTTTTCCACCCGCTTGCAAAATTCAATCCTAGGCCTTCCTTGAGCAAATATCCTTGCAACATCCAATGCCTTTCGTTCCTTTAACTTGGATTGCTCATTTCTATAAAAAAATTTATACTACGAAAAAAATAAAACATAAAAATAATATATTCAATATATATTAATTTTCAATGCATTGAACACAAAATGATACAAAACATTGTTTTTGTAAATGTAGCCCTAGGATCTTGTATTGAAGTTATATAAAAGTATGTGTGAAATTTTTTGGACATTTAATCATATGGATTAAAAAAAAAATGCATTTGAAGTGAAACAAAAAGTTTTTTTGAGGTCATACTAAACACATCTAATAACTTTAACCACCTTCTATGACAAATTTTTGCACTATGGTCTATGATTTTATAATTTTAACTAATAATGAATCATGTTAGACACATGTGAATCCAATTTTAAAAGTAGAAGAGAGGTAGGATATGTTCTTAAAATGCAACTATGTGTTGAGAATTCACAATACACCAACAAGTTTTGCATATAACATATCTTTCTCATATTTTTGAAATCCAAAATCCCTACGGTAGATGCAAAGATTTGCATTTTCTTTTAAAGATTTTCTTTTCGAAACAGATGAAAAGCATAATTTCTATTGAATTTAGAATTAATTAAGGTATTCCTATACTATTTGTCATAGGTCACATGAAATTGCTGCACTATTTGTATATGTCCACAAAAATTAATTGTAACTTTTGAACCATAAGTCGGATTTCTACAAAAATTATGTGTACAAAAAGCTAATAAAAAATTGCCAATTCTCTAAAAAATCTTAGAAATCATTCCTAAATTTAATAACATGGTATCTACCCAAATTCAAAATGTCCCCGAGGGAACATTGGGCCTTTTGGGGTTAAGAATGATAAAGAAATGAAAATACCTGTAGTTGATTGTGTTGTTATTCTTCCCCATCATATAAAGTATAGTCGAAAGCATGATGACCCCAATGATGAACTCCATAATTTGAAAAAAATGATATAAAACATTGATAATACTTAGAATCACTTGTAATACAAAATACAAAAACATTAAGTTATATTACATTAGATTCGCAATGCTTCATTGCAAACTAAGGATTTTAGCTCTTTCTCAAAGATACTATATCAATGCTGCACCGCTTGTTGCTCTCTGGCTCCATGGGTAAAAGAGATGAGTCTCCGCAATCGTGCATGAGCTTCTCACAAGGATTCAACTCCTCCTCGTGCAAAAGACCTCAATGCCTTCATCTTGTCCGCCCGTTGACCTTGATATTCTCGGCGAAGCTGTATGAAGAACCTGGCTATAGGGTTGAATGGAGGTGGGGCAACCACCATCTCCACTGATTGGCTCATCTCCTCGGCACGACTTTTGCCCTTCTCATGTTTTCCTTTGCCTACGACTGATGGCACTCTAGGTGCCCCACCGAAATTATCTGTGTAATTTGGTGCATAGAAATCTCTCCACGTGAAGACTTTTGCAAGGTGAGCCTCCTTGAATTCTCCATAATCCGCTAATGGAGCTCCTTCGAGACATCCAAACAAGGCCCTCCAAACCATTTATGGGTTGAAATTGGGTTTACGGGACTTCTGGAATTCACACCACATGGTAAACTCCCTCTTGAAGTCTTCGACCTTGATGGTGCCCGTAGCACCGTAGAATCTCCGTGCTCCACGCTTTCCACCTCCATATGGTGAAGCGATGTCTTTCCTATCAAAATATTATTGATGTGGCCTCTTGAGTACATTTGATTCTACAACATTCATGACAGGCTCGCCAAGGAGTTCTTCATCTTCCACTACCAATTGGACCGTATACACCTCCTCTTCTAGTTGATTGATAACTTCCTGCACCTCTCTTTCATGAACGCCTACTACAAAGGGGGTGTTTTCTCTAAGTAAAATCGGGCCCCTTCCAAGTCTCTACATTAATAAATGGTTGGCTCAATTAAAGAAGCGCCATGCTTCATGCGTGCCCTTCATCTCCGGAGCATAGATAGTGGATGATACTTCCCAATCGAGTAGCTCTAAAGTAACTGTGTCCCACTCACTCCAGGCACGCTCTCGCCACGTACCCACTTCCCACTGCCATGTAGTGTGAAAAGCCTCCACTCTCAAACTCTGTGAAGATGAGGGAGAACGTGGACAAGTGGTTATCCCAATGGAAATCTTTTACCTTCACGACGTACCTTGACCCAACGTTCTTCCCGACAACGGCTATCTCTCCAACCTCAAGATCCACAGCTTCAATTTGGCTACAAGCACGACAAAGAGGTGATTGCACACCTTCCTTGGCTCGAAGTGCCCGAACTTTGCGCACACCACCAAGTGAGGTCTAATACTTCACGGAGTCTTCACTCAGCACCTTTGTGCCTGGCTTTCGCAAATCCTAAGGCCCGGTTCGAGACTTGGCTATGGGCGATAATTAAAAACCCCTACCACTAGAGCTAGCCTAGGAAAGTGAAGATTTCATTTGCAATTCTTGGAGGCAAGAAATTAACTGACTAAGTGTCGTGGTGCTAATCTCTACCTTAGATGCACTGGACTCTTCTGATTTCTTCTTTCTACCTCCACTATCCATATCCTCCTCTATACAACCCACTCTTTTTACGTAGTTGTATCAAGTGGACTTATAATGGATGTGCCTATGAAACTAGCTTTCAACCCCATTACCTTCATTCAAACCACAAGTTCCCAAGAGGTAAGAGAGAGGACGTTATCGTAGCAGGAATGCTAGAATGTGAGCAGTGAGCAGTGAGCAGTGAGCAGTGAGCGGTGAGCAGTGAGTAGTAAGCAATCTATTTTTTTCAGTTGGGCACCCTATAACCACAGATTTGGGATGATTTACAAGAAACAATTTTACATTGTGACCTATTTCTGTGGTATGAAAAAAGATCAAAATGGGAGAAAGTTGGATTAAAAGACCCCGAAATAAACTATTTGGAGGATATTTGGATGAATGTAGATAGATGGATGAATGTAGATAGATGAATGTAGATGAATGATTGCTCAACTTATTGTTAAAAAAATATAGCAACTTCTAAAATATTGGTAAAAAAAAGAAAAAAAAAGAAAAAAGAAACCAATCGAGGGGCTCCTCGATACCGAAGAGGGCCTTGAGGGTGAAACCAAAAAAAACAAAAAAAACAAAAAAAACAAAAAAACCAGTCGAAGGGCTCCTCGGTACCGAGGAGGGCCAATGAGGGCGAAACCAAAAAAAAACAAAAAAACAAATAAACAAAAAAACAAAAAAACAAAAAAACAAAAAAACCAGTCGAAGGGCTCCTTGGTACCGAGGAAGGCCATGAGGGCCAAACCAAAAAAAAAACAAAAACAAAAAACAAAAAAAAAACCAGCCAAAGGGCTCCTCGGTACCGAGGAGGGTCATGAGGGCGAAACCAAAAATAAATAAAAATTTAAAAAAAATAAAAATAAAATAATAATAATTAAAAAAAAAACAACTGAGGGGCTCCTCGGTACCGAGGAGTGCCCTCAAGGCAAAACCAAAAAAAAAAAACAAAAAAAAACGAGTGAAGAGCTCTTCGGTACCAAGGAGTGCCTTCAGGGTGAAACCAAGGGAAACCAAAAAAGAATACCAAGGTGAATTGCAAACACTTGTATTATATATACAGATTCTTGTGCAAGGCAAACCTGGAAGACAACAAGTAAATACATGCACCAAGTCTTAGTTTCAATGAAATACAGCTCCTACTCCGCAATAGTAATCTCTAAGTTTTTCTTGTTTTGGTCATAGTAGTTATGGCAAGTTTCTGCCTCTTTTATAGTTTAACTTTGAAACTACACAAAACTTTGAAGGGCCAAAATGGCTCCTTGGTACCGAGGAACCCTTTTGGGCTTCACAAATAACTTGTGAAGTTCAACGATTTTCACTTGTAGAAATAGTAGAATTTGTTGAGGAAAAAAATTTTGAAACATGTTTTACCTGTTGTTGGGAATGGGAAAAAAAATTTAAAAAATTAGACAAAAAATATAGAAATAAATGGGCCTAGTAGGCTCTTTGGCACGGAAGAACCTCTTTTGACTTCTTTAAAATCTTGTAGTTTAGTGATTCATCTTCACTCTTGAAAGGTATATTTTTTTTTGCGGCATGAATTATGAAGCACTGTAAACTAACATAATTTTTTTTCCCATTAAATTTCATGTCGCTCATGGAGAAATTTTCGTAAAACTAGATGAGATTTTGAATGGATGCCCTAAACTTCATTCATCCATAAACTCTATCCATCCATGAAATATATCATCCAAACTTATTCATCCATTTAATAACGAGAAATAGTCAACTCCATATTAAAGTTTGGTTAAGTTTGTCCCTAAAATTCAACATTTATTTTTATGTGAAGCAATTTCATAGCCCATTTGTAAGTGAAAAATCACAGAAGACATTTGTAAACCACGGTAATAGGTTGCAAAATTTTACTTTTTAATGAAAATTCCAAATATCATTTATAAAAAATTCCTATAATTAGAATATTCATGTCCATTTTTATCCTCCCTCCTCACCGCTCACCGCTCACTGCTCACATCCTAGCGTCGTTGATTATCGTAGTAAGGATTATATCATTCCTTTCGACAATCCACCATCATAAAATCTTATGGCCAATCAATGAGTTCTTGGTAGAATTTGGAAATCTGAGCCAAGAAACACTTGTTGAACTAACCTTCTAATTGAAATGGGTATGAAGTGAAGTTCCCAAGCAAAACAAGCAGAGATTCAACTCCTCATTCTTAGAAAGCTAGCGCTTTAAGCCAAGCAGAAAGGATGAACTTGTCATCCTATTAACGCATATTTCAGGGCTAGCTACGTGGGAAAGATGAAATCATCATCCCTTAAACATATATTTAAAGCTAGCTACGCTAAAAAGATGAAACCTTCATCTCTTAAAGCGTTTTTAATTCACAAGAATTTTCTTTTTCAAAAGATCCATCTCAACTACGGGGAAGTCAATGAGCATCCAAACATGCCATACATCACAAAAATAGACCAATCCTCCATTCATCCAACAATCCCCTCCCAAACGGGTTCAGATACTTTACCTTGTTGAAGTCGCTCCGAATCTCCAGAGAGCCAAATCTACCACAACTAGGCTATAAATGAAATCTAATGCCACTTAAAGCCTTATAATGCATGTGCAAGAGGTTGGCCTTTCTCAGAAACCACAAATTTTTTAGGAGAAACGCACTGAAATGTGCACAAGGCTAATAACACGAGATTACAAGAAGTACACGCACAATCCAGAACTGCACACTGCAGCCAATCTAACAAACAATACTACCAGAACCACGTGATAACCTTGTCCATGTAACGGCCTGATCCACGTAACGGCCTATTGCCACCATGTCTTTCTTGGCAAACATACAACCAACCAGTGCCTGCAACATTAGTCGACTTACGCTAACTCTGAAGAGATTCTTCGAGCACTTTTGCGCCTCCAAGTTCCACCAACACCAGGCCAATATCGTACAAATTGCGTAGTGCTCCTGCGTCTCTAGAGTTAAACAACACCTGAATAACAACGTCGTGCCTACCCGCAACTCCTTCGGCAAAATAATGCAGCTTCTGGCAACTCCATCGTCACTTTCAAGTGCCGAATCTTGTCGAAAGCCAATCCAATCTCGTCACAAATCACAGTGTTGGTGAGAATGGCGATGTCGTCCAAGTACTCGCTCTTCCATTCACCAGAGCCATGAGCCTTTAAAGCAACCACCTCCACGGTGCCTCTTAGCTTGTTCACCACCAACGTCGAGAGAGCCTCCAGTTCAATGTCTTCAATGATAATCAGGAGTGGAAATCCACCACAAATGGTTTCCTCCAGGATTCCGATCATGTCACGTGGATTATGTGGGAGTCTCAAACTCCCACTTGGTTGCCCCCATTAAAAAAATTAGTTAAATTGTGATTATTAGTCTTAGATAACCGGCAAAATAATTAGTATTACGTAGAAGTAGGTTTTATAATAATTAGTGAAAGGGTGTAAGTACACTAAGGGGGGGTACAAAGTGGGCAAAATAATATACTTCATAGTATGTTTGTTTTGAAGCCCTTTGTTAAATTGTTGTTGAATGCCAATCGTCCATTTTTTAGATGTGAAGAAATCATGGCCAACAAAATATTAGGTGAATAGAAAATCTCTTGAACAAAGTGCTGATTTTTGGGACTTTGTGTTGTCATAACACATGTTGCTCTATAATTGCCGAACCTTTTCCGGAGATGAGAATATTGCATACTACAGAGACTGAAAATATACCAAAAATACTATGCAGTATATATGTTGAATTAAGGCACCGAAAACTAGGTTTGGAAGAAAATGATGAAAAAAAAAAGTTTTTTGAATACACTTTATATTTTAAGATAGATTTTTGTATGCTAAAGAATGTTCAATAAGAATTTGGAGCAAAAATCAACATTTAACCCCCATTTTAAGCATTTTTGAAAATCATCCCATTTTTGGCTATTACAAGCAGATTTAAGTCTCAGATAATAATTTTTCATTTGGAATGACCGAAAAGAACACGTTGTGCATGTAATATGAAAGTTTTGTTGAATTGTGAACTTCTGATTTTACACAAGAAGTACATTTTAAAACTGTGACAAATATATAGTAATTACAAATATACTTCTTCTCATTGAACAATAGACCGGTTCTGTGAGAATTTACGATATGTGTGATGGCATGGAAGTCAGGTCTCACATTTTGTAGACCAACATCTGAAATCAAAATCAAATTGGGCATGTGACGTGAAAGAGCAGTTGTGACATGGCAAAAAACGGTTTGTGACAGTTTATTCGTACCACCTTAGTCAACTATCACCCGAAAGTCGGTGAATGCTTAACTAGTTACTTAGTGTTAAAGTGGTGATAAAACCTGGCCTTAAAACTACAAAGGTTTTGCCCGGAAAAACCTAGAAAGAATGCCCAAGAAGGATCTCCGGGACAAAAAACCAAATCACCACTTAAAACTAAACTAGCTAGTCAAAGTCTTCATCAACTAGATAGTCTACTTAGTGGTGTTCGTTTTAGATGTAGTTGTTTAGGTTTTTCTTTTTACCTTGTTGTTGTAGAAATCTTGAGTTCCTATTTTGAGAAAACATGAATTTAATTTGATATGAAGAAAAAATATTTTTTAAAAATAAAAAATAAAAAATAAATTTTTACAAAAAAATAAAATTTTTACAAAAAAATAAAGAAATAAAATGGTACCCTAGCCCGGGAATCAACCCAGGTACCAGGCCAGGTACCGACCAAGCTCGGGTATCGGCAGGCCCAGGTACCGGCACCTAGGTACTAGCCACCCTCCAGGTTATCGCTCCTTCCAGGCCGCGTTCTTCTCCTCCCAGGCCGTCGCTCTCTTTCCACGCCGTCGCTCTCTTTCCAGGCCGGTGCTCTCCTATCCTCTCTTTCTCTCATCTCTCTCTCGTTTCTCTCTCTCTTTATCTTTAGAAGAGTTGGGTTCTTTAGAGAAGTTGGGTTCTTTGGAGGATCTGGGGTTTCAAGGGAGAAGTGGAGAAGAAGAAGAAGAAGGAGGTTGAAGGAGGTGTTGAAGAAAGCATGAAGGTAGGGCGCGGAAGCTAGGGTTTTGAAGGATAGTAGTAGCACCTAGGGTTTGAATCTTTAAACCTAAGGTTTGGAAGAAAGTTGTGGTGGAGGAGGCTTTTGGCACAACTGAGGTGGAGATTCCTAGGCATGGAGGCGCTGCAAGGAGATTCACAACCGCGGTGAGAAGATTTAGAAACGAAACTACGATTTCAAGGAGGTTGCGGGTGCAACAATGAGGTGGTAAGAAGTTGTGGAAAAAGGTGATTTTTGCCATTTGATGGGTTTTCCTTGTTTGTACAACTTTCTTGTTTCTTAGACCTCTTCTCACTTTTCTTTTCCCGAGGTGAACTCTAGTTATCTTCTTTCCGATCTAGAGAAAAGTCTCCCGGTAGACTCTGGCTAGACCTTGTATGTCCTAGATCTTGATTTCTTGTACTTGTGCATCTACCTTCTTGTCCCATCATTTGTTTTCCATTGTCTCGGCCTTGTGGAAAGACTTCTTTTATGTTTTCTCTTTTCTCCCCTCTTCTGTAGGTCTTGCCTAAATTTTCCATCTTTTTCCTAGTCAACCGGTCAACAGGGAAACCCCCTTCCAAAACTCTTGTTCTTCCAAGTCATCTTTTTGAAGTGGTCAATTGCGATGTTGTTTCATTAGTCGTGCTACTAGATGCGTGAGATACCTACATCCACGTTATTCTAGTAAAGTGTTTCGAAGAAAGTACACCGGTGGTCCGGTGTACTTATCTTTTCCGGGCCGGACTGGAGGTTGTGATAAGTTGATAGGGAGATTGGTGGAGGTATAGGCACATCACGGAGCTAGTCCATCCTAGACAACATGGTTCTACCGGTACCACTAACGCTTTTAAAGGTTGACCCGAACAAGTGGGAGGGGACTGAGAAAGGCGAACAGTTGGAGGATGACCTCATCTGGATGGGATGCAAAGGATTATACGAGAAGCCTTAGGTCTTCTAGAAGGGACGTGCGGCTATAGAGTTGCTACCTCCCGGGACGCCTCGGCGAGTCTACCGGGCTAATCTCTGGTCATGGACCACGGAAGTACGGCGTGAGGTGTACTACTTTTGTCAAGAGGACGGGTGGACATCCAAAGTCAACTAGGAGCTGCTAGATAAGCACATGTCGAATTCCTACGACGTGTCGCATTGCTACCAGAGTGATCAATTTACAATCAACTGATTGAAGAGGATGATTGAGTTTATAAACCCAATCTTCTACTCCAACCGACGTGAAAGACTCACAACACGGTTAGCCACTACCTACATACATGCATTTTTTGAGGATCCTTCCTGGATTGGAGGTCTTTGTTGGAAGAGGCAATTTTGCCTCAACTCCGGGCAATTCAACAAGGTGGATGTTCTAAGGCGTTCTTGACTCCATATCTCATGCACTTGTATCAGTATCACGATTGTCCGGAGCTGGAAGAGAAGAGAATGTGGAGACAAGGGATGGCTCCTCAAGATTATGCTCCCCGAGCCTTTCTCCAACACAGTGAACTACGATTGGCGTTACCGACAATTCCGCAGGATGCCTCATCATCTCAGGCAATTTCGAATGAAGATAGATCCTTCCAGACTCACTGGGAGAAACCACCACCCCGACCATTCAAGAATCTCACTCTCGTGGAGAACATAGCCAAGTTCTCCCGGGAAGTGATCCGGGATATCCAACAGATGGAGATGGAGCTTCTGGAGGCAAGGAGTCTTCAGAGGCTCTGCATAAGGTATTTGGAGTGATAAACACTAGGGACATTTTGGTTGTAGCCCGAGAACACCAAGAACAAATGACCAAAGTGAAGAAAGATGTCCGGACATCTCAGAAGGAGCATTTTGACACGAAGGTCAAAATGTTTTTGAGTACTTAAGGTACAAAAGTACACTAGCTACCCTCCAAAACTAGATCTCCAAAAGGTGAAAATGACATCTAGATCTTAAAATCAAGGGATGCCTAGTCACTGACGGATTACCGGTACAACAATAAATCGGAAGACTCCCGGTCCGAGACCGGTAAAACATTCCCTAACAAAAGTAGGTAGCCGGAGAAATCATTGAAGTAGTAGCGGCCGGGTGCACATGGGGCACCATCGTCATTACTATTCTTACCCTAGTATTTAAATCTAGCAACCTTAACAACATTCCATCAACCGATAAGATAAATCAACAATAATACATAACATATATCAAAGGCTCAAACAAAGACTCATCTGGATGAAAATAATTATCTTCCGGTTGGTCCATAGAAGGATTGACAAGAAGACTGGGAGTATCCACGGGTACATGGTCAAGAGAATCCACCGGAAGGTTGGAAGTCTGAACTGAGAGGTCTACCGGTGGATTGGGACTATCAACCAGTAGATTGTATGTATCTAAAGATACATGAGGAGTCTCTATTAGATCAACAAGCATGGCTACTGAAGACTCAATCAAAGAATCCGGTGGTGAGAAAAGAAAGTCAATCGGTTCCTTCGTGGTAGGTTTTACCAGGAGGCATCATTTCCTCTTGTAGACTATCACACTCTACTCCTTAGAAGATGGAATCCGCTCGACCCACTAGACATTGAGTGGGTGGATCATCCTCTTCTGAAGAAAGAGAGCTATCATAGACAAATCTTCTCTTTTTCCGGGGTCAGCTCCGAGCTTGCAATGGCATGGTGGCACTCGTTTGTCCAGCAAATAACTTGGCCAGTGCCACCATGGTTTTTTGAGTACTTAAGTTTTGGAGGGTAGCTAGTGTACTTAAGTACTTTGCGTACTTAAGAAGCCTTGGGCTCTTGGTTTAAGTACTCTTTTCTTTGTTTATTTGCTTGTGTCTTGCCTTCAATGCTTGTGTTTGGAGTCTTTGTTGAGCTTGTGTATGTAGAGAGGAAGACGGTTGAGTCCTCCTTGTGAGTCTTTGCTAGGATGTGCAAGGTTGTGGCTTGATGAATGTTATGTGATTGAATGTGAGTTGAGGCTTCCGGACGGAGTGGAATAACGAAGTTAAATAGGTTGAGTGAGATCCGGGATCTATTCCAAACCCTTGACCGGTAGGACCGGGAAGAGTTGCTTATCGGATGGGATCCTTGAAACCCACGGCTATTTATGATAGCCTCCCTTAAGTGGGAAGTGTTTGGATTGGTGGGAAGGAGGGGTGATATCCCCCTTCTTGGAACACCGGGAGAGATCCTGACTAAGCCTGAGTTTAGAGTATTCCGGGGTTTCTACCCTTATAGTGGATTAGGTCTCTTGATCCCCGTGGAAGGTTGTCTTGCTTATGTGATTTGCTTAGCATTAGACTGTTGTGATTCTTGTATCTTCCTTCTTTGATTCATTGGATGTGGTTGTAGTCGGAACCTAGCTTTGCGTGAGCAGTTTACCGCAACTCTTTCCCGGTAGATTGTGAAGGCCGGTAAACTAGCTGCAACCTTTAAAGCCTTTCAAGGTGTAGAGTTAGGTTGTGGATATTGTGGCCTCTGGACTGTGAGAACGGAGGGCATTGACTTTCTGGGCAGTGTAAAAACTTACTGGAAAGCTACTCTAACGCTCAACAAAGTTTAAAGTAAATATTTGTGGTTACTTGTTATCGGTCATTGAGGTACCGGAGAAGCCATCCTCCGGGATGTACTGAGGTATTAAGTGTGAATTGTCCTTAGATTTAGAGAGTTTGACACACGATAAAAATCCCTGGAAACAATTTTGTTAGGTGGGCTTGCTTAAGGTTAATTTCGGTTAACTTTAAGAATTACGAACTACTAGACTTTGACACCGCGCACCCACCAGGTTGTTCACACAAACCTATTTCCCCAACTACTATTGAGACTCAAACCACATACTAGTACACGAAACCCTAGGAGAGAAAATCGATTTGATGTAAGTAATTTCACGATTACACCTATTGCCGTACCATGATCTTTCTCAAGTATTAAACATGTACAAAACACTTGTAACCTAGGATAGAAGTCAACTAGGGTTACTCACTTTTGGGCAAAAAAAATATACCTAAAGGTATGTTTTTTTGGGCAAAAAAAAGAACTTGATTTTGTCCAAATTAATGGAAAAAAAGGTTTTTCTGAAGAAAAAAATATGTTTCAAGATGGATCTAAGCATGATGTATTTAATTGGATAAGAAATTGGAACAAGAATCAACATTGATCCCAATTTTAGGAGCCTTGAAGACATATCCTGGTTTTTAGCAATAAAAGTGTAAATAAGTTTTTAATCTAGAATTTTCAATTATTATATATGGACACATTGTGGCGTGAATGTGCCCCATTTTTGGCGAAGTATTTAGCTTCCTAGAACTCTCAATACAAATATATTTGGTAAATGTCATATATTTGTGACAGGAATGCTATCTTGTGAGCGGCGAGCGGCGAGCGGCGAGCGGCGAGCACTGAATTCATGACAATTTTTACCATTGTTTTTGTTGTGAAATTAAAAAGAACACCTATTGCCGTGAGTGTAAGTGGATTGTCCTTCAAAAAAAAAAATTAACATAAGAGAAATTCTTGACTTGCAATTGCTTTAATTTATAGTTTATTGAATAGAGGCACCTATAGCCGTGGCACTACTATTAGAATTTAGTGGAAAAACTACATCCAAAAGCAATCGGATAAGAGATAATGTAACATATATTACAATGCAAACTTCTATACTAAATAATAACGATTTTATATATGATTAATGGGGGAGAAGTACATCTATAATCCCCTGATTTTCTTATACAATAGAACTAAAAATATGGAGATGAACTACATCTATTCAACTATCAAAATTCTTTTACTGCAAATATCTTAAGTCCATGGATAAACATCGCTTGAATAACTCTGCGACTTGTAGTAGAGGAATTCTCTTGGATGTGTATTACTATTCTAATTAAGTCAAATATGTAGTACTATTCTAATGAATTGTTTGGGTTAAAGGAAATTTCTGCAAGAAGGTTTAGGATGCTGAATGGAGAGAATGATAGTGATGGACCATCTAAAAATATTTGAAACTTTGTATACTATTCATGATGTGATAATTGTATAGTCCAAATTCAAAGATACATTATAAAAATTGATTAAAATCCATCGGTGAATGATAATTCAATATCTATTAGATTATCTAACTAGAGTATAAACATTTATGTGGATGAAACAAATAATCAAATAAGACATGCAAGGGTGATATATATCTATAAATCCAAAGCCTCATATCAGGTCAATACGGCATACAAAATAGAGGAATCACTATTCCTCAGATGTGAACTCATCGTCACTACCCTGATGGATAAACGACATACTGCTATCAGAACCACTATCAAAATCGGTACTAGCCTCCTCAGCCTTGTCATCCACCAAAACCTTCGCTCTGAAGCCGGATTAAGCAATCAGTGGACGTCGTGGAGGCGACGGCTGCGCTACGGATGCAATGGCAGCTGCAGCATACTCAGGCAAAATATGCGGCTGCTCCGGACTGACAACCTTCCCTGCCAAGCGAGCCAGCACTCCAAAGGGAGGTGTTGACAGAGAAGCCATCAACGACGTCGAGAACCGTCTGCAACTGATTTACATTAGAAAAAAAGGATGAAAGAATAAGATAACAAAAACAACAAATGAATGAAGAAAACTTACTTACAAGTTCTCTTAGGCGCAGTTTTAATCTCTGGTTCGTCATCACTAAGCTCCAAAGGGTGCTTGAAAGAAGTTTGTTCCATGGATTCAACAATGGCAGAATTAACCTCCACCGTCTGTGGAATCATGGATCGAAGCACCTCGTCTACCAAGTCCTTGTCTGCCTCGAAGGCAAGAATATGACGCTTGAGGGCTTTGCAAGCCTTAATAGATGCACTTGGAAAAAATGTGGAATACAAATAGTAAGAAATTAGAATCATGGTTGGATAATCAAAAAACAAAATGAAAGTATGAAATAATATACCTGTAGAAGCGGTGAGGTCCATGACTATCTCATCCTCCTTGGTGCAAAGATCAATAAGAGCCTCCAATAGATTCTGCGACTTCTCTGTGGCTCCTCGCCATGGCATGCCGGTGGAGGCTGTCACCGTCAGTGACTCCTAGGTGATGTAATTGGTCAGATGACCGTCTGAAGAAAGCTCAATCCCATCCGCCAAAAGCTCCACTCTGTCATTGAAAACAAATGGAATTGGAGGATCCCTCTTCCGAACGAACCACTTGACCATGAAAGTCTTGTGTACGGGGCCGGGGCGACCATCACAAAAGAGGGGAAGTACATTGATGACGAAGGATAATGTGACTTCTGGAGCACATTCTAGGAAGTCCCACGGATGGACTTCCTCAATGAAAGCTCTGTAGTGTCCAAATCGGGATCTACCCCAATCGCCGGTACCACTTGATGAACCACTTGAAGGACTACATTTGAAGACTCATGCGGAGAGCCCAGAGCTTCAGAAGCCGTCACTGTGTCCACAGTGGGAATCTCCAAGTCCATAGATGGCATGTCTTTCTTTCCTTGCGGTGACGCCATCTAAGCGCATGCATTGTCAATCATCATGAGTATCTACTTTGAAAAACAAGTTCAAGACACTAGCATGAGTGATTAGTATTCAGCATGAATAATCTAAACAAATACCAGAATATATATAAGTCTCTTAGTTTACAACTCTCGTCTAGTAGGCATACTCCAAAATTAATGAAGTCTAGAGCTTCTCATAACAGAACATGCACCTGAATCTAGCAGAGATCCATGTCACTAGCATGAAAACAACATGAAAGAATTGTAGATTCACTTGAATACCAGAGTCACCAAAATAAATACGAGAGCATGAATCCAGCATGAATTAATGAATATGCATGAATCGAGTGGAGAAGTGTAGAGTTTCTTAAAGTACAGAGTCACCCAAAGAATAATCATTCACAGGAATCCAGTCCGAATCCATGAGTCCATCACGAATTCAGCATGAAGGAAGATTAATGTCACCTAAAGGAGAGAGTCAACATAAAAAAAACATGCACATGAACCCACCGTAAATTAATTCTTAAGCATAAATCCAACATTAAAAATTAAACTTGCACATGAATCCAGCATGAATTAACCAGGAAGCATGAGTCAAGCATGAAAAACTCAAAGAGTCACATATAGGCCAGAGTAACTTAAATAAACAAAACTTCACATGAATCCAGCATGCGTCTATAAAGAAGCATGAAACCAACTTGAAATCTGCTCTATCCCAATGTACATTTAACTCGCTCAAGATCATAATTCCAGCAATAAAGCAGTTTAATGTCACTAAAAAACAATACTCAGTCTACGATGTGTCCCTCGGATCTGAGGGGCTCTGAGTTATCTCTCGATTGTTTTCCAACTCGCGCCTAAGCTAGAATCCAGCATGATAGAAGTTAAGAGTCACTCAAAAAACAAACACAAACTCAGTCCTCCATGTGTCCCTCGGATCTGAGGGACCCTCGGCACTATCCTAATTAACTTAGAACTCTTGCCTCACCATGAATCCAACAATATAGAAGTTAAGGACACTTCAAAATATAACTAAGAACTTAGTTCGGCATACTATCTCATGACACACTATTCTTTAACTCACAGCTCTTTGCTGTGAATGAATCCAGCATATCTTCATTCCAGAGTCACCCAAAAAGAGGTATATAAAGATGATGACAACAAGCATCCAGAGAAACCAGCATGAATTCAGCATGCTTAAAGTGGTGAGTCACTCGAAGTCTAGAGTCACCAAAATCTAAACATGCATATGAATACATCATCAAGTCAAGAATGAACATGAATTTAGCATGAATAAGTGTAGAGTCACAAAAAGGCCAGAGTCACAAAAAAAACTATACTTCACATGTATCCAGCTTCACATGTATCCAACTATACTTTCAACTCACGGCAGATCATGATTCTAGCATGCATGAAGTTTAAAGCCACTTAAAACATAACACAATACTTTGGCTAACATGTGTCCCTCGGATCCGAAGGACTCTCAGCTCTATCTTGTTTTTTTTTCAATTCGCGCCTACACTAGAATCAGGCTTGATATAAGATATAAGTCACAAAAAAAAACCTAAATCTCAGTCATCCATCAGTATTACGACTCTATTCCGAATGACTTAAGGCTCTTAACTAAGCGTCAATCTAGCGTAAATGATGTCCCGAGTCACCCAATCCAAAAACGTGCACATGAATTCACCAAGAATGCGTGAATCCAGAATGGATCCAGAGTCATAGAGTATAGAGTCATTTGAAGTCCAGAGTCATAAAAAAAATTCATGCACATCAATCCAGCATGTATCCATGAATATGATTGAATCCAGCATAAGAGAAATGAGACTCACTCAAAACAAAACACAAAACTTGGTCCACCATCTGTCCCTCGGATCTGAAGGACACTCGGCTCTATCCCGATTGACTTTCAACTCACGCCTAAGCTGGAATCCATGGAGATAGAAGTTTAGAGTCACTTCAAAAAAAACTTAAAACTCAGTCTTCAATCTACCTCAGGACTCACCATTGATATACTTATTGCTTCTTTCTAATTATCAATCCAGCTTAATTTCATTCCAGAGTCACCCAAAAAAATGAACATGAATATGAACCCAGTAAGCATCCAAAGAAACCAGCAGGACTTCAGCATGCATAAAGTGTTGAGTCACTCGAAGTCCGGAGTCACGAAAATCTAAACATGCACATGAATTCATCATCAATTCATAACTGAACATGAAATTAGCCTAAATAAGTCTAGAGTCACATAAAGGCCAGAGTCACAAAAATCAATACGTCACATGAAACCAGCGTGAGTCCATAAAGAAGCAGGAAACCTGGAGACAATAAGTTTACAGTCACATGAAAAATAACACATGATTGACTCCACCATTTGTCCCTCGGATCTGAGGGACCCTCGGCTCTATCCCGATGAACATTCAACTCGCGCCAAATCTTGATTCTAGCATGCAATAAGTTTAAAGTCACTACTACCAATAACACAATACTCAACCTACCATGTGTCCCTCGGATCCGAGGGACTCTCAGCTCAATCTCGATTTTTTTTTAACTCGCGCCTACGCCAGAATTAAGCATGATAGAAGATTAGAGTCACCAAGAAAAAAAACCTAAAACTCAGTTCACCATCAGCATTACAACTCTATTCCGAATCACTTACGGCTCTCAAAAAAGCGTCAATCCAGCAAGAATATTGTCTAGAGTCACCCAATCCAAAAATGTGCACATAAATTCACCAAGAATTCATGATTCCAGCATGAGTCCAGAGTCAAAGAGTATAGAGTCACTTTAAGTCCAGAGTCATCAAACAATTACATGCACATAAGTTCAGAGCGACTCAAAAAACTCAAAAAACAAACACAAAAATCAGTTCTCCATGTGTCCCTCGGATTCAAGGGACTCTCAGCTCTATCTCAATTACTTTTCAATTTTCGCCTATGCTGGAACCCAACATGTTATAAGTTAAGAACCACTCAAAAAACAAACACAAAACTCAGTACTCCATGTGTCCCTCGGATCCGAGGGACTCTCACCTCTATCTCGATTATTTTCCAATTTCCGCCTGTGCTAGAGGCCAGCATGTTATAAGTTAAGAACCACTCAAAAAACAAACACAAAACTCAGTACTCCATGTGTCCCTCGGATCTGAGGGACTCTTCGCTCTATCTCGATTATTTTCCAATTTCCGCCTGTGCTAGAGGCCAGCATGTTATAAGTTAAGAACCACTCAAAATACAAACACTAAACTCAGTCCTCCATGTGTCCCTCGGATCCGAAGGACCCTCGGCCCTATCCCGATTAAATTGAACTCTTGCCTCACTATGAATCCAACATGATAGAAGTTTAAAGACACTTCAAAATACAACTCAAAAAATAAAATTATGAGGTTGACTTATTTACTTGAAAAGAAACAACAACAGAAGCAAGACAAACTCTATGTTTTCTATTTTCTATTTTATTTTTATTTTTTTTGGAACTCAAGGCATGATTTTAAACTTTTGAAAAGTTTTGGAGTGCCCCATAGATGGCCCTTGGATCCGAGGCCCATTTCAGAGGCCTTAAAAAATTTCCAAAAACTTGAAAGATCTCAATCTAGCAACAACAGAAAATCCCAAAATATAATTTATATTTTACGAAGAAAATTTACTAGATGGTTAAAGGTATGAAAGTGAAGAAAAATATTATTTTTGAAGAATTTTTTGGATTTATTTTCATATTCATTTTTGTTTATTAAACAATGTTTCTAAAATTTCCAAGATTTTCACTAGCTCAAAGGGGAGTTTTGGATCCAAAAGGCTTTCTTTGGGCCACTCAAAAGGTTGAAAAGAGTTGAAAATACATGTATACTCTTATGGAAAAAAAAATCATTTTTTTTTATATAAATTGACTCAGATTATCTATACAGAGCAACAACAGAGGCAAATAAATTTTGTGTCTTGATGATATCTAAGACAGTTGATATTTTTGAATAAATTTGTGGGTCTAATTTCATATTTAAAGCTTCTAAGGAGGCACACTATCCAACAATTTGATGGTAGTAGCAATAAGGACGTGCCTATAGAATATAAAAAACGGACATTTTTATTCCATTGAACTATATGCCTACAATAAGGCACCAACAATAACATTCTCCTAAGTACCCACGGTCAACACATTCCCATGTGCAAGGTCTGGAAAGAGTCCAAGACACAAGAGGAGGCTGAAGCACAATACTAAGTTATATAAAGGTGGTGGTTACCTTGGGTGCTACTGCCGAGAGCAAGCATCTTGCTCTTGAGGATTGGATGGCAATATAGACAATGGGACTGCACAATGCAACTTGTAAGTACTCTTAATGCCTTGTACATTTTGGAATTAAAAACTATTTAGAAATCTAATTAGAATTTATATAAGAATTGTTGTGTCCTCACAAGATCTCACGCTTGATGAAAGAGCAGGCATGCCATCTTTCAGCCTTTTAGATACATTCTATTATCATTGCCTCGTAAAATTCGAAACCACCATGAGGTGTTTGTATGTGGCTACCATGGACAATATCATCTGAGCTTTCACCAAAATTACTTCATATTGAGCCTGGTTAAAACGTGGCACGATGAAAAAGGTCACAACATAGATATGCTTTGGTAGCGATCCATACAATGTTTAAGTGACTCCAGGTTTATTGCAAAAGTTGTTCTACACTTTCCTAGGCCCTTCCAAGACATGCAGACTAAAACGTGCGGAGATCTTTAAGTCTACCAAAACCAAGCTTGACATGCCACTCATGTCAGGCCACAATTTTCATTAATTGGATACCGTGAATTTCTCTAATCCACAAGATGGAACAAGAGTGACTCGAACAAGTACAGAAGAGGCTTTCAATGGACTAGATTCAACAGTTCTACATACAACCTCAATGTGGAATTGGTGTGTGATCCATCAAAGTGGTTTATTGTTCGCGTGCCGAAGAAATTGACACAAATATGCCAAACATTGTATGCTCACAGTGATAAGAAATGCGACGTTAAAATTAGGTGTGGGAATCATGGAACACCGGGCTTTTATATATTGGTATAAAAAAAGATTTTGATATTAAAGAGAAATGTTGGTGCATATATAATTGGGCAATGTATGAAGGGGTCAAAGAAGCCATTTATGGTGGATTGGCCATCAATTTCAATGATGTGGTTAGTGAGGATTGCAATAGTGTATATGTTATTGAACGTTTTTTAAAAGATTGAATGGGTTTTTTGAATGTTTCTTCAATGATTGTCATTGATGGAATAAAGGTGGTGGCACGGGTGCAAGATGTGGTAACGATGAGTCGGTCAACTTTCCATCCTAGAACGGTGACGTTGTTGATAGGTGGTTGGTATTTGTTTATTTTATTTGTAATTGCTTCAGTTGAAAATCTATCGTTGCAGTATTTATATTTGATAAATTAAATGGTCATATTTGGGTCTATGTCCCTTATAAATGTAGACATTTCTAGGAAAAATGTAATATGTACATTCAAATCCATGGATGGGTCAAGAATAAGGCCCAATCTTTTTTTATATTGAATGGCACATGTGTCCACCATTATAGGATACTTTTTTAATTTAGTAAAAATTTCACAAATTGTCTCCAAAATTTGCAATTCTATAGAAATTTCCCTGAAATATACATTTTAAAGAAAAAAATAGCGTTCCTTTTTGGCTTTCGGATATTTTTCTGCTCACTGCTCGCCACTCGCCACTCACCGTTCACAAGATAGCGTCGCTCCCATCACGAACTACCCCGCATGTACGTGCCCAGATTTCTTGAAGATGTGAGCAGAGGCGTTGGGAAAGAAGGGGCAATAGAAATATTGTAAGCATGTGTACTTCATCTTACGTTACTTGTGTAAAATGGACTACAATAAGGACTTGTTCATGCATGCTCCAAGCTACAACTTCAATGAAGTTATACGCATACTAGAGCTTGCTAATATTGCAGAACTCGCACGGTGATGTGTCTCACGGCTGAGCTTTTAATACTCTAGACAAGGTCTAGATAGCTGATGTGGTGTCCATATTTCCACTACATGACTACAGGTATTAGTTAATTAATTTTGTTTTTTTTCCTAACTTACAACAGAAGTGTTCTATTAGCAACTTCCGACAATTCTCCTAGATAGAGGCAGCATTCCACAACGGTGATTTGAACCCTAAACCTTTCTATTTGGAGAAGTTGGATAACTCTCACCATCACCTGGTAGTTTAAGGTTTTCACATACCGTTGTTATTTCTATAGAAACCTCTTAAGTTATTGCTTTAAGAAATAAATTATCTTACTCCACATCTAATACTCTAGCACTTCATCAGAAGCTTTTGTTTTATATATCGCCATCCTGGATAAAAGCACATATGTAATCCTCGTAAAAAAAAACTCAAAGATTAAAATTCCTTGACATGCGTGAAACATGGAAAAAAACATTCAATTGTCAATGTATCCACGGCTATAGGGTAATTTTTTAATTTAGAAAATTTTGCAACATTTAACATCAAACTACACAGTTGTACCACTAATTTCCTGAAAAATCCCCTTTTTTTTCTTCTAAAAAACAGTGATTTTTTTGGTGTTCTCAAACTTTATTTTGCTCACTGCTCACCGCTCACCGCTCACAAGATAGCGTCGCTGATATTTGTGACACGTATATACTGATGAAAGATATACCTACATTGGCCAAACTGTATGTCAGAACTCAACACTTTTGAGATTTTTCTACTTCAAATCAAGGCAACTATCACATTCTATCAATAGAATTCCAAGATCAATCTGACATTTATACTATGCAACAAGAGAAGATTTGTGGCTCTTTCCAAAACGACTTGTGACACTATAAATATATCACCTTACTGGACTTTCACCCCTTACATAATAGTCAAGTCCATCCTACTCCTGAAGAGTTGAAGCGTGATGACGATAAGGTTGTGGTGTTCAACACCCTCACCTCATCACGTGGGAGACTCAAGTTGAGAAAGATGAGTCTCCCTCAACCACACGTGGAGGTCATTTAGGTTCCAAGTCCCAAATGAAGTGTCAAAAGACACCATCGTTGACCTAGCTGTCACACGGCACTAACCATAATTATTAATTAGGGCTAAGTTGTACGCCTTCCGATAACTCCACAACTTCCTAAGTGGTTCCTAACCAGAAACCACCTATAAAAACGCCTCCATGCGCCATTCCTGACACCTTTAGTCTCCATGATTTGGAGGGCTACAGAGGCAAGTCCATTCACATTTAGTTAGAGGACGACCGCCCGATCTTCCAACGATCGTACAGCTCAGTCTTCCAGAGAAAATTGGGGTTCACACTCATTGTCAAGAGTTGTTGGCCGTCAGCTTGATTGAGCCCTCTAATGGCAAGTATACTTCTGTCATTGTTATGCCATCCAAGAAGGATATCTTTGGCAACTAGACGAAGAAGCATATGTATGGGGATTATAGGCCGATCAATTGCAAGACCAAGTCAGATCGGTATCCCATGCCCATGCCGAAGGAGTTGTTTGATGCGATGGGCGATCCTAGAGTATTTAGTACTCTAGATTTGCAGTCTGGTGACCACCAGCTACCATTGATGGTGGATGACCGGGTAAAGACTACATTCGGGGAAGTTAATCAGGATGAGAGAGATCAACTCTATCATTGGATGTTTCTCTCATTTGGCCTCAAGAACGCGTCTGTTGAGTATCAGTGGGTGATGGACCGGGTGTTGACCGATTCACCGTTTGTCTGATGCTACATTGATGATGTTACTTGTTTTAGTACCAGCCCACATGAGCATGTGAAGCATCTTCAGGGAGTGTTTGAGCAGTTACCGTAGTGGGGATTGCGCTTGCACCATAGCAAGTGCAAGTTCTTCTACTGCTGGTTGCGATATTTGGGACATATGATTGTTCGAAGGGATCTTAGTGTGCAGTAGACCAAGGTGAATGTGTTGTAGAAGATTCTTACTCTAACCAACATGTCACGGCTTTGAGCTTTTCATGCCTTGACAAATTACCATCGCCGGTTTGTGAAGAAGTTTGTGAAGAACTTTAGCTTGATTGCTAAGCCGTTGACTGTTCTGACGAATAAGGATCAACCATGGACTTGGAGACGGGAGCAGCAGCAGACGTTTGCTACTTTGAAGTTGAAGCTCGGTTCAGCGGTTGTGCTGCAGCATCCAAATGCTACACGATCCTTTCAGTTGCACACTGACTCGAGTGTTGTAGCATTGGGGACAGTGTTGACTTAGAAGGATGATGAAAGAGGGGAGTACGTTGTGGCGTTTGCTTCTAGGAGTAACAACAATGTGGAGTCCAACTATTCATCTTACAAGGAAGAGGTTTTGGCCGCGGTTTGGGCCATAGCCTGTTTTAGGCCTCATTTGTATGGATAACATTTTATGTTGGTGATTGACCATGAGCCTTTGAAGAGGCTCATGGTGTTTGACAAACTTTAATGGCAAGCTTGCTATGTGGGCTTTGTTGCTTCAAGAATATGACTATGAGGTCGTACATTAGGCAAGTATCACGAACTTGGAAGCGAATGGTCTATCTTGCAATCTGAGCCCTTTGGAGGAGGATCTGATTAGTGCCAGATGGCATGGGGACTATGATAGGAAGTTAGTCTCGGGGTGGCATGCAACGGCTTTCCTCACATTGATGTCTAGCTCTGCATTGATGTTGCATGATTTGGCAACGGATGAGGAACCAGATAGGGCCCAAGTTGTTAGCAATGTGTGGGAAGACGGTCTAGTCTTGTACAAGCTACAACATGGAAGACTTCTCCGAGCTCTTTTTGCTATGGAGTGTGATAGAGTTGGGCACCAAACAACAAGGTTCCGTTGGGAGAACAACTTTCTATTTCAGGTGTGGCGAGATTGGACTAGGCGCATAGTTCCAAGGCCAGATTGGACGGCTTCGTTGATATGGCAAGTACGTAAGGACCTAGGATATTTTGGTATACGACGGACTTATTTGATGTTGTACAGCCAGTAGTTGTGGACCGGCATATATCAGCACGTCGCCATGTATGTTTCTCTCTATGAAGTGTGTGATCGGGTTAGATCCAGCTTCAACACCTTGTCACCATAGTTGCAGCTTTTGCCCATTATTGGGCTACCGATGGTCTTTGGATTTTGCTAGTCCACTTGTCGTGACTCCACCCAAAGCCAAGTATGTCTTCGTGATGGTAGAGCATTTCAGCAAGTGTATTGAGCTCGTGGCTCTTCCACAAAACTCTTTGGAGTTTGCGGCCATGGCATTCGTCAACCAAGTGTCGGCTCAATTTCGAGCCTAAGTTGAGGTTATAATTGCCCACGGGTGTGAGTTCCTTGGGACTTTCGAAGCTTTGTGTACCAAAGCTTTGATTGACCATCGCATCACTTTTTGGGATCATCCGGCAGCGGACCATTTGGCAGAGCGTGTGGTTTAGATTGTGAAGCGAGGTCTACAAAAGTATGGATTACTTCAGGGTAGCCATTGTAATTGGAATTTGATGATACCATGGATCGCCATGGGGTACTAGTTTAGCTGGCAGACTTCACTAGCTGCTTTCAGTCCGTATCAGTTGTTGTACGGGCAAGAGCCAATTTTACTGAGTTTCGTTTGAAAAAAGTTGGCTCCGGTTGTGGATTTGGACGATCTTGAGGTGTGGGCCCAATGACTACGGGATCGAGCAGAGTTTTTCAAGCGGGCTTTGCCTATGACCATGGAGAACTTATCCATCCGTCAACGCCGTGGCACCTTATAGTTGCTCGTATTCGTAGCAATGCCTATCAACCTGTGGTGCGACGTTTCGCCACGGGGGATTATGTTTATCTGCACTATGAGGCGCCTACGACGTTGGACGTCAAGGCTGGGCGGACTATTCTTCGTGTGAAGGATATGTTGCCCAGTGGCATCTTCTTGTTGGAAGGCAAGGATGGCCGGGAGTATTGGGGACACTCTAAGAGTTGTGCTCCATGTCATTTATTCATTGATGGCTCCGTTCATGTGAAATTGGTCGTTGTTCCAGACGGTCTTTCGAGTTTCGTGTGTGGTGAAATGAAGGGCAGGCTATCATGTTGCTTTGTAACCACTGCCAGCGTGGTTGGAAAATGGCTTGCTAGACGCTGCCTTTTTTTACTCTACCGTCTGAGGATTGGGCATGCCCTCGTTATCGGAGGTCTTCGAGCCACGTTACACCCGATGAAACGGCTTGAATTTTTGGTGGACTTGTCTCTGTGTAGTGCGTTGCTATCCAGTGCATCCAGTGCCCGCCCTTGGTAAGGCTATCCGACAATTACCATATTCACGTGACCTAACCGGCACAGAGCATTCTCACTGATTAACTTCACATCACGTGGCAACTTGCCAAAACACCTATAAATAGTAGAAGATGATAACTAATCCAAAAACAACGCTAGAAGATGCTGAATGTGATGGTGAGCGCCATAGTGGGCTGCAAAGCCATTGTCCACGTGAATTTACCAGTGTACCTTGAGTCCGGCCACCAACACAACCGCGAGCCCTGTAACGATACGAGCAAATAGCCCTACAAGGGTAATACCCTCATCTGGTCGTTGCCACTAAATAGAACGAAGCAACAACGGAGTTGAAGAGTTGAGTGAGAGATGTGAGGCATCCAGAACATCCACGATCTCCCAGCTGCGACAAGTGAGCTCCAACAGAGTCCCCCATAAAGGAATTTGATCCTTGCAATGACGTATAGAGATCTCCACCAATCTGTGCTCTTGTGATTTCGCTACCACTGATATAAAAATATATGTCTCCTCCAAAAGTGTAGAACCACATGGCAAATTGGATGTTAAGGCACTACATCCAAATATAGCATCATCCGTGGAAGTCACCGCGCTAGCTACAAAGACTACCGGAATGAACTCCTTTTTATCATCACTGGCAGACCACCCATGTCTAATGAAGGCCACCTCTGTCCAGTTATCCACATCAATATCGAGTAAATAAAACGCTTGTTGACCCACTAAAATGTCATATTTGGTGGCACCAGTCACAAGGCATAGGAGAGATACGTCGGAGAACAATGGACTGGATCTCACGCCAAACATCAACTACAACGGATGTCGGGTGTACCCCATGGTCTTGGTTGGTCTAGATCCTCAAAAATCAGCCTTGGTTGGCCTTTGGGCTTTCATACTTGAAACGATGGTCAAAAGACCAACATCATCTAAATGCCTACGTGACAACACTTTCTGAAGGTTATGGCGCCAAGAGTTTAGCCTCTTCAGGAAAGTTTGAGTCCAACAAGAATAGAAACCCAAACTCTTGTTGAGGTGTTGAATATCTTTTTTCATTAAAATAATCAAACTTTGACAAAATCTCATCCATTGGAATTAAAAAAAATAACCTCAAATTTTAATCTAATAATTTTCACCTCGGATTATTATCCAATATTTTCACCTAAAATATTTTACCTGAAATCTTTTACCAACACTAAATACAATAGGTACACCAAACACTAAATATAGTATGGATTCATAATTGATGTGAATCAACCACACTAATTTTTATCAAGCACATACACGTCAAAATTTGATTGGCTATTCATTTCTAAGTAAGTGTGTGTCATTCGCCGATTAGATGTAAATTTTTGATTAGTGTCGAAACTCAAATTACTCTAGTCCACACTATATTCAGGGGGGTTTTACGCTACGGTGGAGAACTCCACCGGCCGGTCAAGAAGTCTCGGCCAAGACATGGTTATTTGAGGCGAGCGGTGGATGTTGGACAAGACAAAAAAAAAAAAGTAATGCATGAAGATGTCTTGACCGGTTAGTAGTGTAAACACCCAACGGTGAAGTCCACCGGCCAACTTCATAAGGTGAAGACCACCAGTGAACTTCACCACCAAGAAATTTTATGCTAGTCAATGGAAACCACAATATCTAATGGTCCCCATGGACATGTTATTTAACATTATGGGCTCCGTTGAACTACAAAAATTCATATATTTTGCATCAAATGTCCAAATGTAGTACGGTAACAATTGTTGGGAAAAAAGCCCCTACTTGTCTAGTTTGTGTGGTAAAAATTTCACATGAATACAATAACATGTTGTTAGCACACACAACCATGTTATAATTGATTTGTTTCAAACCTTTTAATTATTTTCTTGCCTTTTCTTCAAATACCACATAAGGCTTGTTGATGCTAACATTAGATTAGGTAACAACACATCTATGTGCTTACTGTGCGTTCTACTTTATAATTTTTATACTACGAAAAAAAATCGATTTGGTTGTTCAAGATTTATTTACCAAAAGTACATCAGGAAAATAGAAGGCAATTTTGTTCATATGTAGAATATATCAGAGATATATGTTTCTTATGGTCATATTGATTCCATAGGGGTCATAAATCGCATTCCATATCAATATTGGCATAAAATCAATATTGTTTCAATCCTTGAGATCATATTGTAAAAAGACAATATGAAGTTGGTATAAAATATTTTCAATACAATAATTTTAAAAATGAAATATGAAAAATATCACATAATTTGAAAAAAATGTTAGTATGAAACTTTAGGACATTGTTCTTTTGTCTGGACAATAATTGACCCAATTAATAGAAATGAAATGATTTTTTCATATTAGACAAGTGTGTAAAAGAAATCTCAAAAGATGTCAATATAAAAATAAAAATAAAAATAAGATATACCTTGACAACGATTGATGTCCAAATATAAGGTCAAACTCAAAAGCAACTATTCTAGATAAAACATGTACCATCAATGTAAGTTGTTTTTAAAATTTCCTTCCCGCTTTTTGCCAATGTCATCTTGTCTTTTCCTTTTAATTTCTTCAATGCGCCAACTCTTTGTAGATGAAAAATCATTTTCCAAATTAGCTTTTGATTTCTTTGAACAAAAAATGGATATCTCCCATCTACTTATTGTTATAAGGTCCCCCATGCATTTTTGGCCATAATCACCTTTCAAAATCTATACATTTTACATCAAGTGTAAAAATGTAGTAAAACCTGTTGGAAAAAATGGTCCTATTTGTCTAATTTGTGTGGTAAAAAGTTCACATGAACTCAACATACAATGTAATTTTGAGAGCCATTTATTACACCGGGTTAACTCTACTTCTTGTTTAGAAAACATAATCTAGCATAGAGTTTTTGGGTTACAGTCAACTTTGAAAATCTAAGAAAAAATAACAAGTAGTGAATTCCTACTTGAAACACAAGCCCCATAATCATATCATTTACAAGTAAAGAACAGTTGAAAATCAATAGCAATAAAAATTTGCAAATATGCAGAACCCCCTTCCACTAAAATGCACGTAACTCACTCAATACTTATTGAATGGACTTGAAATTTGTACCACACAAACTAGACAAAAATGCGCATCTTACCCAACAATTGTTTTTTAAAATTGACACTCATGGACAGAGAAACAAGAGCTTGAACTGGAGTAAAGTTCAACGAATTTGGAGGGGGAAAGAATTTTTTTAGTAAGTTCTTCTTCTCCAGTGGTTTGGTTTCTTGTCCGGGGGTTGAGGTCGGACAAGAAACTAATCCACAGGAGAAGTCCTCTTCAAAAAAGTGTTGCCACATAGGCATCCATGTCATTTTTTCATCCATGCTTGAAGTTCTTCACCGGTCAAGTCTTGACCATAGTATAAACCCAATCCGGTGAAGAACAAATTGTTCTCCAATCATATTACTCCATTTCCCTTGAATTCTTGGCCGGTGGAGTTCTCCATCACAGTGTAAACCGGGCCTCAGTGTTTGGTGTACTAGAAGGAAAACTCCTTGTAGCCAACAGCCCACATCAAGGCCAGTAGCAGCGCCAGCAATTCAAAGATGCTCTTTTCCCAGTAAAAAGGACTGGCTCTGACCTCTCACAACAAAGCGCAACCCAGTGGTTCTAAATAGGCCTGGAGGATCGGGAACATGGTCGGCTGTTGCTCCTTTGTACCGCAACAGCAGCAACCGCAACCTGGCACCCTGTTCCGCCAAATCCAGACAACACCCCGATCATGGCATCTCACACTTTCCACCCTCAAATTTCTTTCTCATTTACTCCATCTGCTGGTACTGTACCAATAAAGCTGGTGATTCTTGTTATTTTATATTGTAGCTCCCTTTCTGCTGATTTCACTTAATGTATTTTATTGTTTCTGCAGGGAGGAAGGGAAGCGAACAGCTGAATGAGATTCGCACCTGCCCCAGCAGGTCGCGTGGATGGACGTTTCCGATGCAACTTTTCGTGGAGCCACTTGCCTCATGAGGTGTTTGTCAATTGGTGTGAGTCATGCAAGTTTGAAGAAGCAATGACATTTTTCGTTTTGTACTCACTCCTGAGTCATCACCACTTCCACATTTTCCAAACATGCCGCTGGGATGAAGTTCAGTTGTACTAAGGCCAAGGTATCATGAGTTTTGCCGTTATTATCTCTATAAGTTTAATTTGGGAAAATAGTCGTCAGGGAAAAGCCGTGGCACGGATTTGTGGTACAACACGACCTCTCTTTCTATTTCCACTAGAATCATTCATAGGAGGAATACCCGCAATCGACATTGTGTGTAAAATTTTTATTATCTTTCGTTGCCTAATGTTCCACTTAAAATGTCCAACCCAAAGTGATTGAGACATTTTTATGTAAAAAGTCAATAACTGATTTTTTTAGTTCTTTCGCCAATTCAATTCATACCTAGGAGAAGTATGTAGAATATTACACAATATATCCATCTTTCCAGGTAGCAGAAATCCTATTTGCTATTACTTTCTATCACTAACGAACAAACATTTTTCCTTTTCGCTTATGATGGTGTTCTTTAGACTCAACTTCTACTGAAGATAGAGAAAAAGAAAAACTTGGGGTAAATGTAGGGCTGCACACTTGATACCAAATTCGTCCCGAATGTGCATCCTACGGGTGCGGGTTTGGCTGAACTTACCTGACGTGCTAAAACTGACTAGCACGTCAAGTTTACTTCCAAACACCGTTCCGCAACCCTTTTAGGTCCCATGTGCGCAACCCATTTAATGAAGTCTACAAACTTTTTCATTTTGGTAGGGCCCTTGTCTTAGTATCTCACTTTATTCTAGTTGACTCCTCCACTATTATAATTTGTTTTGACATTCTTCTTGATTTTTGCGTACACGTTGACTCACCGATTACTCACAATCTACGAAAAAATGACACGAAATATAGATTCCAACCACATCCTCGGATCTGGGTGAAAACAAAGCCCCCACAGTGCACCAGATATTACGTTATTCCCAACTCGACCCGCCAACAGCCCATTCGCGGGTGCCTGCAGCCGCGCCCACCACCCGTCCCCGTCCCACGTGGCAACCCGTTATATCTGCCCCTACGAGCTCCCCAACCCGTCACGTCCATCCACAAGCGGAATCTACACTAGCTGGATCATGGTCTAGGATTAGCGAGAATCTACGCATTGTTCGAGATTAAACGGAACTTCCTGAAATTCCTAGATGCTTGGGCTATGGGATGCTCTTTCAAAACCATCACTGTGAGGTCTCTTGGAAAAAACATGTCCAGCCTGCTCATAGACATGTCCTCTCACAAGCATGTACCTTGTTGTAAAGGTTTAAAATTTGTGGAGTTGATTGCACATGTGGTTTGTAGGACATGATTGGATTTTGTGAAGAATATCAGCTTCGCTCGTAGCACAATGCTAGGACACCTTTTAATATGGCATCTTTAGGAAATATGACCTGTATATGGCCATATTCGTTATAGGTAATATATGCCCAAAGGTTGTCAAAAAGTACCTACAAGAAAAAAGGCACGAGAAACATATTGTGGATAGCTTGAAGGTACTTTCATAACAGTGCAAATATTACATAAAAAATCCTCAAGTAACAAGTCCACAAATTAGGTGCAAAATAGGTGTCTAGAGTTCTTCGATGATGTCTATGATTGAACAATCTTGAACAATTTTGTACTTTCTTCAAAAATATGAAAGTGTAACTTGTTACTAAATGACAAAACCTAAAATATAAACCTTAAACTCTAAACCATTAACCCTTAACCCTAAAACCCTTTCATGGAGGTGGCATGTAATAGTTGTTGTTGAGATTAATGTGCCAAAACAACCCTAAATGGGTCGATGGGCCTTATGGGTTAGACGTCAGAAGGTGCCATTGGTGATCACAATATTCCACATGTATATTGCCGCATGTGACATTGATAAGATTCACATATTGAAATGACCTCCAAATGAAAAATGTTAGTTGAAAAATCTCAAATCCAAAGGTGGAAAGCTTATTGAGCTTTAATACATTTTTGGTATTCTACAGAGTAAAATACCTGCATATACATACGGATCCCGGCTGACGTTTAAGGATTAATCAATGAAGTAGAGATTCTCCTACAATGCCTTGATCCTTTAGGAATTAGATTTCCCACAACGATTGCATGAGGCTCACAGTGTTTTGATCGCTCAGAATAATCTCCAACCGAACCTAAACCCAAAACCCGTCACCCCCAGAACAATACCACCAAAGCTAAAACACCACCAAACCGTAGATCTGAGAGCCCAAGCCAGTGACGGATTTACTAAGCGAACCCAAACCCCAAACCCGTCACCCAGGAAACGATTCCTCAAATCCAAACACGTAGATCCCAACCAAATCCCAAACCCATGTGAAAGTTAACTCTTTAAGACCAAACAACCATACGGGGTCATTTTGGCACAAGAACCTTTTCAGCAAGCACTACAGGTCATCTCAAAGAAATAAGTAGACCATGACTTAGAGGTGGGCATCTATTGAAACCATTGCCACGACAATTGGTGCAAGATCCGGGAGCTGCAATAGTTTCTCTGAAGTGAGTTCGTAGATGTCTGTGCCCAAATGTACCCAAAGCGTAGATGTCATTCTACATGCTCTATCGCAGGCCATAAAAGCTCATCGGCCTTAAAGACACACCAAGGATCCCACGAAAGCCAAACTCCTCGTAGATCTACGAACACCCACTCACTGACGGGTTTAAGGACCTCCCCGCACGCCGCGCCTCACCCGCACCATCGCTTTCCGTCACGATTCTCCGGAGCAAAGCTGTCTCCAAGTCCGTCGAATCGAAATTCCGCCTTCGCGTTGCGACGGCGTCCGCCAAACTGTTCCTTTCCCCGACGCTTTTGCGGGATTTTTTTTTCCGTTCCCCGAGAGGACATTTGCCGGGGCGAGCGACCACCAGGCTCAGGGAGCGAGGAAGGGCGAGGAAGGAGCTCGAGGGGAGCCAGCGAGCAGAAAGCAGCCGCAGCAGCAGGCGAGTAAATGGCCGCTTGAAGACGTTGATGCGGATTTCGTCGCCTTTTCCTCGCAAGTGGGAGAGCGTCTTTCAGCTCATGAGTAGCAGCAGTGGCGCCAAACTCCCACTGTCCAATTGGGTGGACGCCGTACGTGCGGATTGAGGATCTCTAGGTTTCGTGGAGCTCAGGTTGTTGTTCGTTTCCGACTGGTGGTGCACATCTGGTGGAGTTGTGTGGTGTTATAGGTGAGTTTGGGAGTGAAGTTACTCTTCGGGGACTGCATGAGGAGTTGGAGATGTGAGGTTGTGAGCCTGCTGCGGGGAGTTTTCGTGAAATTCAATCGAACTACTTGGGGGTTTGTGCGCTGCGCTATTACATGCCCAAGCGAATTTAGTCTCTCTTCTGAAAGTAAGAGTTTGAAGGTCATGTGCTGTGATTTCCGTTTTCATTAGGTTAGAATTCCTCGTTTCTTTCATATCAGTCACAACCTGATCCGTTGAGTCTGGTGTGTTTCGGTTGAGAGGAGAATCCAGGTTTCTGTTAGACGAGTTTATAACCTCGGACCTGTTACTTGTCTGCAGATGATGTTTATCACGAGGATGAGCGATGTTTGTTCGGAAGGTTTTGCGTGAATTACAGAGAGTGATCTGAGGAGAACGTGAAGACCTCTCAGTGGATTGATTGGAGAGAGAGAGAGAGAGAGAGAGAGAGAGAGAGAGAGAGAGAGAGAGAGAGAGAGAGAGAGAGAGAGAGAGAGAGAGAGAGAGAGAGAGAGAGAGAGAGAGAGAGAGAGAGAGAGAGAGAGAGAGAGAGAGAGAGAGAGAGAGAGAGAGAGAGAGAGAGAGAGAGAGAGAGAGAGAGAGAGAGAGAGAGAGAGAGAGAGAGAGAGAGAGAGAGAGAGAGAGAGAGAGAGAGAGAGAGAGAGAGAGAGAGAGAGAGAGAGAGAGAGAGAGAGAGAGAGAGAGAGAGAGAGAGAGAGAGAGAGAGAGAGATGTGGGCACCCATGTGTGTCAAAAGCAGCGACGCTTTTGGCTTCATGGGGGAGTCTAAGAGCTGCTTGAGCTCGGTTATGGTTTTGGTGTACGCCTGCCTTGCGACCATTGATTTGCTCATCACCATCGTGGCTGGAATCCAGGTGAGCTCTCTGTCTCAATCTGATGGAACTAGCCATTCTTTGTTTAGTGATTGATGTTGGTTGTTTTCATCGCATGTCTGTGAGGAATGATGTTGCATGTGTGTAGCTGTTGCGGCATCACTTGCACAACAAGCGTATTGGTTGGACGCGCCAGAAAGTAAGAACTTCACACCAAGTGCAACCAAGAGAAGATTACAGTTGTTATTTTATTATGGTTTTATTCTGCTATTTTTTTACTCTTGTAATTGAGTTTTCTACCTCTGACTCCGAATCGTTTCAAATGCAGATCTTTCACTGCCTCATTGGAACTGCAAATCTTGGTAGGTTTTTGAGTTCCCTGCCTAATTTCTGGTGAAAAGAAGAAAAAATGTTGTTTAACTGGCCAGGCACATTATGGATTTGCTGCTATCAAATAAAAGGAGTGTGCTGCACTTTTCCTGGTTATGAAGTACCTAAGTTTTTTGTGGTTTGGGGAGCAGGTTATGTTCTGTACTTTATCTTAACCATAGTAGCAGCTTGTAAAGGATGGACATGCTTTTCAACGGCGTGCGGGTTTATTCTGATCGGTAGGTTGCTCATTTAAGTATCATGACATATTTTCTTTCCTCTTCTCCAATCTTCCTCACTCTTTTACATTATAATCACAATATCGCTACTGAAGTTATACATACCCTTTTCTTTTCCAATTTCTCTCAGAAGTACAACTATTATCCTTCTCACAATGAGCTGTTTACTTAGCTGGTTGCTCATGGTTCGTCGTTTCTCTTTGTATGCAGCGGCACCTCAAACACTCTTCTTGGCCACTTTCTTGTTACTTCTCTCTTTCTGGTGAGTGCCTTGGAACGACACGAAGATAATGGGTCCAGCCTAAAACTCGCAGCCGATCACGATGGAATTTTTCCTCATACTGGTTTTCCCCCCAGTTTGTAATATGATTGTATTATCCACAGGGTGGATCTATGCAACCAGGCTGATGATAATGAGGAGGAAGAAGATGACGAGGTGGACGCTCAATACAGTCATTTGCCTTCTTCTCCAAACAACCCGGAGTCCGGCGCATGTAAGCCACACCCCGCATGTTCATGTCTGCCATTCAGACGGTTTCGCGTTAAAGGTCGGCAAAGGGGCGTGATTGTGGTAAGTCGCCAAATCCAGGCGAGCTTTTAATAAACCGCATCAGAAGATTCAACGGTTCCTAAAGAAGTTGCTTGCTGTTGCTGCAGGTGGTCTCGGTCATGTTTCTTTTGACGGTGGCTTTCGCCGTGTTCATTTGGTACGATAATCCCATCGATTCAGTGAGAGTTTCTCAGGTGCGCCCTCTTCCTTATCATGGTGAATTCACAAATGAAGGTTTTTGGATCATCTAGGTTACTGTTCACGTAACACTTGAATGTCGAAGGATTTTGAATAACTTCATCATTTGAGCTGCAGGTATACGCCAACTTCTTTGCGCTGGTGATTCTTCTCTCAGGAGGTGGCTTGGCAGGATACGGTGAGCTTTCTCGCTTCTTAAGTAGCTTCAAAACTGAACTTGGTTACTCGAATCAGAGTGCCGGGGTTGTGGTCTTTGAAATACTTCTTTTTAGATGGAAGTTACAGTTGTCTAACCTATGTTTCGTCTGGATATGCAGGGTTGTTGTTGTACACAAAAATGAGCAAGGTCAAGTCAGGAAGAACTCCAGCAGAGATCAGAAAGGTACCTCTTTCTTCCAAGATCAAAAGGGCGCTTAACAACACAGCGTCGACTCTTGAAGCTCATCTCCTTCTCGATGCTTTCTTACATTGTTTTTTTCCCATGAGCTTTCAGGTGGCGGGATTGGCAGTTGCTTCTGTCGTCTGCTTCTCTCTCAAGGCCCTTCTCGTTGTCATGAGCGACCTCACTGTAAGTGCTCTCTTAAAAGCCCATCCCTAGAGTATACTCTTCACTCGGCTGTCCATAATGTCTGTTTCGTACCCGTCCACTTATAGAATCTGGCTGTGCGACAGGACCTCAACATATGGCATGTGAAGCGCGGGGACAGTCAGTTGTGTGCACCTATAATCTTCTTGTACTATCTCATAGGTGAGTAAATTACTCTCAACATCGCGAAACACCCTTGCTTTGATATCAGTTTATCAGTACTTGCAATAACGTTAAAGGGGGGGATTAATGCTATTCTAGAGGACTTTTTTAACTGGTGATGTGCCTGGTTTTGGCAGGGGAGTCTGTGCCCTCCATTGTTGTGCTATGGGTGATGAGGGAGCTGCCTCCGAGGTCTCGTGACAACAGCATGAAAGGGCGGACTGTAGTCGCGGATTTGCTGATTGAGGACGCGCTGGTGCCCGATCCCAATTACCTCTCACAACTGCTGTCATCAGCTGCTGGGCGACAATATCTGCGGCTCCCAAACTGTTGCAACAGCGATATTTCTCCTTCTTAAGTTCGGGTACTTTCCTTACTCTTCAATGCTCGCACCGTTTAGAGTGGTTTGTGAAGTCACCCAACGTTTCAGCTTTTGATTATATAATACTACTCTCTTCTCGCTATTAGATCAATGGAGGAGCTTGGTGGTCTCTAAACTCAAGCTAAAAGGAAGAAGGAGAGGTCGTGTTTTACCAAGAATCTTAGCCGCTTCCTTCTTGTTTGGCCTGCTTGTAGAAATGTAGAGCTATTCAGGGCCGAATTCGATAATTTAAAATGAGAAAAGACGTCAATCAACTCACGGTATCTTTGCCTCACTCTTTGGCAGATTTGAACCACTCGTTCTGAGTGCCTGTGTACTCACGTAGTCTGTACAATCCTCCGGCTCCAGTACATTATCCTTAGCAATCACCGTGATGCCAGGAACGAAGGACAGTTAAGGTGTACTTTTATAATACCGGTGAGGGGCTTTTTCATAGCCGGAGAAGCGATTCTGGTGATGCTTGGATACCACATCGTCTGTGGTGTTTCCAATCTGAGAAATTCCTTCGCTTTGTCCATATTGATAGGTTTAGTGACCAATAGGTGGTGCTTGTGGAAAAGGTCTAGTGCGAAGTTCGTCTAGCTCAAGGAAATTATTTGTCATGTGTGTCATATTGCAAGGTCATGAGATTGAGAGTCATTGGTTGTAGTATATGGTGTGCACTTCTGCCACTTTCTAGAAGTTTCCAATGTTGCATTTTAGCTTTGATGAATCATCGAAATATATGATTTTTGTTCTTCTGGGAACTTGGAAATTGAGGTTTTAACATTGAGGTTGGACCGTGTTTATTGTGGGGAGTACTGACATGGAAGAGTATTTTAGCGGCTGTACATCCTTTTCATCTTGAAACCTCAATTCCATACCAAATGCTTTGGTGAAGAGTACATCTCGTACTTAGCTCAGGGAAGCCCAGGTTGTTGATGCAAGATAGAAGAGGAGTTAGAGTCCCATGTTACTGTACTTATATCTGCAGAAGACTTGAAGCTGTGAGATACGTGTTCACCTGCCTGAGGGTGCGAGAAGTACTTATATCTGCAGAAGACTTAAAGTTGTGAGATACGTGTTCACCTGCCTGAGGGTGCGAGAAGAAAGACATGTTATCTGTGCAGACTGTTTGTTGTAGGAAATGTATAATTCTATTGAGTGCGATTCAATATGGTAAAGTTGCAACCATGAAGCATCTGGAGTGTGCTTCCATCTAGTTGTAAGCGTAGGCATAGAAATCTGGCCTACATATGCAACCCAACTTTTCGATGATATCTCGATAGGCGAATGACTATGGTGCCCTCCGACTTATGAAATTGTTGAATAATAGTTGTCATGTACCGTGAAGAGCACCCTCTTTCCACATGGTGGTACGAAGCGCCTTAAATGCCAGCTTGAGGATCATAAGTGCTTCATGACAAGGACTGACGGAGCAAGATTCATTGCAAAGCAGAAAAGGTTCATTCTAACAAAAGATAGAACAATAGCAGCTTCAGACAAGTTCTTGAGCGAAATGAGAATGTCACGTCTCTGATGTCTGTACCATCCAACTTATGAATATCCCCTCGCCATCAGCTCAGGCAGTCCTAAAACATGCACAGCAACCAAGATGACAGATCGGACTACCTGGATCACCGACCTCAAACTCTTTAACAGAACTATTTTATGAAACATAACACTGGACTCGTCCGCATGGCCACAATGATACTTCTTCGGCTACTAATCCAGAACAACATCATCTGTACAAGAGCCAACAATATCGATACCTGCGATTATTTCATTCTTCCTTCCACATCTCCGAGTTGGGCATGTCGACCATCACCCACCTCCTGTTGGCAATATCGAGGAGAACGAACTCGCGGCCAAGATTCATCGGTACCCTCCACGATATATCAGAATAATTCAGAAGCTCTTCCAAGCGCGTCGTCTTCGGTTGTGACGCAACGTCCTCCGGCTGTCTCAGCACGTGCATGAGAAGGCAGCCGTTGCAGTGGCACGCCACGATGGGCATCACCGTGCCGGGCTGCGCAAACAACCACCTTGGGATCTGCGCGTACTCGCTCCACTGTTTGTCTACCATGTTGAGTTTCCACACTGACAACGTCCCTCGCTTGTTCTTTGTCATTACAAAGAGCACGCCTGCCCAATGTCCGAGACCGCGGAACTCGTACTCATCTGATGCATCTCGTGAAGGCGCAGTGAGAGCGCTCCAGTGGTCGGAACTCGGGGAGTAGACATGGATCTCGTCAGAGTCCATCCATAGGTACATCTTGACTTGGAGCTGCACGCAACTCTTGGGTGCGACACTTGCGGACGGTGGCTTGGCACGCACCAGCCGCAACGGCTTTGACTCCCACGTCTCTGCTGGTGCGTGAGTCGAGCACGAGCGTGTTTGCGGTACAGCTCCCCAAGATGAGCATGTGCGCTCTTGAGGCATCATCAACTATCATCCCGAGCACGCTCCGGACGCAGCGTCCACGATCGGGATATATCGGTGTACCAATACATGAGAATCTGGACAATATTGCCCATAGTTAGCATGGTTTCGATGGACGTCGAAGAGCACATCCGTGATGCCTCTACAGGCGGGCTTCAACATGTATTGCCCCTCAAAGACCACGCCTTCCACCTCAAACAACTCCCTGAGGTGCCCGATCCCATGCCATCCAGACCGACTGCCAAAGTGGGTAGGACTCCTGCCACATCCATTGACCAGATTCGGCATGCAACACGAGCGTGCCGACAAGGGAGTATTCAAGCTGGTGCTTTCGAGTTAGCAGGAAGAAAGGCTTCCGGATACGGACGTGGTCCTGAGTCGGCGACCGACGTCGCTCACTCGCCCTGTTGTACCAACCCTTACACACCCTCTGGAACCGGTAGTGGTCCTTTACCGGCAGCGCATCGAAGATGTCTGGTAGATTTTCTTGCGGAAGCTTGCTTCGTAGACTGGGGTCCAACTTTGGATTGAACAAAGTCTCATTTTGTAGCGATGCCCTCTGCGTCCTCCTTGACACTCTCCTCTCCGTCTAGCAAAACAAGTGTCAAAGTTAGAGTATTGGTACCAACCGCATGTGTACTATACTAGTGAATTAACGTCAAACCAAAAAGTAGCATCTAGAAATTTGGGATAATCGAAAAGTGATCGGTACCTCCATCGAACCCAAGTCGTACTACTCAGACCCTGTAATTGAGGCTTCAGCTGGGTCACCTACAATTCCGCCAAGATTCATGTCTCTAGACCCTTACCTTGGTTGCTCTCCGTAACAATTCCAACCAATAATGTAAAAACTTACAACAAGAGCAACCCAACACATTGAAATTAAACAATAAAATACATAAGCCTCAACTTTATAAATATATAAAATAGCTAAGGATTTAAGATAGCTCAACCTCCCAATATAGAGGAAAGCACTAAAAAAAAAGGTCCCATCCTCCATACATGAAGTTAAGCAATTACTACTAGTCTTGCCTCTCCAAACTAAGAGTTTCTAATTTTAGAAAAGACTTAAGTCTATTTTACTTTATAACTACAATTCTAAAGTTATATTTTTACTGCATTGTAGTGATCAGATTCGTGCCTTTGAACGTGTTGAGAGTGCCACCCGTCACGCCTGGCCGTGATTTGCGCCCGTTCATTCCGGCGAACATTATAATCCATAATGTACTAGGGCTGCGGGCGTTACGGAAACCTCACGGATTTTTACCCGTCATAGGCTATTGCCCGGGTAGATACTGAATTTTTTTATGGGCACCCGCGGGCAGAAACCACAGCGTGGCGTTACGCCAGCGCTGTGGTTTCTCCTTTATTACTATCAAGCCTGTAAACAAGAGTGCTCAGGAAGCCTTCCAAAACATGCTGGAAAAGGGTTACGTAGACTGTAGAAAGACGTAGACTGTATTGCGTATGCCGTGGCCCCGGCGGACGTGGACTTAGGAGACTTGGATTCCGTCACGTGACGCGGACGTAGGGGACCTGGATTCCGTGACGTGGATGTGGAATTAGGGGATCTGGATTCAGTCACGTGGATGTGGACCTAGGGGACCTGGATTCCGTCTCTATCACAGATACAGACAGAAGACAGTAGCGTTGATTTTGTGAAGGAAGCGCGTCCGTTTTTGCAGACAATTTCTCCTCGACGCACTATCGCCCGGCCTCCGCCATTGCCATTCCACCAGCTCCTCCTCCACCTTCGTCTGCTCCTTGATGGCTCCCTGAACCAGTCGCCGCGATGCATAAATCCATGGGTCAGAGCTCCACCTCCCTCTCCGCTTCGGAGTTCATCTCTCTCCTTTTAGGGTTTCCATTAGGGTTTCGTGGGTGGGTATAATGTGAATTGTCAGTTGAATTGTGATTTTGAGTGTGGTTGCAGCTGGGAAGCCGAGGGCGAGTCGGAGCTCCCAGCACTTCAGGGCGAAGGCGAACAACCGGGTGGACGATCTGCAGGGCATGGTGTCGGAGTTGCAGCAGGCGCGGCGGGAAGGGCGGTTGAAGGATGTGGCGCTCCTGGAGGAGCAGATGCATCAGATGCTCCGGGAGTGGAAGGCGGAGCTGCGGGAGGCCTCCCCTGCGGCCTCATTGCTGGTAGGTGCCTGAATTAGCACTCGACCTGTTTGCATGTGAGCTGCAGTTTCTCTGTGAGGCAGTCTTTGATGTGGCCCTATCTGTTTTGTGCAGCAAATTGCAAGCCCAAGCTCGTCAGAGCTTTCCTCCGACATGGAGCGGCTGTTGCAGTTGAACGATGAGGATGATGATGCCACCAGCAAAGCAGCTCCGATGCCGTCAGAAATGGAACAGCAGCATTATAATCATAGCCCTGCTCCTCACCAGTTAATGAATCCTCACCAGGTAATTAGTGCTGACATGCTAAGCCTTTCGACATGCAGCCCTAAACTTACCAGAGTGGTGTTCTACTAGATGATGATCTGCCACTTTTCGTTAAGATTAAGGTTGTTTTTTGGGTCGTTACTTATACCTTGGTGTGTTGTTGTTGTAGGAAGCTGTGGTGTTGGAGGCTTTTGCGAGGGTGGAGCAGAGTCTTCAGGAGAATAATGTGCAAGCTGGAACGAGTTCCAGGCGATATGAGCCGGACGTCCTTCCATCCCCACCTATGGCTACAGCGCAGCAAAACCTGGTTGCGAATACAATGATCTCTGATCACGGTTCAAGGGGAGGAGCCATGTTTGCGCAGGCTCCTTCTTCGGTAGCTTATCCGCACCCGAAGTGTGCGCTCTGGGATTGTCCCCGACCCGCCCGAGGCGGCAACGAAGGCGCCTACTACTGCAGCAGCTTCCACGAGGATCTGGCCGTTAACGAAGGCGCTCCAGGAATGTGTCCCGTAGTGAGGCCGGGCGGAATCGACTTGAAGGACGGCCCTCTCTTTGCAGCACTTGCAGCGCGAGTGGATGGACACGCCGTCGGAATTCCGGAGTTGCAAGGCGCTGCGACATCGAAGTCGCCCTGGAATGCCACAGGTTAGATCATCGACGCACGCACACCATAAGGTCGGTCGATTGCAGCAGCGTATAATCTCTCTTGTAGGCAGATCTGGTACATGAATCAAGTGGTGCATGAATGTCTCTTGCAGATCTGTTCGACGTCGCTGTCCATCCTGGCGAGACCTTGCGGGAGTGGCTGTTCTTCGACAAGCCTCGGCGTGCCTTCGAGAGCGGGACGCGCAAGCAGCGGTCGCTGCCGGATTACGGGGGGCGCGGCTGGCACGAGTCCAGGAAGCAGGTGATGAAGGACCTGGGCGGGCTGAAGCGCTCGTACTACATGGACCCGCAGCCCGAGGGCCTCAATGAATGGCACATGTACGAGTACGAGCTCACGGCTTGCACGGATTGCGCTCTGTACAGACTGGAGCTGAAGCAGGTGGACGGCTCCAAGAAGAGTCACGGGAAAGCCAAAGCTGCACAGACCACCGACACTTCTGTTGCGTCCCTGCAGCACCAAATCGGACTGTTGTCCGCAGATCTATCGCAAGGCCCCGAACAAGGTCCGAACCACGTGGCGAGTCCAGGTGTTGAAAGCACTCGGGGAAGTAGGACCAAAGCTTCTCAAAAGAGGAGCTCCACCAAGAATGCTAGCCCAGGAACCACGTCATTGGGTGGTATCCAATCATCCATGGGGGAGCGCACACCATACAATTACGCCGCGGAGCTTCAATGATACATATGCTGACCCGGTGAGGACGCTCGCACTTTTCAAACTTGGCACTTTATGTTCGAACAAGATCGAGCTTGGGCTCTGCGGACGATCAACTCGATCACGGATGCAGGCCTCTGCAGCACATTATTTCTGGTCAGGAGCTATTGAACTGTGCAGAAGCCGGTGGTCAGGTCAGCTTTCATTTCCAACCTGCAAGTGAGGACTAAGCTTGTCAAGGTTACATATGGTTTTTGATGCCAGTCACGGTACTCTTCTTGCTAATTGTACGTACGAGAAGAGTGCTCAAGGTTTTGGACTCTGTCAGGCTTGTTGAATACATACTATGATGTCAGCGAAGACAATACCATATAGAAGCAGCTGTAATCTCAATTCGAAGAACCAGGACAATCGTCTCTGGGCACCCACCCACGTTTATCCGGCTCATGATGATACTTGTCATATAAATATGTAGAATTTAGCTCTTTCATGAGTTGCACCCATGGGAATCTTATCTCTTCGAATGGAGCTCTCTTCTATGCCCGTTTGCAGATCTAGCGTCTCCTGCATACGCGAGGTCAAACTGTATGGATACTGATCGCTTTGTAAACCTCGGAGAGGATGGAATCATGTTTACTTTGGACGGGTTGAAAAAATCGACCCTTTCAATGTTTCAATCATCACTGCCGCCTCAAATTTTATAATTGTTGTGGTTGGTGGTCTTCTGTCCTTGGTCTACTTTTACAGTCCCAGGTTTTCTTGCGTTTCTGTTTCTCTGGTTTGGCTTATCATCAACAGGGCGTATATGGCACATTAGGAGAAGAAAGGAGAATCACGGCGAGTATTATTTGCATGAAGACTGTAGTTGGCTCCCACTTGATTCTGGTAGAATTTCAAGGGAATGTACAGTAAAGATCAGTTGATGTGGGAGAACTTGGTGTTACATTGGATTAATCCAAATTAACACAGTTGATCTGAAAGAGCGCATGTCACTAATTTTAGCAGCCTCAACCTCAGGTCCCAGTTTTCCAAATCGCTAACCTCGCTTTCCTTTTTCGATGAGACTTAATTACTGTACAGAGAGAGTGTGAGGTCTCTCATCTGCACCAGATTCCTGACGTTTTCACTGTTCAATCTGCTGCAATCATTTCGAATGCTGCATCTTCAGGACTAAAACAAGCAATTTTTCTGAGCATGCAAAGAAGGTAACACAAGAATCACACACAGGTTCACGTTTTTTTTTTTTGTTGATTCAGCGCACGAGTACCATAACTGATAATGTGAGAAAGCACGAAATGAACAGAAACTGAATCAGCTTGACTGAGGAACCGTACCTGCGCTGTAATGGAGGCCCGAACTTCGATACTGGAAATGATCATGCCGCTTCATATGTGTTATGCGATCGTACAACAGTCACTGAGTATTGTGACGGTCAATAACCTTCTTTTCCACGAGGCTGAATAATACAACATCATGGATAAGAATCAAGCTCATCATTTTCTGGTCTTTATCTGCAGCTGTAAGCTCTTCGGCGAGTGTATCTGCAAGCAACCAGGTTTGTGAGTCTGAGTAGAATCAAAGCAATGGATGACAGTGGTGAAATCTTCCAACCACCCCCAATCAGCAACAATTCAAAACCAATTATCAGTGAAACAAACAATGTTTGAATCCAGAGGGAATAGCTGCTCACCTGATCTGGACAGATCCACATTATTTCAGGAGGTTTTGGCATAAGCTTCGGTCGGTTCGGTTCACCCGTGACTTCCCTGAAAACATCGAAGAAACTCAGTGTTTGATAGCAGGCATCTACTGATCACATGATCTAGAGATTTCTGTACATGAACATAATCTCAATGTGGGCTCTTCTGGCCACTATGTAACATTATGGGAGACCTGCGATTACAGCTCGTAATCTCGCCGGCTTCAGAATTACCGAGTTCAATGATGTGGCGCTGACCTTCTTTTGCACTCCAGTTGGGAAACGGGAGTGGGAGTTCTGCACAGTCTTGGATTCTGCACAACCTTGGAGAGGCCCACATACAGCTCCTGGCGCTTGTGCGCCAAGGCCATCCTCTGCATCGACGGCGACGCCGGCTTCGACCGCGGAGGCGACCGCTTCTCCCGAACGTGCGCCAGCACCTGCCCATCCAGCTTGATGCACATCATTCGCGCAACCTGCACAAGCCAGTACCGTCCCTCGATATAATCAGGTACAATCCTAGCATTGGTTCTAGGATGTTGTAGATTTGTGAGGATAACTCATTAGGTGAAAGTGGAATCTGCATACCTTGAGGGCTGCTTCTTCGTTGAAGGTTTCGTTCTGGAGCTCCTGCGCCTGCGATCGCTTATTGCACGCGGTGAAGAGCTGGGGACAGCGCAAGTTGGGGTCGGGTTTAGGGTTCGGGTTTCCGTGCGCGGTGCAGGACGAGAATCTCCTGTCGCAAGTCGACATATCCGCTGCGCCGGAGTCGTCGTTCGCCATTTTCTTCAGAATGGGTGCCCAGCGCCCGAACTTGGTCGGGTTGTAGCACTCGGAGCAGACCTGGAGCTCCCTCCGGCTGCACCACAGGCTCTTGGAGGTCGAGAGCTTCACCACGGGCGCCACGATCAGCGTTCGCGCCACGAGGAGGCGCGCGAGCTTCTCGTCCTGGTGCTGCTCCTTGACCGCGGATTGCGCCACGGGGTTCCATGAGCTGGCGAAATTAGCTGGGCGTGGCGCTCTGTCGTTTTCGTCGCCCTCGTCGGTCGGTTTTTTTATGCAGCCGGGGCATTTCTGCTTCATGGCGTCGGGCGGCCATCCTCGTCTGCCCCGGAGAAACTCCCGGATGATCTGCGGGGGGATGTGTTGCGTCGTGCGTATCCTGTCCAGCCATCGGATCCTCGGCGGCTCATCGCTCGCGGGCGGCTCTCGGTGCAGGTGACAGCCGTGGATCTTTCCTTTCTTCGGCCTTTTGTGCTGCTCGGGAGCCGGCGGATCCGACGAGCAATCGCCGTGCAAAATGCACGGCGAGTGGAACTCAGAGCGAGTGCTTATCTGCGCACACCGCTTCACTCGTGAGTGATGGCTGCTGCCATTTGATCCCGGAGAAGAGAATCCGTTCTGAGCAGGTTCCGGTAAGCCGCGTCTTTCACACAGGTTTGTCGAACCCCTGGACCTCGGGCTCTGAAGATGGACGACAGATTTATGGCAGGCGAAGATACTCTCTTCCTGGTCCGGATGAAGACCACATCTTCTGGAGCCCCGGGAGCTCGTCCTCGGAGATGCAATGACGTGCTCTTCGATGTGATGGAGATGGCATTCTTCATAGACTCCCGGATGTGGCTCTGGCAGAGACGCGCATTCCTCGTAGTGGTGGTGCTCAGGAGCTACTACAGATTGTGAGGTTGCTTCCTCATCCCTTCTGGTTTGCCTACTGACCGCGAGGAGTCGCTTGCAGCTCATCTGTGTGGCGACATGGCGCACCATGTGCGAAGTCGACACGCTGGGATTGGAACTGAAATTCGAGGCGGCTTCTTGCACAACTCTCGTGCAGGTAGATTCTTGGCGGTGAAGATGGCATTCTTGGCGGTGAAGATGGCATTCTTCATAGACTCCCGGATATGGCTCTGCCAGAGACCCGCAATCCTCGTAATGGTGGTGCTCAGGAGCTACAGATTGTGAGGTTTGCCTACTGACCGCGAGGTGACGCTTGCAGCCCATCTGTGTGTCGATATCTGTGCTGCAGGTGGATTCTTGGCGGTGAAGTTGGCATGGCAAGTCTAGGTCTCCTAGGTTTAGGGTTTTCTTCGAGGGGCGCAGATCGTTGAGTGCAGGTTGACTTTGTGCTTGTTGAAAGGGAATGTGTAGTTCTCGCTCGGTTTGCTCGGTGTGCTCTCCGTGGATACCACACCGAACCACTTCCTTCTCCGCCTTCTGATGAGCTTGGAATTGCTGGGGCTTTGAGAACTGTCCACAGCTCAGACGGTTGCTCACTTCTGCCTGCCGAGGACTTCTTCTGGACTCCTTCGTTTCCTGGCTCGTCGATCTCTCTTCAGAGCTCTGGCGATGATGATGAGATGATTTCTCTTTCGGGCTTCTTCTTTTATCAGGTTCCTTCTCCCCGGGATGAATCGAGCAAGAGTGACGATGATGATGATGCCTTCCTCTAGTGCTTCTTGTCTGGATCGCTTTGAGAGGAAGCAGTCCCCCGCCCGCCTCGGCATCCTTGCTCATGCTGCTGCAGTTAGAATAACCGGTCCTACATTGAACCTACTCAAGGGAAAAGCTTTGTACTAGGCCTTCGAAGCAATTCGAAGAACCCGTCAACATTGCAGCTTCTTCCTTGCAATCAAACTCATCAACTGGTGGATGATCCAGCATTTCGGAAGTTTTCTCTCCACAATTTCGTTAAATTTTCCATAGATGTAGCTGAAAAAACGAAAGCTTGCAAGCTGGTTCATGTTTCTCTCCCCTTATGCCTGGAACATTATAAGACGCCGAAATGATTTCATACCTTCCATGGGATGGGTCAGGCGGTTGTAAAGGTTTTCATCTCTACACTGGAAGTTGTGAAAACCAGGATAATGGCTGGTGTTCAGTGCTACATCTCATGTGGCCATTATAACTACTCAGGTTAAGGTTAAAGGCTTACAGCTTCGAGGCTGGATGCGTGTCTACCCTAACTGTTTGAGGAGCCCCCAGCTGCTCATGACATGCACTGGAACATTGAAGTGGTTCTCCGTGAACATCATCATAATGCCACTGTTAAACCCTAAACTTCCCTCTTGGAGGTGAGCTTATGCTTCACCTCTGATCCTAGTGGAAGTTGACAATGATTTGTGAACATGTCACATGTTGCGTGGGCAGGGAGCAATGACCCCCTCGTTGCCCCTTCGAGGGATGGATGGAGACGGATGGGGATAGTGAATTTTTTTATTTTTTTTTTAATGCTTTTTTTTTTATTTTTTGGCACACACAAGTTGCGAAATTTAGGGTTTAGGGTTTGAATGGGGCTATGGGAATGGGCAGGGGGGCGGGCCTATGGGGACGGGCAAAGGAATGGGGAGGGGATGACCCTATCCATCTCTGTCAATCCCCTTAGGGGCCAATGAAGGGGTCATTCCACCTTGGACATGGCATGTAGCATATAGATGAAAACGATGAAGGAGTATGTTGTTAACAATTGAGTTGGTTTTAGGTGAATTTAGGAAAATGTCATTATGACATTTTTTCTTACAACATGTGATGTTTTCACAAATACTGGAGTTATTTGCAAACTTAGACCAAGATATCGGGAGTTTTTAATTCTAATTTTTGAAATCACCCCTAAATAATTCTAAGTTTCTATAATTGGCTTAATGAAGATAAAGGTGGTTGAGATTCATGGTATAACAAGATGACCTCTCCTTTCTTCTCAGAGGTGGCTAAAAATACTCATACAAGTTTATACACTAGTTAGAAATTTACATGCAATCGTCAACTTGTAGACACTTGCTTGAAAACAAAAACCAAATCACAACTATATTGCTTGATGTAATTTAGTGTAGACAATCCACATTTAAAAATTAATCCACATTCTATATAGTGAATGGAACAGTATCTCTAAAAAACAATATGGGTGGAATCCCCTCAAGCCGATACCTAACTAGGGTATCTATTTGATAATAGGTATATAAGATAAATAATGGGTATATAAAGTAAATACTAGGTGTACAAAGTTAATGTTGGGTATTTAAAGTAAACTATGGGTATATAAAGTAACTAACGGGTATATAAAATTAATTATGGATACATATTGGGTAATAACAAGAGGTAAAATAATAGTGGGTACATTTCAATTTTGCATTTACATATATTTACTTAACTAATGGCTACCCTTGCCCTGTAGGAAACAACGGGGATCTACTTGTGCTAGTATATTGTTATAATACTTATGTAATGTGGCGTTGGAGGTTTAGAAATAAACCTTTTATTTTTAGAAATGAATCTTGTTTTTGTCAATCTTTTTAATATAGCTAGAGAATTAATAAAGAACAATTTTATTTCTGAAATTTCATGAGTTGGAGTGCACCACAATCTATTGTGGTATCATCAAATAGTTGAATGATGCCATATTTAACTAAATTTGGACTTTCACAATAAATATGGACTTTGGATTGTATGTATCGTTTAGACATCTAGAGATGAATTTCGCTGAATTGAACTGAAATCATCAAGAAACTTCTTAAATCATTGAGAGATTGCAACAACAGTCTTTGTTTCTAGAATTTATGGCAAATTGGCATATGTAGGCTAGATTCCAATGTCTTTATAATTAGATGGAAGCACACTCAAGATGCTTTGTGGTTGCAACTTTACCATATGACAAAATACATCCAACAAAATTTTATATTTCCTACAACAAATAGTCCGCACAAACAATATGTCTCTTGTTTTGCACTGTCACGAAGCGAACACGTATTGTCACTTCTTCAAGTCTTATATCCAACCTCCTTGCAATTGGTCATTTTGGCCATCCACTAAAGCCTTGGCGTGTAGGGCGTAACCTTTTTCTAGCATGTTTTGAAGGCTTCATGAGTGCTCTTGGTGGTACGCTTGATAGAGTGGCACTCTCAACACGTTTAAAGGCACAAATCTGATCACTATGAATTGGTTAAAAGTGTAAATGCAAAACTGTAGTTTTAAAATTGAATAGACTTAAGTCTTTTCTAAATTATAAAATCTTAGCAAAGGACACTAGTTAGAGAGGCAAGATTAAATGCAGTTGATTAGCTTACTATAAGGATGATGGGACCTTTATATTTTGTGTTTTCCTCTATGGTTGGGAGGTTGAGCTATCTTAAATCCTTAAGTGTTTTATATATTTATAAGGTTGAGGCTTATGTATTTTATTATTTTGTTTCGATATGTTGAGTTGTTGTTGTTGTAACTTCTTGAATTGTTAGTTGATATTGTTGTGGAGAGAAACCAAGGTAAAGATCTAGTGGAGACATGAATCTTGGCGGAATTATAGATGACGTAGCTAAAGCTAAGGTACAACTTTTTCTACGATCTTGTTTTTCATTATTCCAAATTTCTGTTGTGGATACTATATTATGATTTTATGTTAATCCAATAGTACAAATGCGGTTGGTACCAATACTCTATCTTTGACACTTGTTTTTGTCAGACGATAAAGAGAGTGTCAAGGAGGACGAAGACGGCATCGTAACAAAATGAGACTTTGTTCATTCTAAAGTTGGACCCGGGCGACTCTATGGGGGGCAAGCTCCCTCAAGAAAATTTGTAGGACATCTTTTATGCACTACCGGTCAAGGACTATTACACTAATTTTGCTATTTAGTGTTACACTCCATTTAATGTTATAACCTCTCTTTACCACACAACTTTAATTATGTTTCTCTAGAAAATTAGTGGTAAGATTTTTTTGGATCAATTATTGTGCAATTTGTGATATTTTTTAATTTCTCAAATTTTTACAAATTATTTCTTCATTAATGACACATAATGTGGAGGTAGTAAAACTAGAAAGTTGCAATCCTTTGCATTTAGTGTTCGTGTTGACATTTAGTATTGGAACAATATTGGCATTGTTGACATGTAGTGTTGGAGTTCGTAATAAGTATTTTGTATACTAAATACCAAAATCAACGTATCAAATTTAGAAGGTGTGCAAGTGTTGGTACACTAGGGCGAGTGAGTGACGTTGATTGCCGACTCATGACTAATTCCATGTAAGAGAACCTTTCTTCATGCTAATCCAAAAGAGCATGAGTACTTCCCTATGGGCATCCTCACGCTCCACGTTACATCCGGGCAATGGATGTGGCGGTCGCCTTATGACTAGCATGGAATTGGATACCTACGAGAGGTGTTTGAGGTGGAGGGCATGCTCTTTCAAGGGCAATACATGTCAAAGCTCACGGACCATCAAAACCATCTTACGGAGGATGTCACGGGACATGGCATTGAAGGTCACTCTGTATTGTAGGATTTTAGCGAAGATTAGTTGTTGCTAATCTACGGGCTTAGGGACTTGCGGGCGGTGCACCGCATTCATTCCATGGATGTTTCTCATCCATTTAGGGTCGTGTGTATATGCGCATAGTGCCACACACATCCTTGATTTGACGTCTTTGTCAAGTCAAGCTTTGTGAGTGTGTTTAAAGTGCAAATAGTAAGTGTTTGGCTTGTAAATGATGGTTAATCATTAGTAGAGGCTCCACTTGCATTTGTTGATTCTCTCTTTGTGGAGTGCAAGACACTTGACTACTTGAGTGATTCTCTACTTATGCACTTGGCAAAGTCCTTTCCATATTTCTCTTATTTTTTCACTATTTTTGCATTTAAAAAGTTGTAAGAAACGGGAAGAGTATCGAAAGGATGGGTTGCAAATATTGGAGTTGGGTATGCGACTTTCTTTGAGTTGTAGCTAAATGTGAGTCTTGGAAGCTCAAAGCTCACTCGCTGAAAAGAGAGACTGTTTAAGGAGGGCGTGTGTGGGAAGGAGCCAAAACTTTATCCGGAGTTCATCTATCGCTGCAACATGATAAGACCGCAAGGATGATAAGCCCATTGAGCTAGCATGATTGGGTCACCGAGGCTGGGTCCTGAAGAAACAACAACTCGGGATTGGGGCATAGTTGGCGACCCCTTTAATTGCGCTCTATTATAGCAACCTCGTGGACGATTGGACCAAGCGTTTGGCAGGCAAGTGGACGTCCTTGAAGGCATCCCAATTTAGACGATTGACACTGTGTCATTCCACGAACAACAAATAGAAATCGCCAGGCAGCGGATCAACGGGCTCGAGACTTGAGGGGACGCGACGTGGAGATGAGACAACCTGCTGACGGGTATAGGGGATGAGGTCACATTTCGATGGGACTGCAGGCTTTGTAGGCCGAGGGCACGTGGCAAGCCTTACAAGCACGTGTACCCACGAATCCAACGAACTTAGGCGGGGACATCAAAAGCATTGGCTTTAAAAATGAGGTTAAGGGGCTGGCCTAGGTGACCATAGGCGGGACTTGAGAAGGACATCAATGCGACATGGGTCTTAATATCTTCACGTCATGTGCTCCAATCCCGTGCCAAATCCTAAAGGTGTTAGCTTGAGCTAAAAATTGCAAATCATTCTTTGAATTAAAAATTTGGATTTTCAACTTTTGCATAATTAGTTATTTTGCGATTCCAATTGCGGATTTGAGTTTGTGGAAGAAAAATAAGACTAGTGGTGTAAAAAATTTCTAGTTTTCACAACTTTGAAAAATCACATTTTTATGTGGCTTTAAAAAAAATAGTAGCTAAACTTTGGAGGTAGTTTGCAAGGGCATTTTGACTTGGATGTGAGTGAAATTTGCGCTTTCAGTTGGAGATTTTTCCATTTAATTGAAATTTCGTGTTGGATTGGCTTATTGACACATTAAATCATTCATTGTGTCAATTGCATTGGAGGAATTTGTGTTTTTGAACACCGTGGTCAATTGTCTGACTTCTCTTTTAGTTTAGACATTGGAGGAACACGTTTAGTGTTTTCCTTTGTTTTGCAGGTATTGCTACTTGGGACCATCTACTGCAGGCTTGTGCCAACGGTTCTGACCTTTTCAATTCTGTTTTTATATTGTTGGGGGAGAAGATTCGGTTTGAATATCTAGATTCTGTTTATGGTACCCCTCCCATGTTGCGGGCTTGTGTTGCTAGAGTTGTCCGGTAAGTCCCTTTTATTGTTGTATTAGTTTATGATAGGATATTGTAGGGGCAGAGCCGAAGTAATGACCAGCATGGCCCTTTTATGTGGGGATGTGGTTGGACCCGTGGTAGCCGGAGGTGATGACTGATGCACCACATAGTTTGATGATTTTTGGAGGTGCAAGTTGCCCGTTTGTACCTTTACCCTTTAGATGGTACACATAGATAGTTTCCTGGGGCGATTGTGTTTATGGTGAGTATTAAAAGTCGGTATTACCGCTCTCCCTCACTCGACCACTTGGAGAGTGCTTCCACTACAGATTTTGGTTCAAGGTCGGATACCAACAAGGCTTTTGAGCCTATGTTGATGTTGGATACCGATCGTAGGCTTCAAATTTGAGATGTGGGCACATTTGACAACATAGAGGACGATCATCGTTATGTTGTGCACAATTGATTTGGGACGAGCTCCAGGCATCTCTTTGCCCAATTGGTGGCTCCAATTCCAGACTTGATGAAGGAGAAATGCCAGCAGAAGCCGTTAATTAACAACTAATATGCTTTCGAGTTGTTGCTCAAGCTTTTGGAGGTGGAGGCCCTTCAGACGTACGAGAGGTGGACCACACAGCATAAGGCCGAGTTACGTCCGGTTGAGGAGTACTGGCGCCAACGTGTGCAGTTGGTGAGTGCGCTTAAAAAGAGTGCGATTGTCCAAGTCTTGACTTTGAGCAAGTAATCCAAGGTAGAAGAGAGTTCTTCCCGTGATGTTTCTAGGGGCAAAGACATTGTTGTTGTTGGCAAACGGTTTGGTATGGGGGCCAAGTTACATTTGGCTGCAACCACACGTGCAACATTGGTGGCAGTTTGTGATCCGCGAGCCTTCGATCCTCTAGCGTAATTCATAGCGCATCTGAAGGTAGAGAATGGGGGATTTTGACATGATCATATGTAGAGCATTCAAGATTTCTACCGGAAGAAAGAGAATATCCCAAGCACAACAAACAACCAGAGTTGCCTGCGGAGGCCGACAACGTTTTCACAGGCTGTCAGTTGGTACAGATCTTCATGTCCAAGCAGGAGAAGAAGGTGCAAGAGGCAATCAATTGGCACCGTCTCTTCAAGTACAATAGAAAGAAGACATTAGCTCAGGCATTTGCCGAGGTGGAGGATCTAAAGAAGGCCTTTGGTGTGAACGGGGCCACGGGCCTCATCACCTCCATATTGGAGGCTTCCAAGCTTGTAAGCTCGCGCGTGTGCGCGGATTTGAAGTTGGGTTCTTTTTGGACAAGAAATCCACTCCACTAACACACTAAATGGGTTGGGCATCCATCTAAATGGGTAAGGCGTGTACCTAAATGGGTCGGGTGCGTGCACAAGGGGTTGATCCCTCACGCACCTTAGAGGTTAGGCTCATTGTGGGCATACGCGTCAGTCCATTTAAGACCACTAAATGGGTCAAGCGCGTACGGATATAGATTAAACACATACGAATATGAATCGGGCGCGTACCTAAATGGGTCAGGCATGTACCAATAGGGGTCGGGCGCGCACGCTTGTAGAGTCTCGCCCGTGTATAGGTTGGAAGTTGGGTTCATAGTGGACATGAACTTCACACCACTAAAAGCATGTGTGACCCTTGTATGCCAAACTGGCGCAGCTAAAAATTTCCTAAAGAATTCAAATCCACAAATTTTATCATTTTGACTAATTTCAAATATTATATATTTTTTGAGACAATACACATGATATATAGAGTACTTGTTAATCCGACGTGAGATTGTCACAAAACAAAAATATAAGATTAATGGAACATTCATACACATTTTTTCTTTAGGAATTTCATGAAAATTGGTCTATTTTAAATAAAAAAATTTGTAACTTTATGATCTACTTGGGGTCCCCAAGTGACTCAACTGTGGCGCCAAGTGATCAAGAATTTAGGATTTAGAATTTAGGGTTACAAAGGCGTCTTAGGATTTAGAATTTAGGGTCCTGGAGTGATCTTTCGTTCTCATTTTTTAGCATTTTGAAATCATAGCCTTAGAAAATCTTGTAACCGGCACTTTTTTTTAAATGGCTTCAGTTTCTTACAATCTTATATCTAATTTTGCTACCTATGTAGGAAAACTAATTAGCAAAGGAAATAGAACGTTATAAAGAAATAAATTGTAGAGTGAGTTAGTTTCTCTTTATTTTGAAGTATCAAATAAAATACTACCATGTGGATTGAAAACAATGATCAAAGCATAGAGAAGGTAATGCATTCTACAATTTACTTCTTTGGATTGTTTGAAATCCTTTGCTAATTAGTTTTCCTACATAGGTAGCAAAATTAGATATAAGATTGTAAAGAACTCAAGCCATTCATAAACAAAATGCCGGTTACAAGATTCTCTAAGGCTGTGACTTCAAAATGCTAAAAAATTAGAACTATAGATCTCCCCGGGACCCTAAATCCTAAACCCTAAGACGCCTTTGTAACCCTTAACCCTAAACTCTAAATCCTTTATGACTTGGGCCCATAGTTGAGCCACTTGGGGACCAAATTAGATCACATAAGGCCCCCATTGAGTCACTTGCGGACCCCAAGTAGATCATAAAATTACCAAAAAAATATTAAAAATAGACCAATTTTCTTAAAATTCCTAAAGAAAAAATGAGTATGAATGTTCCACTAATCTTATATTTTTGTTTTGTGACAATCTTCCGTCAGATTAATAAGTATTCTATATATCATGTGTATTGTCTCAAAAAATATATAATATTTGAAATTAGTCAAAATGTGGATTTGAATTTTTCAAGAAATTTTTAGTTGCGCGGGGTTGACGCACAAGGGGCGGACATGCTTTTAGTGGTGTGAAGTTTATGTCCACAATGAACCCAACTTCCAACCCGTACACATGCGTGACTCTACAAGCATGTGCACCCAACCCCCTAAGCGCGCGCGCCAACCCCTATTGGTACGCACCTCACTCATTTGTATGCGTCCGATCCTTTTAGATATGCGCCCGACGCATTTAGTGGTGTTAGTGGTGTGAATTTCATGTCCAAAAAGAACCCAACTTCCTATCCGCGTACATGAGCAACCTTGCAAGCATGCGCACCCGGCCCCTATGGGCGCGCGCTTAACCCTTATTAGTACGCGGCCAGCAGCCTGAGCGCGCGCGTCCAATCCCCGTTTGTGCATGCGCGACCTCTTGTCTGCATGCGCGTGACATTCTTGCCTATGTGTCAGCCACATAGCTGCCTTCGTGGCAGTGGATAAATTGATTTACCTCTAGTCTTGGTCAAACCAACGTTGACCCTTATTAGGCGGATAGCAGCCTCTATTAGACGGATGAACAAACAAAAGTCGGAACAACCCTGAATGCGGTAGATTACGTTAGAATATTTAGTACTCTAGATTTGCGGTCTAATTATCACCAATTACCATTGATGGTGGATGACCGAGTGAAGATTGCATTCTAAGGAGTTGATCAAGATGGGAGAAATCAACTCTACCATTGGAAGTTTCTCCCATTTGACCTCAAGAATGCACCCGTGAGTTTCAGAGGGTGATGGACCGGGTGTTGACTGGTTTATCGTTTGCTCGATGCTACATTGATGATGTTATCATTTTTAGTAGCAGCCTACAAGAGCATGTAACGCATCTTTGGGCGGAATTCAAGAGGTTAAGGCTGTGCGGATTACGCTTGCACCATGGCAAGTGCAAGTTCTTCCACGACCGGTTGCCATATTTGGGACATATGATTGTTTCAGGGGATCTTGGCGTGCAACAAAGCAAGATGGATGCGTTGCAGAAGATTCTTGCCCCAACCGTTGTGTCACGGCTTTGAGCTTTTTTTGGCTTGGCTATTTACCATCACTGGTTTGTCAAGAACTTTAGCTTGATTGCTAAGCCGTTGACTATTCTCACGGCAAAGGATCAGCCATGGACTTGGAGATAGGAACAATAGCAGGCATTTGTTACTTTGAAGATGAAGCTTGGTTCTATGCCACTACTGCTGCGTTTGGATGTTGTACAACCCTTTCAGGTGCACATAGATTTGAGTGTTGTGGGATTGGGGATAGTGTTGACTTAGAGGAATGATGAAAGATGGGAGTACGTTATGGCGTTTGCTTCTAAGAGCAACAACAATGTGGAGTCCAACTATTTGTCCAATGAGAAAGAGGCTTTGGCTGTGGTTTGGGCGATAGCTCATTTTTGGCCCTATTTATATGGGTAGCGTTTTACGTTGGTGACAAACCATCAGCCTTTGAAATGGCTTAGGAAGTCTGACAAACTTAATGGCAAGCTTGCCATGTGGAACTTGTTGCTTCAAGAATACAACTTTCGGGTTGTTCATTGGGCCGGCATCACGAACTTGGATGCGGACGATCTATCTTGCAATCCAAGTTCTTCGAAAGAGGATCTGGTTGATGCCAGGTGGCATGGAGATTGTGATAGGAAGTGAGTCTCGGGGTCGCATGCAGCGGCTTTCCTCACGTTGATGTTTGGCTTTGCATAGACGTTGCTTGATTTGATAACGGATGAAGAACCGGATGGGGCCCAAGTTGCTAGCAATATGTGGGAAGACATTTTAGCCTTGCACAAGCTACAACATGGGATTCTTTTCCATCTCTTTCTGCAATGGAGGACAATAGAGTTGTGCATCAAATAGCAAGATTTTGTTGGGAGAACGACCTTTTATTTTGGGTGTGGCCGGATGGAACTAGGCGCATAGTTCCCGGGCTAGATCAAAGGGCTTCGTTGGTACGACAAGTACACAAAGACCTTGGACATTTTGGTGTGCGACGGAGTCATCCAATGTTGTGCAACCAGTACTAGTGGACCGGCATGTATCAACAGGTCACCACGTATGTCTCTCGGTGTGAAATGTATGATAAGGTAGGATCCAGCTTCAACACCTTATCATCGTAGGTGCAGCCTTTGCTCATTATGGGGTTGAGTTACCGATGGTCCTTGGATTTTGTCGAGCCGCTTGTTGTTACCCAATGTGGAGCCAAATACGTATTGGTGATGCTGGAGCATTTGAGCAAGTGGATTGAATTTGTGGCACTACCACAGAACTCTTTGGAGTTGGCGGCCATGGCATTCCTCGAGTGGGTGTTGGCTCGTTTTGGAGTCCCAGCTAAGGTTTTGACATACTAGAGGCTTGAGTTTCTTGGGGCTTTCAAGGCTTTGAGTACCAAAGCTTTGATTGACCACCGTACCATTTCTCGGGATCACTCAAAAGCGAGTGATTTGGCGGAGCATGTGGTTCAGACAATTTAAGCGGGACCTATGAAAGTATAGAATACTTTCGGGCCGCCATCGTAATTGGGATTTGATGATACCCTAGATTGCCATCAAATATTGGTTTAGTCGGCAGACTTCACTGGCTGCTTTCAATCTATATTAGTTTGTTGTATGTAAGGGAGCAAATTTTACCGAGTTCCGTTCAGGAAAAATTGGCTCCAATAGTGGATTTGGAAGATCCAGAGGTGTGTGCCTACTACATATGGGATCAAGTGGAATTCTTCAAGTGGGCCATGCCAATGGCCATGGAGAATTTATCCATCGCTCAACACCGTGACACCTTACGATACGCTCGTTTTCGTAGCGAAGCTACCGACCTCACCTGCAACGATTCTCCACAGAAGGTTACATTCATCTGTAGCATGAGGTGCCTATGACGTTAGACGTCAAGGCTAGGCGCACTATTCTTTGCATGAAGGATGTGTTACTTAGTGGAATCTTATTAGTAGAATGCAAGGATGGTCGGGAGTGTCGGGAGCACTCTATGAATTGTGTTTTGTGCTATTTATCTATTAAATTGAGCAATTAAGCCGTTTCATCTCAAGTTGGCACTAGTGCTAGACGGTCTTCCGTGTTTCGTGTATGGTGAGAAGAAAGGCGCAACTACGGTATTGTTGTGTGACCATTGCCAACGTGGTTGGCATATGGCTTGCTTGACGCTGCCTCTTTCTACTCTATCGTCCGGGGATTGGACTTGCCCTCATTGTAGGAGGCCTTCAAGCCTCGTTTCACCCAATGAAACGGCTTGAACTCACTATGGACTTGTCACTGTCTAGTTTGTTGCCATCTAATTGGAGTTCAAGGTTTTGTTTCAGGGATAGGCACTGTGGGGATTGACCAAAGGATTGGCAACAAAGTTGCCTAAGGCGATTAAAGATGGGGCTCACATTGCACCTAATCTACCCTCTCTTTGTTATTTCTCCATATGCTTATTGATTGGGCGACGGGCAACATCTTCGGGTGGATGCGTATAGTTGTTGCAGCAACATCACTGTGGTGTTTAATATTGATAGTGTTGTTTGGTCAGGTTAGCTGGTTAGAGGGGCTCTTTATCAACTAGAGGGGCCACTTGAGGGTGTGCTTAGCATAGTTGTGTTTGGTTATGTTTTTTAATTATTTGATGTTGATTAGGACTCTCTATCTGTTGTGGTTATCAATCTTTCTTCACACAACTGGGATGTGCTCTTCGACACCATGAAAATCCTTTGCAATATTGTCCAGAATTTAATGCAATGCATAATTTGATGCAATCTGTAGACAGATGCATCCCACATCTAGGAGCGTACTGGGATGATGGTAGATGATGCTTCCAGGGCGTATACACTCATCCTAGGGAGTTGTATGGTAGACAGTCTTGTGCGCGGCTTGCGCACCAACAAGTGGGAGTCAAAGTTGTCATATTTGGTGCACGCCAAGCCATCACTAGCGAGCATTGCGCCTAAAAGTTGCATGGAGCTCTAGGGCAAGACGTACCTTTGAATTGACTCCGATGAGATCCACATCTACTTGCTAAGTTCATACCACTGGAACACTCTCGTTACGCCTCCACAATATGCATTGGATGAGGACAAGTTTTGTGGTCTTGGACAAAAAATAAGCAAGGGACACTGTCGGTGTGGATACTCAACATGGCAGACAAATAGTGGAGGGATCTCCCTATTTACCCTGGTCGAGCATTGCTAAGCCTCAGCCTAGAATGGGTCTATTTTTCTTGCCTCTTCACTTTCGGGGCTCTAGAGGCTTTTTTTGGAGAAAAAAAATTGCCAAATTTTGGGCCTACGGACCCAAAGTACCCACGGAGGCCTCCCCTCTAATCAAATAGGGCCCCCCTCCAATATAAAAATAGGGGCCAGTTTTGTTCCTACCCTCCTCCGCCCTCCTAAGCCTAAGGCTTGGTGCAACGCTCGACCGGGGTATTTAGGCAAATCCATAGTGGAGCGAGAAGACGCGGATCTCAGGGTGGTTGTTTGTGCACCTCACGCAACCCGGCGCGGTACTACTCACCGTGGCATCCGAGTGCAATGGCTACCTACTCATGCATATGCTCGTGCAGACGGACATCGCGCCGCAGTCAAAGACGACGCGCTCGGATGTGCTTCTATCACACGCTTCGTGTCCACCAATGATGCTTGGCTGCAAGTTTGTTCTCTTCAATATTGCCAACATGAGGTGGGAGATGGTTGACATGCCCAACTCGGAGCTGTGGAAGGAAGAAAGAAATAATTTCAGGTATCAATATTGTTGGCTCTTGTACAGGTGATGTTGCTCTAAATCAATTGCGGAAGAAGTATCATTGTGGCCATGTCAACGAGTCTACACCATTCCATGAATATAGTGTAGACTAGACTATTTGAAATTTCCTACATTGATTGAAAATTTACATGCAATTGTTGACTGACACACACTTGCTTGAGAACAAATACCCAATCAGAACTTGGCATGCACATGCTTTGATGGAAATTAGTGTGGGTGATCCATATCAATAATGAATCCACACTATATTCAGTGTTTAGTGTAGTGATATGTTTCATAAAATAGTTCTGTTAAAGAGTTTGAGGTTGTGATCCAGGTTGCCCGATCTCTCCGACTGGGTTACTCTGCATATTTGAGGGTCTTATTTTAGAGCTGATAATAAGGGGATATTCATAAGTTGGATGGTACAGACATCAGAGACGTGACATTCTCATTTCGCTCAAGAACTTGAATGAAGCTGAATCATCTATGAGAATGAACCATTTCTATTTTAATTTTTATAAATCAATTTCCAACAAGAAATCACATATAATTAAATCTAGTATATGTTGACAACCATGGGGTTTGAATCCAAGAATTTGGGGTTCTATGTTGAATTCTTTGTAGATGCTAGGCTTTTCTAAGCTTCCCTCCTCATCGATGCCACTTGTAGATGCAAATTTTATTTATTACTATCAATTTTCATCAATTTTGACATTTCACTTGATAATTACCTAATTAATTATGCTTGTCCTTTATAATCAACTAGTGGACCCCATGTAGTCCCCAAAGGGCCAATGATAATCCTCAATAAAGTAAACATATGCTCATTATTTAGATACCCCGATTTCATATGTATATAAAGTAAAAGTGACCCGGATATTGCCACTTGGCGCATTTTGAGATGCCTATGTATTGGTCCGGTTATTGACCTTGGCCATTTATTATTATTATAATAGAAAGATTAATGTCAAATTTGAGTTTTGGCTGCCGCATGTCCTATGGGATAGGCTCAATGACAAAATGAACAGACCGTACCTAGTGGTCACATTCAGCACCTATTTGCAGAATCAATTATTTTCCATATCGTAGTGGTTTAGACACAATGGATGATGCCTAGGCATTATAGAGATATACCTAGTCATTACATGGGTATCATCTAGGATTACACAAGTGTCACCTTGGCATTACATGAATATCACCTAAAAAAATCTCTTGAATTTTCTACCAAATTAAGACATTCTCCGTTGTGAACTAATTATGTACGAAAGTGACCACTATGTAGGATACAGTCTATTCATGTTGATCATAATTAGAAAAACATTATAGGTGGAGTTGTAGAAATTGAAAGAAGTAAGCAAAGAAAAGAGAATATAAATTTGTAAATTTGTGTAATGATAAAAAACCTTACAGAATCATAATAAAAAATGAACACAATTGTAAATTATACTTAAAACATAAAAGCAAAGTGAACATCAATATGACTCAAGTCTATGTCTAAATATCACCGGCTACCTATATATATATATATAAAGAACTCCCATCTCGGAAGGGGGCCAAAGTGAATAAAGTGTTTGTTCTTACCAATGTCCAACACCGGCTACATACCCTCGTTGGCTATGACTTTTGCCACGTGTTGAAACGTGAAGATTGTGAAGTACCGGTATCTTTGAAGACCAAGTGCCAAAAACTTTTTGGCACTTTGGTCTTTAATAAAAAAAATTATATGGTTTTGAATTTCAAACAGGAAGAGCAGGCATGTCGGGCACCTCTAAAAACTTTTGCTTCGACACTCTATTGAATGTGAGATTTTCAATACTAGCAAGTAATATTATTTCCTTTCTTATTGCAAAAAAATAATTCTTGTCTCTAGTCAAAAATAGCATATTAACCTAAGTCAAACATTTTCACACATTGTCATACATTGTTGGGCGAGGTACCAAATAAAATTTCTTCCTTTCCACATAAAATTTAGAGATCTTCATAGTTTTTACTTTCTATGTTTACCACAACGATATGTGGTGTAAACCTTCTTATTGACCATCCGGATTATCAATCTAAATCATATAAAGTTCACAAAAAATTAAAATGTGGATTGGCAACTTTTGAACCTCCACTCCTTGCACACTTGTTTTGTATATGCTACACCCCCTCCTCTACCTCTAAAAACTGTTGTACAAGGAACTAACATCATCCTTAACATGATGGTAATGGATTTGGACCTAGTGTAGTGCAAAAATATGAGACCAAGTGAAGTCAAAGTCTGCTCATCCACTCATCCCAGGGAACACAACAAACCATTTGCTCGACTTCAAACACTGTAATCTTCCAATCCGTGCGATCAAAGCATACAAACTTTCTGGGTATGTACTTGATAAGTCTAAACTTAGATCCTACGATCAAAACTAGAGATAAAAGTTTTGTTTCCTTCTTCATTCATTGCACTAGAATCCAACATTTTTGAACTGTTTTTGGTGTGAAACTATCACAGTACTTTACGGGTTTTAAATAGAGCTAAAATTAGTCCTGGCTTGAATTTACAGAGTAAGAGTGAAAATATAATACTGTAGTATCGTGACAAAAATAAAATATATTCAAACTAAAGGTGACCCTAAAAAGAGATCACGTTCTCCCCTTTTTACAAACAAAGAACTGAAATAAATGAAAATAGTTTTAAAAAAAACAAATCAAATAAAAAGGAAAAGCCATCGAAGAAAAGTCTTCAGGGTAGCACTTGTTTAGGGAGATTGAACCCTACGTGAATCGAACACGCAACCTTCTGATCTGGAGTCAGACGCGCTACCATTGCGCCAAGGATCCCTGGCTAGTCGGTGTACACGCCAGGAATTGATACCCGGTACAGCTGCACGATATTGAGAATACGCCCATTTTACATTCTATTTTTTATAATAACTAGTGGTCTTCCTTTTTCTTTGATTTTTTTTGTTACGCATGTAATGTTCCCCACGCTTTCGTGTAAAATTAATTCAAAATGGAGAGTTGTCCTAAATTTTGGAAGAGATCAATTTTTTGTCTAGGTGATTACTAATCATTGTGTCAAAGAAAGATAATTCTTTCGACACAGAGGTGTTGAAAGCAACCACTAGGTACGATATTATAAGTTGGAAATTAGTTTTCCAACATGAAGATTGGGAAGATTTGGATTCACCCCTATTTATTTTTAGAGTAGAAATCTACAATGTTCTTATAAGTTTGTGACAATCTTCTTCTTTTATTGGTAATATTTTGTAGAAATATTCCTCTTTTACTAGTAATCTTCTTCTTTTGATTATTGTGATAGTTTTTACTGCTAGTAGAATGTTGTTTATTTTTATTAATGGCAAGGAGGATGAAAACAAGCTTGTCTCTAGATCATTCAAGGATACACATTCGGAAGGAATTGCATGTTTGCAAAGGAATCCAAGTTGAATTCTTGCTAACTTATTAAATCACATTCTAAAATATTAGAGCTTCAAATTGTGACTTCAAATACGTTAAAGAAGTGAAACCATTCTCAAATACATTGAAAATATCTCTAATAATATTGGTTTCAATGGGCACTCTAAACTCCAAAGGACCAACTCCTAAATGAATAACCATCCATATTGGACTACTAATTTCATGTCACAATAAATGATTTTCATCCATCCATTTTTTGAAGATTGTTCATCTTATTGTAATATACAAGTGGAAATAATTGAAAACTATTAGTAATTTCTATTGTTAGATACTAAGTAAATATTCACGTTGTCACTAATGGGGCAAGCAATCCTAGTTGTAATAAAAATATGAAATGCAAAAAACCAAATGTACTCATTCTAGACCAATTATACACTAGTTATTTTCTATATACAAATATTAAAATTTGGACAACATATCATACACTATGGTGGGATTTGGCACTCTGGTGCCAAATAATTATTAATTTCTAATAATAGAACATTGACAATTTTCTAAAAAGGAATATTCTTCAAAACCTGTTATTTCACCATGTTAAAAATTGAAGTTCTAAAGAAGATTTTCCAAAAAAATTCAACTATTTTAAGAAATACTAGCAATTGGCGCTTACTTTGCAACGCATTAGTCCAACCATTTTAATGTAGTTTTTATATTACACACTATAAAAAATAAAAGGTATCATGATTTACCGCGCGGTTGACTGCGCAATTAACTGTGCGGTTGACTGCATCGTTTCTATAGCCCACCGCATGATTGACTGTGTGCTTGATCGCTGCGTGGTTCGCTGCGTAGATTATGATTTTAGTAGTAACTAGCAGTTGGCGCTTGCTTTGCAACGCATTAGTTCAACCATTTTAATGTAGTTTTTATATCACAAAATATAAAAAAAAGAAAGGTAACAACAATCTACATAAAATATAAATATATTTTTGAAACCTATGCATGAATTTTAATAATGCAATAGAATAGAATAGAAAAAAATTAATTAGGTTGATTAATTTTTTTGCATTTAATTCATCTTTAAAAAATAACTAATTTTATTAAATTAATTAGCTTATTAAAAAATTCTTGATCACAAAAAAAAACTCTTGATCACAAAAAATTTAATTAATTAAAATTAAGATTTTTTGCATTTTAACATGGAATTTCAAAAATGTTATGAATGTCAAATTTGTAATCAAGAGTTTCAATCTTATTTTGGATAAGCACAAATTGCAACACACAAATGCAAATTTTACACACCCACAAACTCAACTTGCAATTACAATCTCAAATTCACACACCCACAAACTCAATTTGCAATTACAATCTCAAAACTTGCAATCTCACCTCAAAACTTGTAATTTCAATCTCCACAACTCGAATATGCAATTTTGCAACTCCAACTTTGTATGCCAACCTCCAAGATCACAACTCCAACTTCACAACTTATTCACTCTAAGTTTACAACTCATAATTTACAATTCAATCTTTTAGTGCTTAACTCAAAAAATATTTTGAACGTCCAATTTCTAATCAAAAGTACAAATTGCAACACACAAATGCATATCTGTCACACCCAAAAACTCAAGCTAATGCTTTGCAAGGCATGAGTCCAACCATTTTTATGTAGTTTTTATATTACAAACTATATTTAAAAGAAGGTAACATGATTTACTGCGGGGTTGGCTGCACCGTTCCTATAGTTTACTCCAAGATTGACAGCGCGATTGATCGCTGCATGCGGATTATGATTTTAGTAGTATGATGATTTAAAATACCGGCCATGGGGTACGGTATTTCCTATTTAGTGTGATTGTATTGGGGTTAAGGGTTAATGTGAAGGCAGCCTTCATCACACGAAGTCATCCATTTCTTCATCCATTCAGACGTTCTCATCCATCGACGGTGACTCGTCTCCGTCGCGCCAAAACCCTAAACGAGCTTCGAATTCTGGCCATGGCGATGCAGCTCATGCGCAAGTTCTGAGTCCGGAGTCCACCACGGACACATACACAGACGCAACCAGCTGCCCTGCCGAGGACTTCTTCTCCGATACGAAATTAGAGCGACAATGAGCGGCACGCTGCTGGAGCAGACGCGGGCCTTTCACGAGGAGATCGAGCGCCTGGAGCGATGCATCGTGCAGGAGCTTCAGGGCGAGACCAAGTCGCACAAGGAGCGCTTGCACCAGAACCATCGCGTCAACAACATGCGCCACGCTATCCTTGATGCTACTGGCAAGCTCGTAAGTCGCCTCGCTCTTTGGTGTTTGCTTTAGTTTCCGCTTTTTTCCTCTCCTGCACTGTTTAACACACTTGTTAATTTCAACGTTTCAATTCCGTTTCGAAACTTTAGTCGTTAGCCTCTGGTCGTGTTAGATTACGACAGTTTTCGCTTGTGCAGTAGAGGAGTTACCCTAATAATGTCCCGCATAAACCCTAAATATTATTAGGATGACAGAGACTTGTACAAGATACTAGACGAACAGACGCTAAATACATGCCAGAGTGATTTTTGGAGTTATTTCCACATTTTCAAGGTCATTGCTCTGAACGATCATAGGTGAAACGATGAACGGATTGAGACAAATTGAAACGTGTTTCAAGAAAATATTTTCCGAGACGTTTCAAATGCTACATTATGTTTTGGAAGGGAATCGGAGACTTTTTTTCCTTTTCTTTTCATACACGTTTTTGAAACACTTTTTCTGTTCCCGAACGAGGCTTGCAACTATGAAAACGACATAGTTGTTGGCTGCTTGGAATTTCTCAACTTGCTCACCTTCTATTGTTTTGAAATTATGAAGCTGTTTAGCTAAAATTATGAGCTCAGGCATCGTATAATAAGTGCATTTGGTGGTGTGGACGGTTGTAAACCTGTTTACCTATATCGTGACTGGGGTTGTGATTGTGGCCACGAATGCAGGTGGATATATATGAAGACAAGGATCATGCTCGAGAAGATGAAATTGCCGCTCTTGGAGGCCAAGGCGTTGGTCAGAATTACTTCACGTCATTCTACGAGCGATTCAAAGAAGTACGTGACGTTGTGGTCACGACTGTAGGCTCGTTGTTCATTGTTGTTTCGAGAATCTGAGGCTTTCTGGTGTAGCGATTGTTGGCAGGACCTTCTCTTTTCATGTTTTTTCAGAAGTGTGACTGGTTTTCTTTCGCAGATAAGGGAGTACCATAGACGCCATCCTAATGAGTCAGTCACAGCGGACGACCCCGAAGAATATCTCAAGGAAGAACCTTACATCGATTTCAGTGGAGAGGTAATTCATTACTCACTGTTGCACCATCTCATCCCCGTCTTTGAATTTTCATGTTGAATAGGATGCCGGAAGTTGGGTCGTGTAAGTCAGTAGTTTTAATCATTACATTTGTTGGTGCACTATATTGCCATCCAATGTTTCTCGTTTGCCGACATGCTTGAGCATGTGCAGTAGCAACGATAAGATGCAGTTTATAGGGCGTTGCTTCAATCTCCCGCTTTGATTCCTGGATTCTGTGATTTCTATACATCTAATGTTGTTCGCTGCATGTTCAGGAAGCGTATGGAAGATACTTGGATTTGCATGAGCTGTACAATCAATTCCTGAACTCCAAGTTTGGGCAGCCAATGGAGTACTCCGCATTTTTAGAGGAGTTTTCACAGACGCATAAGGTTGCACGTGGTGTTAAGTTATCGAAGTAAGTCTTGCTCTCTTTCTCTCTCTCTTTTTTTTGTTTGGATGCCACAATGTTATTGCAGCATTTTCATGAGCATATGGATTCAATCTGCCCTTTCGAGTTGAAGTTCTTTGCTTCAATTTTCATTATTTTCTTTGCTAAGATAAGTTACTGTGCAATTCGGGTGAGTAGAGTACGAGCATGTTCTTAGATTTGTGGTCTTTTTGAATTGCAGACAGTACCAAGACTACTTAAAGGCAGTGACAAATTACTTGGTTTCATTTTTTGAGCGAACACAACCTCTACAAGACATTGACAAAATATTTGCCAAGGTCAGCTTGGATCACAATCAGATATCCTTTTTGCACCATAACCATGTTTCTTGTTGTGTCGTAAGATTTACATGTACATTGTAGTATTCAAATTATGTCTCTGATTGATTTGCATACTCTTTTCTCTTATATTCTATTACCCCCCTATATGCGATACTTCCAGTAGATTTTGTTTGATTTACTTTATATGTTTCATGCAGGTGGATGCTGAGTTTGAGGAGAGGTGGGATGCTGGAACCGTTCAAGGGTGGGAGGACAAGGGTGTAGGGACTGAACAAACGTCCTCCAAAGTGCAGCCACTCATTGACATTGAAGACTACAATACTGTCGAGGAACTCTTGGAGCTTGGCCCTGATCGCCTTAAAGAGGTACATATTTTTATCTTTATTCGGTTGTATTGTGGATACAAGGAACTTATTGTAGCGTGCAGAAGATCTTTTAGTTGGTATATGATTTGAGATAATCCACATCCAATTGCCGTATCATATGTAAGCAGAGTCGTGTCTTTGAGTCATTCGTAAAGCCGTGGACGTGATTGAACATGTTACCTTCTTTGAGAAGCTATGAACGGTATAGTTCTGAACACTCGTATGCGTATTTATAATTTTAGAATTGTTCCAGGCTCTTGCAGCATTAGGATTAAAGACGGGTGGCACTCCTCAACAGCGTGCAGAGCGACTCTTTCTCACCAGGGTGAGTGCACGCTGATTCTTCTTTCATAAATGGTTAGAAGCTTTTTAGTGAAGGACTGTGCTTTGGTTTCGGTAGGATCAGTTTCTTTGTCGCTTATTCCAGTAGGAAGTTCAGTATAGGCTATCAGTTTCATGAGTACAGAACAGTCTTTTCATTTTAGTCGAGGTTGTTGTGTTGGAAGATTCTCCAATACTCTCGAGTAAGTTCAAACCTTGGGAATTTTGGGTGATAGGGAGTTGCACTGGAAGACCTTGATCGTAAGCATTTTCCCAAGGGTTATCAAACCCCAATTACGAAGAAGTCGGAGAAGGAGATTGCGGAGCAGGTTGCTTCTTCGAAAACTGTTGCTTTGGCTGAGGTGAAGATGCAGCGTCTATGTGAGCTTTTGCAAGAGGTATGTTCTTGTGTCGCAGACTGAGCTTGTACCAAACGAGCATGGACTATCTGGGTCTATTTTATGCGCCATGGTTCTTATGCAGTCATGCTTTAACTATTTCAGATTCTCGTGGTTACATTTATTAGCTTACACCCATGTGGTGTTTATCAACGTATTGCAAGCATTGTGAAATATGTTTGATGCAGGCTATTGAAGAAACTAAGGCACATGTTGAGAAGAAGCAAGCTCTAACATATGAAGAGATGGAAGCTGAACGGGAGGAGGTATTTAATTTGATTTTTGGATGACATCTTTGATGTTGTCTATGATCCCTTGGCTTGATTTACTCTATAAATTAACAGGCCAATATTCTCTGCTCAGCTTATTGCAGTTCTTAACCATTGAATGCTGAGTGCTTTGAAATATTCGATTTGAGAGCAGGAAGAAGTGGCTCAAGAGAGTGAAAGTGAAGATGAGGAGCAGGCGATTTATAATCCTTTAAAGCTGCCGATGGGATGGGATGGCAAACCTATTCCCTATTGGTTATACAAACTGCACGGACTTGGTCAGGTGAATATGTCTTTCCTTGTCCGGAATTCCTTACATTTTTCCTTGCTAAACCTTCTACAATTTAAGGTGTTTTATTTCTGTATTTAAATTTTCAATTGAACTACGCAGAAATTCCTCTGATACATACAGGTTCTTAGATCCTCAATAGCAGAAATCATCTTTGGTAATATTGTCCAAGGCACATTCTGTTGCCTAGAGAGCAATATGAGGCATTTTATCCAAAGCTTTGTGCTCGAATCTTAATTGCAGGAGTTCAAATGCGAGATATGTGGGAATTACAGCTACTGGGGTCGGCGGGCCTTTGAGAGACATTTTAAAGAGTGGAGACATCAGCATGGCATGCGCTGTTTGGGCATCCCAAATACCAAAAATTTCCATGAGATCACATCTATCAAAGTAAGTTTACATGTATCAGAGCTTGCTGGGGTACCGGCAGTTGCTCTCTTCCAAGACGAACGCACGCAAGTCTAATTTGGGGGCCCCATTTCAGTTGATACTGATCTCAAACCTCTCACCTCTGCTTGCTCCGTGTTCTCACTTTTAATGCAGTCGTTCAAATATCAGTATAGCCTAACATTCCTGTCTGAAGAGTCTCCACCATCATGTGACCCTATGCCATTGATATGGGCACGCGTGTAGCTTCAACTAACCTGTTCGAGTTTCTGGGGGACAGGATGCAAAAACGCTCTGGGAGCGGATCCAGGAGAGGCAAGGAGTCAATAAATGGCGTCCTGATCTAGAGGAAGAGTACGAAGATCTTGATGGCAACGTCTACAACAAGAAGACTTACTCCGATTTACAACGCCAAGGGCTCATATGAGTCATTTTCATCAAGTTTTCTTGGAGCTTTGTATTTGAATGCATGTTTGGAGAGTTTCAGACCATAGCATGGAGTCTCATCAGACAAGTTCTTCCTGATGTCATGCTTTCCAAGGAACACAGTGAGTGTTGTAGATCCGTTGTCCGAGCAGCTGTAAAGTAACGTATCACTAGCAGTGGTTTTGAAATCATTTCTTACATAACAAAAGAGTTCTGGTTTTTCCCATGGAGATTCGGACAGGTTGAAAGACTCTGCTGTGGTGATTGCAACTACAGGGAATGGTTCAACTTATTTTTCATCTTGCAGATTACAACGTCAAGCCAGAATTTGGAATTATGTATGTTACTGATACCGAGTGCTGGCCAGCTTTTGGAACATTATTAACAGGGAGGCTCTTCTGTTATTTTCGCAGCAGGAAACTAGTGCAAGAGTTGAGGAGTGCTGTTACTAGTGGGCGCTTTGTAGGTGCACTTTAGACAATCAAAGCTATTGGCTGTGTATGGAAACATGGAGCCAAGTACAATGATAGAATTGTTTGAAAACGTCAAATATTTCCATGATCATTGCAAGCCCATGGCAATGAATGAAGGGGCGGGAATAATAATGGCACGGAGCATACACCATCTGATAGTTCCTACATACTGGGTTTGAAGATATTGAAAGGAGAGTGGAAGGACCTCATCACGCACCGTACGGTGGTTCAAACATCTCTCTTTATTCAGCTAGTTCTCTTTTATGGCCAGGAAAAGGTGCGTGTGGTACTTAGATTGCCTCATTGAAGGCTCCAAACATTAAAGTGCCCAACAAAAAGCATTGTCTTTGACCAAACCAAGAAAGAAGATAAGTTATACTCTTGTGGAATTGCGAGTGAAGACAAAGAACAGAGAGTGGGAAAAGGGAACATACATCAAGATCATGGAGGAATTGTTGTTGCCATGGGCCCATGTATAAAGTTTAGTTCTTAGGTACAGTGGAAATACTAGTAGAACATCATTGTGACGAAACAACTACTGCCACTGAGGCCAATAAGAGTTTATTCAACCTCTGTCCTGGCGTGCTTGACCTTATCAATAGTGCTAGTGCCAGGCTCATGATCACAGGTAAGCATTTGAGAATTGTGATTCAGAACAAACCAACTGCCCGTGTCTGCATCATCATACCCTATCTGTGGGTCATATCCGCCAAAAGAAATAATTCAAATTTCATGGAAAACGCTGAAATCTCAAAGTAATCGGGTCTCTTTTTGGATGTGCATGGAAAATTTGAGTGGAAAATTTTCATTAGAAACCAATTAATTGGCAGATGAACCTGTAGGGTGTCATGCTCTATGTGCTTGCGTTACAACCATGGACATAAATATAAACGGGGAGCTTTACACCTCGAAATCCACCCATGTTTTGTGTGGAGGAAGTTGTCCTTTTGACCAAACCCTGGCTTATGTGGCCATGGTGTATTATACTCATACCAATCCACAATTGGTCTTCCATCTGAGACCAAGGATCTAAACAACCATGCCCCTTCCTTTACCCATACAAATCTACTCATGCAAACAAGTCTCTGTACTATACTTCCAAGGCCCTCTCTTTTCAACGACAGGAATACCATTCAAGACGAATCTTTGGCTCGCTTTTCCTGCCACCACTAAAACCGGGAGTGGTCTCTTTGTACACGTAGCTGGTTCTGGCTCTCACAAGAACTCTGGGAGACCGCCGTGAATAAAGTGTCAACTAAATGTGGCTCACACAAGTGGAGATGAAATACATGACTTTACTGCTCTTTTCTTGAACATGATGAAACTCTGAAGTTGTCGTATTTAGTGCATTTTCAAAAAATTGAAACTCTCCATGCTTTGTGGACTCAAAGAAATCACCTCTTCTTCTTATGCTCAGCTAACGATTAATATGAATGGAAATGGAAGTTGATATATTTTTTCATTTTCAAACGTAGTACACATCCAAAGTCGTCCTTTGAGACTCAAGCCATTTCCTTCTGCTAATCAGTGTGGAAGTCGATATGTAGGAAAAAGTTGATTAAACCCTCAATATTACTTGACATCATTCTCACTGGTAACCGTCCAAAACTACAGAGAGAACAGGGAAAAGGGGAAAATATGATTTCCATCTCCCATCACGCTGACCAGGTTGTACCATTTTTGTTTGCACTGAAATTGACTTTAGAGGCAGAGAATTGTTGGCATCTGCCAAGAATGAAGTGCAGGTTACGAGCATGTGAACAGCTATCCACTTGTTTCTTGTGAAGGAGTTAAGTCACCTAGAACTTTCACATATGTAGGCATGTACCTGCAACATTTCCTGAGCAAACATGTGAGCTCGGTTCCATTCCTGACAAACTGGAGGAGAATGATTTCCGCGTCGCCATCTCCCCCCTGTTTGATTACCTATAATTCTGTACCATGTGAAAAAGAAAAGCTTCTGATGCTCCAACATAACGTGAAAAGGCGCGGTGGGCACTGAGTCCGTGAACAAGTCAAGGCTGAATCATGTTGTTGCCCTAGTTTATTTTTGTCATGTAACTGGTCCTCCTCCAAGTTTTATTAGTGTGGTGACAAGAACATTTGAGAGCTCAGTTTGACTTTCCTGAAGCAGTGTGCATATTTGGAGAGGACATGAGATAATTAGATTTTTTTTATTTTCATTATTTTCTTGTGATAGTACTTAGTTTTTCAAATTTAGCCTGAGTGATTTTCATGTTTTTTCAATAAAATGTGAATTAGTTATAAATTTTCAAGATGGTTTACCACTTTGATCATTAGGTGCACCTTGTAAGGGCCAACCAAAAGTAAGGGGTCATGACCAATAGCACATTATAATCTGGAGATGTGAAAGCGTGAAGGAGGTGGAAATGGGGTAGAAATTGAACAATCTATCGTACGTTGGTGATAGAATATGGTTAGCACTGAGTTGGGTTATTGTATATGGTTTATTTGTCACTGATTGGGGAATTTTAATACTTTTGGGTGAACTTCTTAGATGGAAATTATGAATGCAATTCATTTTTTGATACTATTTGTGTATTCTAAATAGGCTCTATTGTGTAGTTGCAACATGGTATGTTAGGATCATTACATGAGTAGAAGAAAAAGAACAAATTGGTCAAAGCCATATAATGCATGTGGCAATGTGAAAATCGTCACTAAAAGGAATATAATCATATATTTTTAGCGCTAAGTTAGAAAATATACAAATTGAACATCTAAAAACATGAGAACACAATATGTGTGAAACCGTCACATTTGTATGTGATGTTAGAAGAAGATGAAGAACATCGGTCTTTGGAGGAGACAGGCATGAACAAAGTGTCTGTTTGTTCCACCACCAAAGCGATGCCCACTAGACAAAGGATTAGTAGTATGGAACTACTTCCCCCTCTTGAGGGTAGACACTATAGAATAAGAAGCTCAAAAAGAGCCATTTTAAGTTTAATGGGGAGTAAAGAGTGTAGTGCGTACGGTGTTGTAGGTTAAGTAGTTATGTTTGTTTATTTTGATGGAGCATGGTTTGTTCAATTATTATGGGTTATATGACTTGGGTAGGTTGGTTGTTTTTTAGTCTTCTTTTATGGAGAAGAATAGACATATAGCTATGGTGTTGATATTTTTGAAAGTGTTTCTAATGGAGGTATTTGGAATTTTGAATGTGTCTTCAAAGGATTTCATAGAAGAGATATAGGTAGAGGCTCTGGCTCCAACGGTAATTACTATGAGTGGGTCAACTTTCTAGCCTAGTGTGCTAATTTTGTTTAGGAGAGATTGATAGTTGTTTATCTTCTATTTAATAGTGTTTGGTGAAAATTTGTCATTGCAATATGTGAATTCTATTAATTGTATGATGATGTTTGGGTTGGGAGCTTCTCAAGGGGAGTGGTTGTATGGTATGCCGCAGACACATAATAGATATGGTTTAGACCTAGCATTACAGTGGAATCTTTGTGTCCCACAAGTATATGGAAGCAGCCATGGTGGGGCTGTATTTTCTGATGGATTGTTGTCAAAGATATTGGTGTTCATGTAACTAAGGCAACATGTTTTACTATGGAATATAAGTAGTTTCTAATTTCTCATATTGCCTTGTGTCTTTTGACTATTAGTGAGTGTATGTGATGTTGACACTTGAGTAGGACAAGTAACTAGGTATCTAGTTCTGTAGAGTTGCAGATGGGGCATGTGATGAAAGAGAATCTTTTTGGTCCAGAAAAGAGTTGTTTTTTGGCATTTACCATATATTGGCCCGTCCTAAATTTTATGATACATGTTTTTCCTAAGTCTGTGATGAGGGGATTTTTTCAAAAGTCATTGGAGAGTTTGTTGTCAAAGTCTTTATTTCCTATATTTAGAAAATTTTCTATATTTCCTAGAAAAATATATCTTTTCTATATTTAGAAAATTTTTAGCTAAATTAATTCCGTTGATAGGTTGTTATACATATTATGTTTTTGATGTATTTGGATAGAAACCTTATTGGGCTTTATCTCGGATGTCACCGATGGATGGCCATTCATTTTTTTTAACAGTAGTATGGTATTGTGTGGGCATGCTCGTATGTGTGTTTGGCTGCCCTGTGTTCCTTGTCCCTTTCTATTTTGGCTAATTAATCCGCTTGTTCATTTCCATCAATGTTGACATGGGCCCTTACATTGTATAAATTCGTGGATTGTGTAGGGCACGACGCCCTCGGTGTAGTGGTTTGTGTCATGGCACACCGGTGAGGTGGTTGTGAGTTCAAGTCCCCACGCCGGTGTGGTGCCTACCACCATAGTCCATCCAACTATGGTAGGGGTCTTGAGACCTCGTTGTATGAGTATCCAAAAAGTCCTTTGAGGGATGACATGTCGGTTGTCTCTAAGACACTTAGTGTAGGGAAGCACTTAGTGTAGAAAAGTGTTTACCCTCGAAAGGACCCTATGTTCTGTGGTCATAGGCTTAGTGAAGAGAATAAACAAACAACCCTCGAAAGGACCCTATATTCTGTGGCACTAGGCTTAGTGAAGAGAATAAACAAACAATACATTATGTGGCCATAGGCTTAGTGAAGAGAATGAAGAGAATAAATAAACAATACATTATGTAGCCATAGGCTTAGTGAAGAGAATAAACAAACAATACATTTTGTGGCCATAGGCTTAGTGAAGAGAATAAACAAACAATACATTCATGCCAGTTGCCGACGGAGACCGGAGTTCTTCTTCTTAGGTTGTGTACATTCAAATATTTATTATATGTGCAACAAATAGACATATGATGTGGGAGTCTAGGAATTATGTGGAGGTTGTCGTTTTGATACCAATTCTTGTCTGGTGGTACTAAGTATGTTATATTGAATGGTTTGTGTTTTGCTGCAAGTCTAGCCCAATGTACTGCTTGTTGGGCTCTTTTTTTGTTTTGTGGATGCGCATAGCCAATGCCTTCCCATTTATATTCAAAGGTTTTGCCCAACGAGACAAAAACTTTGTCTCGTAAGAACATGGAGAAGAAATTGGCAATTTGTAGAACATGTGGTTGGAGATGAGAAGTATGAGTGCTGAACATCATATGTTGTAGTGACAAAGTCAAGTATTGTTGTTGGTATCGTATAGTGTGCACGTTGAGGGGGTTTGTTTTGAATATTCTGTACTGGTAATTTTAAATAATTGGGTTTCTGATTCTAGGTTTTTGTGGTTGTTTTGTTCAGTTTCGTATTGTTCCAATAGCCATTCTAGTTGGTCAATGCGGATGGTTATTAGATGTTTCCCGTTATTTTCATATATGTGTGCTTTGTTTTGTTGAACTTGAATGCTATACTTTTATGTATTGATGTCCTTATGTGGATTGCATTCAAAGGTAGCAATGTTTGTGAAAGGCATTTGTGACGGGGTGTGGCGGACCTAGTGTCTCTACTTTGCTCTTGGAATGTGTGCTTGTATGATGTTTTGATACAATTTGTGTGTATGTTCTTGGTAGTATTGTTTAAGACATGCTATGTGGTGTGACGAGGTATTAAAGTTTTGCCACAAAAATATGGCTTGTTGTGTTTGCAAATTTTTGTATGTATTTTCTTGGATTTTCAATTGGCAAAGGAATGAGGTATTTTCTTCTTTGATGTTATTGGAATCATTGTATATTCTGTGTTTGTGATCTAGTATTTTGTAGAGTGGATATGCTGTAGGGTTTTTCAGTATATGTGGTGGTGGTAGGGAAAAGTAAGGCTGGGGCGGATTAGGGAGGTGAATGGGTGGGATGATTATGTTGAGGGGTATACTATTATTAGTGCAAATGTATTCATTTTTTAATCTGCATTGGCTCATGTGTATGTTACAGGGGTGGGGACATGTGTCTCGGCATTTAGAGTGACAAAGAGGTTGTTTGGCTAGGTTTATACTAACTCACAAAATTGTCTCAATTTTGACTTATTCATCAAAATTTTCTCGATATCTCTACTCTACATGCCCCAATCGACCGGTCCTTTGAAAGAAAAAGTCAGTAGTATCTTTTAATTACAAAGTATAAAAGTCATAGCAATCGTACGAGTACAAAAATTTCTAGCCGAAAAAATGTACGCAAGACACATTGAGACAATTTTGTGACTGTTTCATGTACTCGTCTTATTAATTCAAGTTCTTGTCAATTTTCATCTGAAAAATTTTCTTCTTGTTTGATATTTCTTGTCGCATATCCTTTTGTCCCTAACAAGTGCTACCTTTGCTTGAATTAGCCTATTTGAAGCGTTTCCTAGTTTTGTTTGTACGCCATGAAGAAAGTCACGGCAGACAAGGAAAATGCCATAGTGTTGTTGTTAGAGAAGGGCCTGTTGGTGCAAAAGGTCTTTGCACAAGTTGGTATCAGTTTTGCAACTGTCTGTTGCATTCGCAAAAGAAGGGCGCAAGTGTGTGTCGTGCCATCGCGAGAATGTCCGAAGATATTGTTGTATTCTGACAAGTGGAAGGTGCTTCAAGACATCATGTCCGACAATTCCAACATTGTTGTCTAGGTGGCCACTAGCATATGTCCATGTTAGCGAGGAGACTGTCCGCAAAGCAATAAAAGAAGGCGGTTTGTACGCTTCTTAAAAAAAAAGTAGTCGTTGTTGTCACTTCGTTACCGCCGAGTGTGTGTATGGAGTTTGCGCAACATCATAGAGACTAGACCATACACAACTTGCGCAAAGTAGTTTGTTTTTATTACAAAAAATCAACACAATCGGCTCTGACAAGAGACTGTGGTGTTGGAAGCGATAGGGAAAAGCAATCTTCAACCGGACTTGGAATGCCATAGTAAAGCACGGCGGAGGGTCGATCATGGTGTGGGGTTGCATCACCGCAAAGGGTGTTGGGTATCTCACCAACATTCAAAACAATCTCAACGCCAAACTCTATTTCGAGATTCTCAAGGACGAGTTGATGCGAAGCTTGGAATACTACAATTGAACGTGGATGACGTTATCTTCTAGCAGGATAATGATCCTAAGCACACACCAAAGTTGGCCAAAACTTGTCCGGAAGACTTAGGGCTGAAAGTGCTGCAATGGCAAGCATTATCACCCAATTTAAATCCCATCGAGCATATCAGGATCATCTCAAGTGTCAGCTCAACTTGAAGTCAACGTAAGCTAGCGGCATGATCAAATTGTAGGAGAGGGTTGAGAAATAATGGAAGGATATAAGCAAGGAAGTGATCCTGAATCTTGTGGACAACATGCCTTGCCGCGTGGAGGCGATTCTGAAGGCAAGTTTGGCGCAATAGAATATTGACTTGTCAGTCACAAAATTGTCTCAATGTGTCCTGCGTATATTTTTTCGGCTAGAAATGTTTTTATCAGCGGGATTGCTATGACTTTTACATTGTGTAATTAAAAGATACTACTAACTTTTGCTTTCAAAGAACAGATCGATCGGGGCATGTAGAGTGGAGGTATCAAGAAAAGTGTGATGGATAAGTAAACGTTGAGACAATTTTGTAAGTTAGTGTAGTGCACTTTTTATTAGTCTAGTGGGTGTGGAATGGTATTTGGTAAATTTGTCTTCATTCATTAGTCGCATACCATTTGGCCTAGTGATTTAAATAAGTGTTGTAATATTTGCAGCAAATAGTTTTTGTAGTGGCTTCATGGATTTTTGCTCGCTTAGATGTAGGAGTGTCGGGGTTTCATGTACATCCACATGCTTTCTTGGGGTACAAGTTCTAATGTAAAGTTGTTTAATGTGCTTTATAGGTGGGCTTATCTTTCAATTTTGAGTAGGAATAGTGTTGGGGTGATGAGGCTATAGCAATCTGGGCTTTTTAATCTAAGTGATTCTTTTGCTCCACCATATTTGGCTAGAATATAGTTTATCAAACATCTTTGTATTTTTCCAAGCGGCCCTTTATCATTGAGAGCACTTAATAGTTGTTCCCCAATACATCTTAAGTAGCCATTTTTAGTGAGAACACCTTTATCCAAACATGTTATATAAAAGTTGTGTTAGAATGTTTAAAGTGCATTTGGGTAGTCCACAAATTGTTCTTTGTGTTGATATTATTTTCTCGTCAAACTTTTTAATTGTTGTCATTGAGTATGGTATTGCGTAGAAATTAAAGGATATGCATGGTCTAATAACAGTGTCAACCATATTGGTTTTTTGTTTCATAGTGGCTAGACAGTTTATCAAATCTTTGCATTGTTTATTGTATTTTGCACTTCTGACATGTATTTGGATTTTCCATTTTAGTGAGTGTACTAGGTGGGCTGCAAAAAATATATATGCTTCGTTTTGGTGTAATACTGGAATGGAATGATTTTAGTAGTTAATGTTTGTGGCTTGGATTTGTGTTTCGAAAGCTATTGGATTCAATTTTGATTTGTTTGGGCATCTAGTGACTGTGCACTTGTCTACGCCAACATCCAATTTGGTCCAAATACAATACTTATCTATTTTGTTTATTTGGATTTGCAAAGATTTTGATTTATCGGATAGTGTGGCTAGGTCAACTATGTTGGCGGCAGAATTGATGGAGTGCCAAACATTTAGCCTTTGTTTCCTCTATGGAACCAATTGCATGGACTACAAAATATCCTCAAAGCAGAACTCATGGCCATCCACAAAACACTAGAAATTGTTACAACAAAATACAACAATGAACCAGCATACATTTTCACAGACAGCATTAACGCACTATACTTACTAAACACCCAAATAACACACCCTACCGTCCACAATAGTCACCCTGACCAAATCATACTAAAATCTATGGTCCTAATGATATTTAAACAAAGACAAATCACAACCATCCACAAAGTTCGAGCCCACGCCGATATTGATGGTAACGAACAAGCGGATAAACTAGCAAAAGAGGGCCGGGAAAAATCCCACAAAAATGCCAAAGATCCACACGAACATGCCCACGCCACCCCATACTACTTCCAAAAAGAAGACTGGCCCTCCAAAGAAGACACCCCCGATAAAGGCCCGATTAGATTTTTGAGCAAATACCTCAAAAAACAAGACTTATATAATAACCTCGACACAATCTCAGATAACTTCCCTAACATAAAAAAGTGGACTAACAACAACAACATAGACAATGAACGCTCTACAAATTTCTGGAAAACCCCATCATCACCGACTCACAAATAACATGCCTTATCAAATTCCATACCGAACAATACATGGGAAACGCCCGAAAACAACTCTTCTTCACAATAGAAAGATTCCCATTCATAACATGCTCAATATGCACGTCCACGGATCCCGACACATGGCTACATGTTTTACTTAAATGCCATAACCACCACATACACTCCCTAATTGTCAAAAGACATAACAAAGCCGTATGGGAAATTCGTAAATTAATCACCTCCCATAATAAATCAAGATGTTTTATCCTCATGAATGCCGGCACCTTTAACAACAACCTACAAGAAATAGGGTCCCACCTTGGCTACTCCCATGTAGATGTGAAACCCAACGATGTTACTGCAATGCTCGACTCAAACCGGACATACTATGCGTTAGAGGCTTACCATACAATGACCCCCCACCCGACCACATAAACCAAAACTACACCATTCAATTCATTGAATTTACCTACTCTAATGACAGATTTTCTCCTGAAACAATCGAAAACAAAATCAATAAATACCAACCTCTTATTGATGACATCACTGCCCTTGGATGGAAAGTAGACCCCCTCATGGTCATCAGAGCCGGCGCACGCGCCACCACCTTTATCCCATCTATGAAAATCCTAGAAGATACCTTCAAAATTCCTATCAACACAATTACAAACACTTTCAAGAATATTAACGTCATTGCCATACAACACGCTATGTCCATCCTTCTGCATAAACGCAAAATTGAAAACAACCAAGCCCTTCCCGATACACAAGACCCTCCATAAAACTATCTCTTTACCTCATTTTAATCTATGAAATTGCGGTACACACCCTCCTCTCCATCTTCCCCCCCCCCCTCATTTCCCCTCTCTTTCCCTCTCACCTCCTCCACCTTCATCCTTCCTTGTTATTTTTGTGTGGTTGGTGGGTTCCCTGGTCCTTGGCTACTTGTTACATAGTGTCTACCCTCGAAAGGGGGAAGTAGTTCCAGCTTACTAATTCCTTGCCCGGTGGGCATGGTCTTAGTAGTGGTACGAACAAACACTTTATTCACGTCGGCCTCCCTTGGAGACCGACGTTCTTCTTCTTCTATATTGTTAGTAGATATTACCATTTAAAGCAACTGCGTCTTTTGGATAGCCAAAATCACTCATGATAGCAAGTAGTCTTTTGTGGTCTATTGAGCCAAAGGCGTTTTTGAAGTCTACTTATTATATATATATATATATGGTTAGTGAATTTGACGTCTTCTAGACCGCTGATACATGTTTGTATTTTTCTGGAAGTGCTACATTTAGCTTTGAATCCCTCTTGGCTATTGTAAAGTATGTTGCGTGTTTGACCATAGGCAAATAGGATGGATGTTAACATACTTGTGTATAATTTGTAGATGGTGTTGGCGAGTGCAATGTGGTGGTGGTTTGTTAGTATGAAGGAGTCGCCTTTTTGGTAGAGTAGGATAGTTAAACTATTTTTCCATGGTTCAGGGATGCATTTCGGTCTATAACAATGTGTAAAAAATAGGTACAAAGTTGTATGAAATGCTCTGGCTTGTTATTTAGTATAGAATTTGGGATGCGATTGGGGCCTAACTTGGCTTTGTTGTTACTTAGATTTTTAAGGCACATATTGTATGTTTCATTATTAAAGTATGTATGTATGAAGTGGCTCACCTAGATGTTTGGCTCACCTCGTTTATCTATAACAAATCCATCTAGGTCATGCCAAGGATATTGTGGGATGCTACAGATACATGTTGGAGGGGTGCTTGGTTGGGTATTTACATGTTGGTATTGTAGGTTTGTTGATTAGTGATTGTTGTAGATATATTTCATTAGCAATATCTTTGGGGCTAGTGAGAATGTTGCCATATTGATTTATAATGTGGTCTAGTGTTTGAGTGGTATTGTTGTTTTTGAAGACTTTTTGGTTGATTTTTTTGGGAGCTTTTGTTGTATAGTTGTCTGTATTATGATATAGCTTTCTCAATGCATTCTCTGTTGTATTTTGTTGTGATTTTGTACCCAAGTTTGTTAGCATTGCATGCAATTTGTGCAACTTTGGTGACCCATGATTTTCGAAGGATATTGTCTCTTAGAGGTTGTCGTATGTCAGCATGGCTATGGTTCTGTATGTAGTTAATTTTAGGGTGGTTTTGCAAGTATGGATAATTTTTTAATGTGCGTGTAAGTTTCATGATGATGTGGTATGTTGCCAGATGTTGTTTCCAAGGTTTTGCTAACTTCCGGGTTAGAAATCCACCTTGTTGTGGAGGTTGGAGGACTCTGTTGAAGTAGTGGTTGTCCACTACATGTTTGTTCCAATGTTGAAAATATTTCTTGGATTAGTGTGTCTAATGTATTACACGCTTCTAGTCATTGTGTGTGACACATTTTCATTATTTTCTAGAACCGTAGTAAGTTGTTCTATGCTTAGTGTATTTTTCTCAAAGTAGGTGGTATGAAATTTCTCCATGTTTTCAGGTGGAATGGGGTTTAGTATCCTTACAGTGTTGTTGTCTGTTATTGTTGGAATTCTACTAATTAATGTGTTATTGGAGATGTGTAGTTGCATTGGACAGCGATATGAGTTTAGGTTGCTATCCGTGTCTGTCATACATGTGTATTGTTGTGGGTTTGGAGTGTGTACGTAGAACTCGTCGATTAGACTTGTTTTTTTGTAGTTGTATCCGCCTTGTTTGAAGAAGTGGGTGTTGGTGTGGATGCATGTTAGTTGGAGGTTGCCATTCAAAGTCTATGTCTCGGGGGGTGTTAAGTCTTTGCCATATTGTTGCCCAATGAGAGCAATGTCTCTATAAAGTCACCAAGTAAAATATGTGTGGTATGGATGATTTTGGATTTTCTGGCAAATCTAATGATTTTGTTATTAAATAATTAATTTTTGGATCTTAAATTTGAACTATAGATGAAAGCATCATGCCTTATTGTTTTAGACGAAAAACATTTTTCTACTAAGAATGAACTTTCTAATTTCTATGTATATTAAAGTAAAATCAGTGAGGGTTGACAAGAACTTTCTTTTACTGCTATCCGCCTTGGAAAATTGCACTATTCACTTCTATAGTAGTACTATTTAGCTCAACAATACCTTGCCTTGCCCTAAAGTCCAATGTTTTATGTTTGAAATACCATAGTTTTTCACTATAAATCCAAAAAATAAAATAAGATAAATCCAATGAAGCTTATTAAAAGATATATTCTCAATAAAATTTTCAAACATAAATATTCAAAGTTAGTTATTTAGAAACCTGCCCAAATCTCTTTGGTCTCCAAAACATACACTCGATCTTTTAGGGGTTTAATAACGTTGTTGCTGAGTATTTCCGGATCTCTATATTTTGGAGGCACGAGCTTCTGGCCGGGGGGGTAAAACTTGGCCCCTATTTTTGGATTGAGTACCTATTTAAAGAAAATGGGGGCCTCCAAGAGTAATTTTGGGATCATAGGCCCCAAATCTGCCCAAAAGATGTAAAAGCCCCTGGAACTCCTGAAATGAGAGGTGACATTAAGACGCAGGCCCACCTTCTTGAAGAAGCTTGTATCACCAAAATATAAAGATCCAGTATTTTGATCCCAAACATGCATATAATTATTTTGTAAAAGGTGGAAGTATTGCGTGAGAATGTACGCCGCATATGGATGAAGCGCAAGTGTTGGTGCTCTACGATGTGCAAGTATGCAACGTCGTTTTTGAAAGCTGAACTCGAAATCATGATCAACATGAGTACTTTTTTCATACTAGAGATTTCTTGAAAGTCACCAAAATACACTGGATAGTCACCCTAAATCTTAGGGTCTTATGTTATAACTAGGACCACATACACATGGTGACTTGGCTTGGGAAAGGTGTGGGGAACATTGGTCAACTCTATGAGAACTTAGGGTATTATTGGGAAGCACTTTCAGAAAAAGCTCTATTTTTTTGGAAATTCTACAGGACTATTTAAAATGGTCACCACGCTGTTCTTACCGTACATTTCACTCATATCAGAATTTGTTTTTTAAAAAGAAAAACCAAAATAATATATATATATATATATTTTGTTTCAATGCAGGTGAATATGCCCAGATTATCTTAGATGGAAGATAAGAGTGGTAAGATGCCGGGATGGAAGATTTTTTCTGAAAGGGGTTGGGCAAAACCTGCCCATACTTGGCATTACGTTGCCAATTATAGTTTTTAGACCCACACAGTAAGAGAGCCAGAAAAATGAGTTCCAGAGACCCCCTTCGCCATCAAGAGAAGGGCCTACATTCCAAAAAAATAATGTTGGTTATATCAAAGTATGGACGTCCAAAAAAGGGGAGAAAATGAGAGATCGAGATATTGGTAATCTTGGCGGCATTTCACAAACTTTGGGCGGAAAATGATGTCCACAATTCATTACTATCAGAGAAATCCTAACTTTCATAGATTTCAAAGTTTCTGAAGCTGCCAAAGTTTCCAATATCACAATAGAGGCATGTGTGCAAGATGACTTTATTTTACCTAACGATGGAGAGGGTGTCCTCAAGGGGCCTTGGTCCCATCTCTGAAAGTTGCAAGCAACTTGGGGTGGGGTGGGTTGGGTTGCAGAAGATTAACCATGTGCCTTAACCCCTAAATTTCCTTGACACTTCAAGCACACACCATAAGCACTTCAAACTGTTGATTCATTTACTTTTACTTTTTTTCATTAACCCCTAAGGTATCGTGGCAGTTTTACACCAAAAACACTTCAAAATTAATGGATTCTAGTGCAATGAATAAAGAAGGTAACAAAACCTTTTATTTTTAGTTCTGACCGTAGGATCTCAATAAAGGCTTATTAAGTAATACATGCACAAAATTTCATAAACTTTGACCGCACGGATTGAAAGATTATAGTGTTTGAAGTCAAGCAAATGGTTCATTTTCTTCCCTGCGTTTAGTGGATCAACAGACTTTGACTTCAGTTGGTGTCAAAAAATTTCACTACACAAGGTCTAAATCTATTACCATCTTGTTAAGCATGATGTTAGCTCCTTACACACCAACTTTTAGAGGTAGAGACGGGGTGTAGCATATTCAAAACAAGTGTGCAAGGAGTGGAGGCTCAAAATTTGTTAATTCACACTTTTAATTTTTTTTGAACTTAATATGTTTTTGATTGATAATCCGAATGGTTAATAAGAAGGATTACATTACATATTGTTGTGGAAAAAATAAAAAGTGAAAAATATAAAGATACCTAGGTTTTATGTGGAAAAGAAGAAGTTTTTTTGGTACCTTGCCCGACAATGAGTGACAATGTGTGAAAATGTTTGACTTGGGTTGGTATGCTATTTTTCACTAAAGACAAGAACTTTTTTTTGACAATATGAAGGGAAACAATATTACTTGCAAACACTGAAAATCTCACTTTCAATAGAGTGTCCTATCAAAAGTTTTTGGAGGTGCCCGAGGTGCCCGCCCTCCCCATTTAAAATTCAAAACCCTATAACTTTTTCATCAAATGTCCAATTTAGGAAAAAAAAAATCCCACTAAAGTCTTGGTAATGTCTTTCTATAGTAAAAATTTCAAAGAAGAATGTTGGAAATTGACACCATAGGAACCTGACCAAACTTTCAAAAAGCCCATTTTTGACACTTGGTACCTTAGGGGTTAAGGGGTTAAGGGGTTAAGGGGTTAAGAAATGCAGAAAATCCGAAAAGCGAAACAAAAATAGGGCTACAAATGACCAATGATGCACTGAGGTAATTCTCGTCATGGTGAGAAAGCGCTGCCCTTCAATTTGCAAAACGCTCCACGACGTGCAGAGCTGGGGCATCCATGATATTCCACAGAGCTCAAGTCGTCCAGTTGCTATAGCAGAGCTAGGTGGTATGTTAGCAGCCCTTGGGTAGAGTTCTTTTTTTAAAAAAAACAAAAACTGGTGAGTTATCAGAGTTTAGAACAAATAATTGAGGACGTGCAGGTCTCTCTGGCCTTGAACTAAGTGCACCTTTAGCCTAGAACTAACCTGCACCTTTTGCCTAGGACTAAGTGCACCTTTTGCCTGGAACTAACGAGCACCTTTTGCCTGGAACTAACCTGCACTTTTTGCCTGGAACTAACCTGCACCTTTTGCCTTGAACTACGTGCTGTCATCCAGCTTCTAGAAGAAGCCCAGGCAGCTAACTATTTATAATTGGAGCGGCTAAAAGGAACTTACAGTGCCGACTTGACGAACAAAGGAGTCCCGACGAGACCGCGCCTGGATTTAGAAGCGCATGCATCCGAAGTGGAAAGGATGCCCTTCCATGCAGGTTCAATGTCTCATTACCGGTTTGGGACTGGATATCTTGAGGACGCTTGCGAGAACAGCAACCCGTAGCTGGAAATAGGCCGGCGTTGGACCAACAGATAGCAGGATTCCAGGGCGACCTTGGTCCTGGCGTCCTGGGTCACACCGTTCATGTATATAGTGCGGATTCATTATTGATCTGGAACACCTATGGTATGGACCTCTTTATTTCATGTAGACGGATGTCACAGGAGGGTGGGTTAGGGTTGGCTTCTTCTCCTAGCTTTTTTTGAATTGGAGGGGCCCAGAAGGTTAATAGGATTTGTGGCCAAATTTACCCTAGGAGGACCCATCTTGATATAAATAGGGCCCCCTCCAACATAAAAATAGTAGCCATGTTTTGTCTTTCCCCCCTTCCCGAACCATTCATCTACATGGTTTAAGGAGATCCCTACACTACTTTTCATCAAGCACGCGCATGTCAAGTTCTGATTGGGCATCAAATTTGAACTACTCTGGACCACAGTAAACTCATTGAACGAATAATAGAGTTTTCTTGATAGTAAAAGGATCTTTCACCACGAATCTTAAGGTCTTATGTTAGTAACTGGGACCACATGCACATGGTGACTTGGCTTGGGTAAGGTGTGGGGGAACTTTTTGGGAACTTGGGGTACTACGGGGGAGCTTTAGCTTGCATGGGATAGGACCCAAGAGCATTGATTGCAATGCATCTCATTGGTGCAAAAAAAAGGGAGTATGAAATTTTTGGACATCTAGATATTCTCTTACATAAAAAAGTTTCTTCCTGTCTGGCACCATATGGCACCACGGGGTGCACTTTCAGTGAAACTCTAATTTTGTGTTTGTGTTGGACTCTGAAACTTGCTTCACGCTTGGACTCTTCAGAGAGTGTCTATCAACTGGACCGTGAATTTGCGGTCCACTTGTCCATTGGCTGCTCAACTTGTGTGCGTGCCAGGCGAGCAGGACTTGGTGCGTCATACATTCATGAAAAGATATGCACAGTCTTGTAATTTGTCCCAGTGATATAATTTACCCTTACTCCTTGGTCCCCTAAACCACACATGTTAACCTAAGGTGGTTTGTGGTCATCTTTCAACATGATATGACTTCACGAACTTGATATTCTATTGTGCGCAATAGCGACTCTGTCGTTTTTCCTTTTATTATTCTGAGGTTTTGAATGAAGTTCGGCACAAGAGACACACAAACGGGACCTTATCTAGGTTTTCACCGAGTGAAAAGCGACACATTTAAAATCAAAAGCGACACCCTTGCTAGTACTGTAGTGTAATTGTTTTGGGGTCTGGTGGGGTTGGGTGAAGATAATGGAGACTACAGTGCAATGGTTCACTCCTCGTCCTTCGTCTGGGGCGGATTCGTGGGTGTCGCTGCTCGCGACGTTTGCACTTGGGCGGCTGATCCTTACGGGCTACAAACAAGGTGCGCTTTCGAGTTGTGTACAAACTGGAGTCAACGACGAGACAGAGCCACGCCAAATTCCAAGGCCGGCTTATTCTAGCTGTACAGTCTTAGAGCATCTCCAGCATGCAGCAGTAAACATACCGTGAAAGTGCCGAAAAAGTTGAAAATGGTTCCCCACCAACATCACTCTAGAAAGTTGAAAAGCACCATGTGTCACTGCAAATGTAGAATGGGACGCCACATGCAAGGCCATATACCGGGCATTTCTAAGAGCATCGCCAGCACAGCGCTGTAACGGTCATGGCAACAGTTTAGGAAAGAGTACCATTGCTTTTCGGCTGAAAAATAGCCCTAGCAACTCCACTGCGACTTGAATTTTTTGCAGTTTTCCACGGCACATTCACAATGAACGGCAAAGAGGGGGGTTTGTAGAGTAAGGAAGTACCATCCCTGTATGTTGGTCAACTTTTGACTATGGCTGAAATAGACAGTGTTTATGTGGATGGGGGGAGAGTGAAGAAGGGAAAGAATTTTTTTGAGGAGGAAGAGAGGCAGTTTTGTTTCTCGTTCTTGCACGTGGCAGCTCGTTGATGATGTGGCAGCTTGCACTTATGTGCCGCGTTGAAAGTAGAGAGTGCCGCTGTGGAGCAGCTAGCTCGCCCCGCCACATCTTTCCCCATGCCACGCAAACTGACCCGGTAAAGGGATGTACCGCGTCAGTTCCGCGTTGTAGTGCTCGCGATGCTTCAACTCACTATATCACCTTTCCACCTATTTGTTAAATTTACGTAGTCCAAGGCAAAATTAAAATGGTCGTGTTCAAGGGTGTAACGTGAGTCGAGGGTGAACTAATGGGCTAGCGAGGGCGATACACCCATACTGGTGGGGCAACACCTAGCATCTTACCTAGGAGTTTGGTTGTGACCTAAATATGGCCTGTCCAAATCTCTTTTCCTGAGTCACTTTGAGCACCACTATTGGCAATGCCCCAACCTCTTTTATATGACAAATTTGGAAAACCAAAAGAATGTTGCAATAGTGAGGTGTTACATAATTGTTAACATGACATTTTGAACCTAAATGCCGTATTATGGAGGTTTTGGTAAAATGCACAATAATAGATGTTAAAAGGTTGCCAAAAAGTATCTACCAATATACGGTTGCCAAAAAGAATCTACAAGAAAGAAGAACCCTAATTTGTGATGCACATGTTACCATTGTTCACACCTTATTCCTAGCATGATAAAATGTTCACAATACATTTATTCCCTCTATAATATGAAATTGGGGGTCTCAAAGTGTCACAATACCGAGTGTCATAGTCATATTATAGAGGAGTTTAAGACTACGAAATTTGGTCGTGCGAAAATGTGTCATAAAATCGAGATTGTCGTACAATGGAGTGTCGTAATAAAGAGGTGAGACTGTATGAGAGACGGGCTCTGTGCTGCCAGCCTTGGCACGCCTTTCTGTTTTTTTGTTGGTTCCCTCGGTTCCTTGCAATTCAAACTTTGTTGTGTTTTTGTGCCAATTTAAAAAAAATAAAATAGTCTGTATGAGAGACCATTTTCCTTTTTTAATTTTGATAAATATATATATATAATACTTTACTGGAAGGTGTACACAATAGACAATTGGGCACTCTTCTAACTCCAAGATACCACACTGACTGGTTTACTTGTTGGTCAACAGATAGATGCGCTTCAAAAGCAGTCTCAGAAATCTAACTTACCATGTACTACAGAATCAATTCACTCCAAACGATAAAAGACTTTTTAAAAAAAAAAATTTATGGACCACACCTGAAAAGTTTAGGGTTACTTCTAGTAGTGGTAATTTAAACCCAAGTTGCCAACCGGTATTCTGTACATTCACTGACCGTCTATTCAAAACAACTAGATTCTAGTAGTGGCTATCCTAAAATGAGGTCAAATGTAAAACCAGGCACTAGGTGAATTAAGGAAAGCCCCCCACAACCAACCAAAACCCATAGCCAACGCCTATAAAATTGGGGTATTCCAACCCTCTTCCATCCCATTACCACCAACTCAGTTCCAAATGGAGGTTTGCTATTAGTCAAGACCCTTACCTTTGGTCGTTGGTTATGGGGGTACCTACTACTGGCCACCCACTAAACATGGTTGCACACTTTGAAAATTCGTAACTAATTCAATTTTCATTGGAAAAAAATGAAATCACTTGAGTTGGATTTGTAATTCTATTGGCTCTCACTGAAAAATAGTAGTATAATTATCCCCTCTCTCCATATGTGCTCATTCCTTAACTTGTCGGTTTTAGGAGGTCCTACCTTACTTGGTAGAAGATATAAAAAACCCTCTTCCATGTTCTACTACACTTAGGTTTACAGAATATGCGGTTTGAGGATTGGTTCCGAATTGTTTTTTTTTTTTTTTTTTTTTTGAAGCAAAACAAAAAACCAGGTTTTGATTGCAAAAAGACACAAGTATAGACCGGAGAGCCAGTTCCGGCAAACCATAAAGACTCAGGACAACCAAACTACACATGAAACTCCTTGACCTAGACAATATAGTTGCCTTGAACGCTACAAAGCAACTCATGACAACCCCAAGTGGAGGATTGGTTCCGAATTGATGAGGCACATTGATAACTCTACCTAGCTACCAAGCGCCATGTACCTGGCTTATTCCGCAACTTCAGCCTTCTAAAGGCCTTTTTCTCCTTTCCCGTCTTAGTGCTGCATGTGGCCATCCTTGGAGGCTTGGCAACCTGGCGCTTTCCAAAAGGCACATGCAGACATGCGTACATGAGGGCCTTGACCGGACCCTCTAGATAGAAGCCCACACTGGTAATTAGGACTGTCTTCCTTATCTTTGCCAATCCCCTCCTAACCACACTTATCACATGCACAACCGACCAAAATAAAATAAAATAGAATAGGAGTTACCGGGTGAGGACCGGGAGTTTGGTTGTGATTTGCTAATCCAAGAGAAATTTTTAGTGATGAAGCAATTGTAAAATTGACCAATTCAATCAAAAGTCAGATGGAGGTTGCGACTTTAACCACTACAACCTAGATAGTGCTAGGTATACTAGTAGCAAATCTATCGTTTTGCACTTACTGTTATGAGGTTTTGCTAAGCAAGTGAGTGAAGTTCGTCACAAGAGACAGAGAAAAGTGACCTTATTCTGATCTTCAGTGAGTGAAAAGCGATACATTTCGAATTAAAAGCAACGTCCTTCCTAGTGCTTGGTACTCTGAAGACGTGTGTAGTGACACTACAGCGAACCCTATCATTTTTCATTTGCTATTTTGAGGATTTCCGAAGCGGGTGAGTCAGTTGGGTAACAAAGGGACAAAAAAAAAAAAAACGCTTTTCCACATTTTCAGTGAGTGAAGAGTGACATTTAATGAGTGAAGAGCAACACTTTTGAACGAAAAACGACAGGGTTCCTTGTAGTGTTACTACAAAGGAGAAATGATTTTGATTTTAAATGAAGAATCAAGTGGGTCTAGAATGACACGGAGAAGGAATTTGATTAGGTGAGGCCATGGAAAAGAGCAGTGGTAGGGCAGAGCATCAGCCTTGATCATACGAGTCTGTAATTTGTCTCTTCGCCAGCCAGCTGGGCCCATTCGTAACAACAACGACGGGACTACTCATGCATAATTCGTGCAGGCCTGTGAGTGTTGTACCACCTATCGTATCTGGAAATTCTGTGGCACCACCTGACTTCTAGTCCATTTCTAAAAGTCTCTACAATATTAAAACCTTTGAGCTCGGCAAACTCCTCATTACATCGCCAAATTATTGGTTATATTGCCAGTTTAGGTAATAAAGGAATTACACAAATCGAAGACGAAAGTCACAAGGGAAGGCTATTTTCAGTGGCCAAAGTAAGAGTGATTAGCCAATATCACGAATATGTCGATGATATGTCTGATCATGGTAACTAAATCTTTGTCTGGAGTACATTGAAAAATAGTACACCCAATAGAATAATCCTCCATCGGGGCACAGGCCCCGACATATTTGTAGGGTTGCCGGGTTATTTTAGGATGGTTGCCGCACCGTGGACGCCAGCATGGAGAACCGGTCTGCCGGCTTGGCGTTGGGTTGGCTCACAGACGGGAAATCGATGATTTTTCCAGTGCATACTCTATTCTTTGCCATTCCACCTCGACAATCCACTTTCGCCACGTGGAGCGATGGGATTGGTTGCGGCTTCCTTAGGATGTGCAGTTCGACGATTACATCGCTCAACCATGTGCTATAGCATCGACGGCTGGCTTTGGCGGCTGCGACCTCCCTCCGGCGGATGCAACGTCTCATTCCCCGGCTCCCTTGTAGCATGCAAAGCCTCTTACAGTGCAAAATTTTTACACGACTCATGTTGTTGTCCCTGCTTTCCATGGAGATTATCCGTCTTGGCGTGGAAATTTCCCTGGCATGGGTAGAGATGCTCTTAGAGCATCTCCACTCCTGGCGTGGAATTTTCCACGCTAGGACGGAAAAAAAATTTCACACCAGGAGTGGTTTAGGGTTTGGTGCTTGCTTGGCTCCACCCCAAGCTCCAAAAAAATTTACCCAACAAAATGCTTTGACCTTTTACCTCCCACCACCAATGACACCGCGCCACGTGTCGACATCAGTGACATGGCGCCACGTGTTGCGAGGGTATGGGTGTGTCACCAACATCAACAAATGGCGCACTCCCCCATCCAAGGAGATTTTGGTGTGCCATGCACCAAAACTTCTAAATTTTTATAAAGTTTCTCCGTTTTGAGGTGATGGGTGCAACTTTTTGACCTCACAAAACTCCAATTTGGTGGTTCTCCGTCTTGGGGTGGAGATGCTCTTAGTCACCACCTCTCACACGGTATTCGTAACTTTGATGGCAATCCACAAACCTGGTCGGACAACAATCCAACGTCCATAGATTTTCCAGATGCCAAAGTTTACGAATTGCCGCCAAGGTTATCAATATCTCGATCTCTGAGAGTCAACTTTCGAAATTATATTATGTTCTCACATCATTGTCGAGATGTAATTTAACAAAATGTACTGATCATGGGACAGGATCTCTAAGCTGAGTGTAATTATATGGTGAGGTCATAGGTTCTAGTTAGAATGTACTACTGCAAAGTGGGGAGCCAACTATAATGCAGTCTACATGATTTGCAAGTAAGTTCGTTTGTTCTCAGACAGAAGTCACAGTGCACTTCAGTCCTTGATCTGTGCTCCTACCTGGCGCCCACCTGACTGCACTTTCATGTCCCCATGCGCTGAGGCCAGGTACATTTTAAGCTAGTTAGAGGTGTGAAAGCTCCAGCTCATAAGGCCTTGCTACTAGAGCTGCGTGTTGCTGATGAGTTCCAGTCCTCAACGGAAGCGAAGTTAGTAGGCCCGGAGTAAGGCTGGCAAGTTAGTACAGTCTAAGGGCCGCTTCACACTATGCCCAAGTCGAGTGACCGTCCGTGAAAATGAGTGGCCAAACTATGGCGAGAGGCCAAACTTTTTTCCCTAAAAAACACATTAATTAATATAGATTGAAGGTTTGGCCGGTCATGGTGTGAAGCCCCAAAGGCCAAGTCCTAAGTCCAAACCCCACATCATTACACCAAAAAAAATTAGCCCAAAAATATCACCCTGAAAATGTGGCCTCTTTCATCCAACGGTCGAGATCTTGTCATTTTTTTTAATTATCTTAGTAAAAAATTCGATGGACTCTCGATTGTAGTTTGGGTCCGCTATAATCGGCGACCCAATTTTTGCTCAAGAGGCCGACGCTTTGGCTCCAAAACAGCCCAAAAGTGCTGCCATGTAGGACGACGGCCTTTGGAATTTGGGCACAAGTGTGTAGGCCCAAAGTCCGGACTTTGGCCATTCTAGCAATCTCATTGGTGGAAATTGACGGCCACTTGACTTGGCCACCAAGTGTGAAGCGGCCCTAACCTTGATATTATCACACCTTCTGTATTACAGAAAAGCATGATATAAAAAGGGTGTGACATACTTGATAATATCATATTTAGAGGGTTTATGTAAATGTGATATTATTAACAACATCATGATTGACACCAATATATATAGAAGAGATTGACACAAAACTCATCAAACATTAGGAAGAGATCCGTAACTTTTGCAAAGTGGTATGAAATTGGTACCTTGTAAGAAGCTTTGGCCGAAGTAGTGAAAAGTGAACAATCTATTTGATTTTCTCAATTTTCCGTTCAAGTCCTCCAAGGCTAGGGTACTACATGTCCGGCCAGGGCAAATTGATGCCCTCACTGGGAGTCAGTGGATGGACGGAGGTGGACAAGGTCATCTCCTCCCCGTTTCCGTAGCTCCGTTCTCCTACCCGTTCCCCTAGCTTCATTCAAACTCTAAACCCTAAACACCACCTATAATCCCTAAACTCAACATGGTGAATCCTAACTCCTAAACCGTAAATCCTAAAACCCTCCCGAGGGTTCTCTAAATCCTAAAACCAGGTTATAGGGGGAACAAGGAGGGGAATGGTCCTCGTCTACCTCCGTCCATCCACTGACCCTCCAATGAGAGGGTCAATTCACCCTGGCCTATGGTTTGACTTTCTCGGCTGACACCGTCAACGGAAGCCTCTTCTTCACGAAGCAGCTGGAGAAGGAGGACAAGTTGAACCAAGTATAGATCATTGGGTTCCTCCACGACCACAACCGAATGATGGAGAAGACCTGAGTTCGGGTGCAAGAACTGCTGGGGAACATGTCTCTGGAAAGGCCGAAGACCTGAGGTACCTAAGCACCAGAAGGCCTAACCACCCCAGTGCGGGTCACGACCACTCCGAAAGTGGCAGGGTCCTCAGAAGTCCATCCGGAGAGCTTCGGAAAGCACAAGGAGGTACTGACAACTTTGGAACTCACCTCTCCGATGAGTTGGAGTAACTACACCCTACCGAGTACGGAGACGCTCAAGGGCTGGAAGAATTTGCTTCCGGACGAACTCTCTCTAGAGACTCCCTCTACCTTCCGGCTGACACCTAACTCACCAAGTTCCAACCGCCGGAAGACTACACCATCGATGGGAAGACGCCTTGTCGAAGATCCTTCTAGCCCGAGCACGAGCTTTTGGGACTTCCTTGGAAGACAGGTCGGGACGGTGGTGGACTCACTAACTGAGGCAGCCCCGATGACGGAGTCTCCACCAACAGCTCCTGGATCTGGATCCTGGAGCAAACAGCTGGAAGCGGCGCCTTGGAAAGCGGACACCGGATAGGTAGGAGTGGAGGAGTCGCCTAGGCATACCAGCCCTAGGCACAAGGTGTTCAGAACACCCCCTAGTTAGATTTAGGATTAGAGTTAGGAAAATCTTAATTACTTAGGTTTAGTAGCGATTAACGATGGGGCTTAAAATTGCACCCGGCTACTAAACCATAGACTAAGGAAATTTAGTACATACCTTAGGATTAGAAGACGGTGAGTCCAGATCTCAGATCCGAAAATTTTGGATCTGATCTAGGAGTTATTGGACTTCTAGAAGTAGAGTTCTAGGACCTTCTGGCCGTTAGGATAAGATTGTCCGGATTTCTCGCGGATAAGGTAGAACTGAAATTAGGAACTTAGCTTGTACTCAGTAGATGAGTTTTAGGAAACTTATCATCTTGTTTCTCTCGCTGAGAACGTTTTCAACCTCTCACTATATTGGTTGTTTAGACATTGTGGTGTTGAGTGTTTTCTTGTGAGGAACGAATCCATTGTGGTTTGTATTGTGGTGATTAAAGTTCTTTTGTGGCGAGCGTTGTTGTGTTTGTACTTGAGGTAATCAGTTGGAACTTGCATCAAGAGAGCGCCCGGAAGAGCTGGAGAAGAGCTTAGGGAGAGACATGATACTCTCCAGGGTCCGGAGGTAGCTAGGAGGGGAAGAGATGTATTGCAGAGGTGTGTCTGGTAGTCTTTAGGGCACGGAAGCTCCCTGTGAACCCGGATTCCGGTTGAGGCTGGAATCTACCCCTGCGATAGGGAAAAAGCCTGATGTATATGTCTAGAAGGAGTCATCTTTGCAAACTATAAAACCCACTCGGTAGAATCACACTAGTACTCGCCAAAATGTTGTTGTAGTCTGGACTTTCCTCTCCGTCACCGGGTCCGAATGGCCATCTGGATGTTGTGAGAGTGTTGGTTCAACAACAACAATCATCTACCGCTTAACGGAGTAGGAAGAGTGGGTGTCTAGCCACTTTAAGTTACGGGGCAGTAGGGAATCCGTCCACTTACACAAACATGATCAGTGTCCTTCCGGTCACTTGTTTAAATCATCCGGAAGACTCTCTGAGGAGGAACAAAGATAAATAAAACCCCCTTTCAGTTGTCCGAAAACTAGTTCTGGAAGCTATTGTAAGACGTTTGTAATCCGAAAGGATCCGGATTTATAGCAAAAGAATGAATATGGAAGCTAAATTGTGGAAAAGTGTTTGGTAGTTTTAGTTTTTGTAGTAGATTCTGAAAAGAACAATAAGTCTTTGAGAGAGAAAATCAGAGCGGTTTACTTTGGAAGCATTTAATGACAATTGTGTGCCTTCCGGAGGAATACTGACTCGACGACTTGCAAGAGGGTCAATAGCCATTTCTACCAGTTGGCAAATCCCATAAAGAACCGGGATGTTTTTGGAGGAGAAGGCCCACCGCACGTCAAGAGGTCCTCCTCGCCTCATTCCCATTGGTTCATTTCCTCCCCCTTTCCTCGGAAATTCGGCCGGTTTTACGGTTTTCTCCGAGCTAGTCGCTAAGGTTCTCTGGAAATTGTGAAAACCAGTAATTAACACAAGGAGCAGGTCTAGACTCACGAGCGCATCATCTGTTGAGTTATTTAGATAATCTGAGTAAGTCGTTGCTTGGAGACACTTGTACTAGTTCTTTGTCAACGTCTGTCTTTGTTGTGTTCATGCCAAGAAGCTGACCAGCTCCACAACAAAGAGCTCCGGAGTTCCATCCCCAAAACGTAGACATATTCTACACCTCTTAATGACCACACTGGAGTTGATATTTAGTGTTAATGATTTGTAAATGCTATAACTTTTCATTATTGATGCGGATTTTTACTGAGAGCATAACTACTTATACTATCTTAGGAGGAGAAGTATTGTAAACATAGGTGGTAAAATATTCATCAAGAGTGACAAATCATAGAATTTATAAGTCATTTACTATGCTTAACACTAAATATAAACTTTTGTGTAATGCTACCTTGTGTTATGTGTACCTTGTGGAAATTGTTTCAATACACAATTCAGCAAGTTACCATAATCTTACCGTTCTCGAAAATATAATTCAGCAAGTAACCCTTCCCAAAAATCAGGAGTGGCCGAGTTGGAGAACCGATGGAGCAAGCTCCTGCTAGACCTCTTTATTCCATGTAGACGGATGTCACGGACAGTGAGCCACATTACGCCTCATTTTTTTGGCTTTTTCTTATTTTGGGGGTCCAAGAGTTTCTTGGAATATTTTTGCCAAATTTGGAGCATGCAGTTCCAAATTATCCTCGGTGATCCCACTTTGGTCTAAATAGGCCCCCCCTTCAACATAAAAATAGGGGCCAAGTTTTGTCCACACCTCCCCTTCCCGTACTATCTGTCAATGTGGTTTAAAGTGTTCCGCTTCGGCCTAGCTCTCATTGGCCTCCAAAAAGTCCCGCTGAAGCTCCACCGGGTTTGAACTCTATCTTACATGATAATTCTTTTTGATCTCACAAATAGAAAGCCAAAACCCAAGGAGTGGATTATCAAAAAGTCAAAATAAACTTCTCTAATCTAGTAAACGGTTTAAATCCCTAAATTTCCTTGCCAATTCCACACCAAAAACACTTCAAACATTAATTCTAGTGCAATGAGTAAGGAAGAAAACAAAAATAATTGTATTTCTAGTTTTAACCGTAGGATCTCATTCAACACTTAATGGATAACATACTCACAAAATTTCATCAACTTTGACTGCACGGATTCAAAGATTATAGTGTTTGAAGTAGAAAAAATGGTTCAATCTCATCCCTATGATGAGTAGATCAGTAGACTTTCACTTCACTTGGTGCCAAAGGTTTGCGCTACACAAGGTCAAAATTTTATATCATTATGTTGATCATGATATCAACTCCTTGTACACCAATTTTAGAGGTACTAGAGTAGGGGTGTAGCATTTTCAAAAAAAATTGTGCAAGGAGTGGAGGTTCAAAAAGTGTCATTCACGTTTTAATTTTTTGGGAACAAAATATGTTTTAGAATGATAATTTGAACGGTCAATAAGAAGGTTTACACCACCTCATGTAATCAGAAAAATAAATAGTGAAAAATATGAAGATCTCAAACTTTTATGTGGAAAAGAAGAAGTTTCTTTCGTTCCTTGCCCGCCAATGTGTGGCAATGTGTGAAAATCTTGGGATATAATGCATTCTTCACTAAAGACAATAAATGTTTTTTGACAATATGAATGGAAATATTATCATATGCTGATATTGAAAATCTAAAATCTACTAGAGTGTCCTAGCAAAAGTTTATGGAGTTGCCTGATGTGCCTGCACTCCAGAATTTTTTCTTTAAGGTGGCACAACTTTTGTTTCTATAAGTCCGATGAGAGTAAAAACTATACTCCCACGTACGTCTTGCATCTATGTACAAAATTTCAAGAATTGAAAATATAAATTGCAACCATGGGAATGACCGGGATATTCAAAAGGGACTTTTTTCATTCAGGGGTTAACTACACCGTTCCCTGAATATAGTGTAGACTAGACTATTTGAAATTTCCTACACTAATTGAAAATTTATATGCAATTGTTGACTGACACACACTTGCTTGAGAACAAATACCCAATCAGAACTTGGCATGCACATATTTTGATGGAAATTGGTGGCCCAGGGCAAACTGGCCCCCTCGTTGGTACTTACCCAAGGGGGCCACGAGGTGGTGGGGCCAAACCTGGCCCCTATTTTGTTTTTGGATGGGGCTCTATTTACAGCAAGGGAGGGTCTCCTAGGATGAACAATGGTCGTAGTCCTCAAATTTGTCCAAAAAAAATCCCAAAAAAGCCTCCGGATCCCCCAAAATAAGAGGGCTAGAAAAATGACACCATGCAATTAAGACGGGGCTCACCTCGGGTAAGTACCAACGAGGGGGTTAGTTCGCCCTGGGCAAATTAGTGTGGGTGATCTACATCAATAATCCGTCTACACTATATTCAGTGTTTCGTGTACTAGAATTTCGTATAATTGAATGAGAGGAGCTGGTATGTGGACTTCTCCAAGCTCCAGTCACCGGAACAAGTTTGACCAGTACTGTAATTGGAGTTGAGACAAACACAGGAAAGGACCCACCACAATTTGTGTCCAAGAAGTTAGAACTCAAAACTAGGAGTAAAAAAATGGGAGGGTACGACCCGATGGATGCTCCGCCTCTCCGGTCCAGGGAACGCGCCCCAACCGTGCTGCATTCTCAGGAGTCACCGACATTGTGGCATGCACAAAAGTATGGCAAACTGCGAGTGGCGCCAAACGAGCAGACACAAAAAACAACTCTGTGTGCCAAACCAGCACAAGAACAGACATGAACAGGATTGCCACTTGCCGCATTCCTGTTGCGTTTCAATGACGGTGGCTCCGCGCTTTGCGGTTGCCACGGCACTGTAGCTTGCGTCCAAACCCAGATCTACGACTACCTCATCTTGTGTAACAGAATTGGAAAGGCAGGGTGTTTGGGAACTTTGGCCACTTCTTCCACAATTTAGTCAAGCATCAGTCTGCTTATGGGTTGGGAACTTGCCTTGCCCATGCTTTTGTGTGGGTTTGCTCTAGCCCTGGATCTCGTGCTCTTTGGAACTGTGGCGGATGCCAGCTTCGGCAGCGCCGTTCTTATCCTTATAGTACAACATGCATGAAGTACCAGCTCTCAGAATGTGGACATTACTTGATCCAAGATGCGAGTTATCCTTGCTCTACACTAAAAATTGATTATTAGCTTCACAAATTCAGAGGACCACATCACACTATGGCCTAAGGTCAAGCGGATTCGAGCAAAATAATTGGTGGAGAGGGGGAAAAAATGACCTCTGGATAAACGGCCAATGGATGTTGTGGTCTAATATGGTGATATGGCAACACTTCTATGGTGGTTTGGCGTCAAGGAATTGTTCATTTGACAAGAAATGGGGCCGGCCACGAACTTACACCCAACTCATAGTTGAGAAGACCTTAATTTCTTCTTCAAACGACTCAAAAACAGTCATTGATCATTTAAGTTGTTGGATTTTCATCTAGACTAGTGAAATAACATGGTCATAAACTTTGACAAGAGTTGGAAGATTTTAGTATTTGAAGTGAAGATTTTAGTATTTAAAAAGTTGTTACATTTTAGTGTCTAATCTGAAGTAGACTTGTCCAAGGTCCGCTCAACCTCACAACCATAGTGTGAAGTGGCGGTAATTGTCAATTGAGATAGGAGTGTCACTACTAGCACTAACTATCGATAATGTATTGATTGGTCCATCAAGGTACTTTATGTGACAAGTATATATAGTCATTTATGTTGATGGATGGTGTCAATTACTCTAACACTAAATGCTCTACTGACATTTTAGTTTATTGGAAAACATATCACTAAGTTCTCATGAAAAATGAGGTTCCATCATACTCTCTTTCGTAAATTTTCTTGTTTCAAAATTTTGTAACCAAGAATATTAGGAAGCCTCTTTTTTCCAAGGTATTCTAGGGGAAAATTCACTTCATGGAATGCTTGATGCCTATTTAGTGGGTGTTATAGAATTCTTTACAAGAAAATTAAATAAGATTGAAAGCAAAGCATGCAGGTTTGTATGGTTCAATTAGAGCCACTCTCCACTTTCCACCATGTGACTCTCCATTTAAATCTTTTGAGATTATGAAAGATTGAGGCATGAGCATTGTATTTCTAAAGGTGAAAAAACTTTCTTGAAAAAGGATGCTTACTTTTCAATCTTCAAAGAACAAAGTTTTTTTTCCCAAAAAGAAAAGCTACGTTCCCCATTTCCTTTGTACTAAGGCTCTCATTACAAAGAGGTATGACTTTGCATTCTGTCTATTATAAATTTACTTTTCCCAAATAGTAAATTAAAATATTATATACTTTTTTGAATAATTTTATTTAACTTAATAATTGTAATTATCAACAATAGTCATTCTTGATTGCCTAATGGTTATGTTTAACCCCTTAATTTCTTTGACAATTTTCCATCAAAAACACTAATCAAAACTGCTCGTTTTAGTACAATGAGTAAGGACAAAACAAAAAACTTTTACTTCTAGTTTAAACCGTAGGATCTCAATTAAGACTTAGTGAGTAGCTTACATGAAAAATTTCATAAAGTTTGACTGCAGGGATTGTAATATTATAGTGTTTGAAGTAGAGACAAGGGTCCATTTTCTTCCCAACGTTTAGTAGATCAACATACTTTGACTTCACTTGGTGTCAAATTTTTGCACTTCATAAGGTCTAGAGTCCATTTCCATCATGTTAAGCATGGTATTAGTTCCTTATACTCCAATTTTTTGAGGTTGAGAAAGGGTGTAGCATATTCAAAAAAATTGTGCAAGGAGTGGAGGTTCAAAAATTGTCAATTTGCGTTATATTTCTTTGTGAACTTAGTATGTGTTAGAATGAGAATCCAAATGGTCAATAAGAAGGTTTACACCACATAATGCTGTGGAAAAAATAAAAAGTAATAAATATGATAATCTCGAAGTTTTATGTGAAAAAGAAGAAGTTTTTTTGGTACCTTGTCCGACAATGTGCGATAATATGTGAAAATGTTTGACTTGGATTTATATGTTTTTTTTCACTAAAGGCAAGAATTTTTTTGGACTATAGGAAATGAAATAACATTGTTAGCTAGTACTAAAAATCTCACATTCAATAGAGTGTCCTAGCAAAAGTTTTTGGAGTTGCAACTTGCCCGACGTACTTGCTCTCCTCATTTGAACTTCAAAACTCTATAACTTTTTCATAAAATGTTGTATTTTGGAAAAAAAATTGGACTCGCACAAAGCTTTTAGTAATGTTCATCTACATTAAAAATTCCAAAGGTAATGTTATAAATTGACGCAGGAGATACCTGCCCAAACCTTCTAGAGTCCCTCGAGGGGGCTCTTGAAAATTTAGGGGTTAAGCATGATATCTTGTGAATGATCCAATCAAACCGTTAAAGAATATGAAAGATATATGAAAAGTAGACATATCAGTTTGACAATGTGATTGTTGCTCGATTTGACAGACACTTGGTCTTTGTTTGATTCCACATATATGATCTTGGTATGATTTAACGGCCCCTACTACTTGATGTGACATACAACTTGATTTGGAGTTGCGGTGCAGGTTTCTTGAGGAAAGTTTGGGTTGAACCAGAGTAGAAACCGAAACTCTTGTTGAGGTGTTGAGATATTTTCATGATAATATTTAAAATTTGACAAGATCTTAGCTGTTAGGTTGAAACACCTATTTCTTCCTTTATGTGAACTCATGACCTAAAAATTTAGGGGTTAAGCATGATATCTTGTGAATGATCCAATCAAACCGTTATAGAATATGAAAGATATATGAAAAGTAGACATGTCAGTTTAACAATGTGATTGTTGCTTGATTCGACAGCCACCCTGGTCTCTGTTTGATTCCACATATATGATCTTGGTATGATTTAACGGACCCTGCTACTTGATGTGACATACAACTTGATTTGAGAGTTGCGGCGCAAGTTTCTTGAGGAAAGTTTGGGTTGAACCAGAGTAGAAACCAGATCTCTTGTTGAGATATTTTCATGATAATATTTAAAATTTGACAAGATCTTAGCCGATAGGTTGAAACACCTATTTCTTCCTTTATGTGAACTGAGTACCTAATTTTTTAACTTGAATTTGAGCATGATTTTCTAACCCAAATTTTTACTTGAAAATTTTAAGGTGAATATTTTACCAAAATTTTGATATGAAATTTTTACCCAGAATATCAAAATTTATCTTTGTCTTTGCCCTCCAACCCCCCTTCCTCATGCGTTAAGTGTAGAAATTGGACCTCTAGCCGACCCTTAGATTTGGAACTCTACCCCCAATGAGTTTGAAAGCAATTTTGACCAAACTCTCGGTTCTTGCCATCCAACCCCTACCCTTGGCAAATATCTCTATTATGGACCCCCAGCCCACACGAAAAAGGGGCTTTACCATGGGACCTCGCTCTCCCAGCCAGGTCCTAAAGTTGCCACATCTCCACAGTGATTGCTTCCATCAATAAATGTGTGGGGCGGATTCCTCTTTCGCACTTACTCGAATCCTCCTACCATGCTTTCTACGAACCGATAAATAAAGGAAAAAAGCAACAGATCCTCGCTGAGTCACAAGGACCGGGAATGCCAAGCTGGTGAGGAAATCACCCCAATCAAATTCCCCCTGCATAATAAAATCTACGAATACAGTATACATATATCCACGCATGAGGAATACTTTGTGTCAGAACGTGGACATGCGGTCTCGAAACCATTGGAGTGCCTGGATCTGATTTCATTGGTGTTTTTTCCCCCTTTTTTTCCAGATTCATTCCTTCATTCATTCCTGGTGAGTTCATCCACCGACGCAGAGAATTCACCCCGGAACCGGTTTTTCACGCCTGGATTTCCGGATTCCCAGCCAATGGTGCCGTAGGTTTTAACCGGAGTCCTCGCGAGGAGCGTTATGGTCGCGGCTGATCGGAGCTACTAGCACAGAGGAGATGAGGTGGATGAAGAGCTAAAGATAGGAAAAGAGTGGAAGGGGAGAAGGACGGAGGAAGATGCCCGGCGACAACAAAAGGGCTGGGGGCAGTATTCGAGGCATCAGCACTGGCCCGGCGCAGCAGTACTAGATCATCTACAGAAAGAGTAGTCGTGTCTGCAATCAAAACTTGTGATCTAGAGAGAGAGAGAGAGAGAGGGGGAGGGAAGGGAAGGGAAGGGAAGGTAGGGGAGGAAAGGGTTGGAGTTGTTGGCGGGGTGATCCATGAGCGCCTTACCTTCAGCCGGGGGTGGCTATGGCGCTCTGCACCTAGTACTCCCTGGAGCTGAGGTGGGGTGCAATGGGACAGCGGCGGAGTTTCCGGCTCCCGGCGCCGCTGCCGCTGCAGCAACAAGCTCCGGGGCCAGCAACAAGCGCAAGCGACGCCCTGCAGGCACACCCGGTATGGTACTCGTAGCTTAGATATACAATTTTAGGAATCCAACCATCGAAGAGACCGTTGCTTGAAGCCCGTTCTCCTCCTCTTGTACTTCACTGGATAGTGTACCTGTAGTTGCGTACTCGAGTTTCATCTGAGCCCAACCCGTTGTTGTGGGAGTCTTGACGAAGTTTCATGATTAGTTGCGGCGGTTAGAGGAATTCAAGTAGCTTGGCGACAGGACGTTGTTTGGGTGAAGGGTTCCTGAAAACTGTCACGTGTGTGGAAACGTTCTTGTGATAAGAATTATTCGCAGTTGAACATGTGTAACTACGTCGTGGGAGAAATTTGCACACAAGTTAAGAGAGGATGGCTCGCTTCAGACGCAACTGGTAGTCGAACGCATGAAGACGAATGGATCATGAAGCTAGACTCACAGTTGAATGATATTAGTGTTCCTCCGTTACAACCTCGCATTGCACGTACATGAGTAGCACGAGAATGCTCAGGTTGGAAGTAGTGAGGTGCAACTATTCGCGAAGCTCTAAGTTGTACATCGTTCTTTGGGCAGGTCGTGCCTGTCTCAGATTAGCGGCGTTGTGACGTTTGAGTGCCCTTGTTGACCCTTCATTAGAGCCTGTAGCAAGGTAGGGGAGGATCCTTAGTAAGAGAGTCTCTGGTTTGAGTTACTCATTTGCTTCTACTTCTGATGGAGGAGAAATCTCGTCATAAACATGGTGCTTCAAAGCTCCCCTTGGTAATTGCCAGTTTAACCATCTTTTGTCTGAGTCTGAGCATGTGTAAACCTGTATCAAATAGGCCTAGTGCTTATCCATGCGATTAGGCAAGAAGTCGTTCGTTTTCCACACTAATCGCTCGTTCAGATGAGGTTTCTTTACTTCGTCAGACAGAACCAATTTCCCGCAAGAGAGTCGAAGTCTTAAGTATGAAGGGCGATGGCACTTGATCCTTAACTGAAGTAGTTGTACTGATTTGCATAGCAGTCTTTAGCCGACCAAGACTGCTATGCTAATCCGTAGTCTTTCGTCGAGCAAGCGATTTGCATAACTGTCTTTAGTCGACCAAGAAGCCACCTTAGTCTCATCATCTTGATGGTGTGTATCTGCAGAGGATGAAATAGTACTACGTAATATATAAGAGACTAGAGTCACATATGCTGCAGTTTTACAATGACTACACGATAGATTTATCTGTTAACAATTGTCAACAAGATGGCGCTGTAGAGTTTTACGAGCGCCATGCAGTCAAGGTAATGCAAATCTGTCGGAAGTAGGCAGACGTTGAAGTCTGCAAATGTGGGTCTGTGTAGTACAATTGTAGGCACCATTTAGATCCAAACGCAGCTCTGAGACGGGCATGCACCTTTCCTCTTCAGCTGCAACCGTGAATCCTGGCACTCTCGGCGTCTATGGGGTAGTGATGACTCGAGATCGACGTCAACTTACAGAAGGAATTCTTTGAGACTGTCTTGTTTGAATCCATGAGGATATATATCTGCTTGTCAATGATGTGCTCGAGTAATGCACAGCACTCTGCTACAATTGCTCACCAGGAAGCGAAGATGTTAGAATTGTGTCCCTGTGTTTTTGACCTTTGGCCCTCTGTGCTTCATTTTGCCAGATCCTGGTGCTGAGGTTGTGGCTCTATCTCCAAAAACATTGATGGAATCGGACCGATACGTTTGTGAAATATGCAACCAGGGCTTCCAGCGCGATCAAAACCTGCAAATGCACAGGCGTCGTCATAAGGTACACTAATTTCTAATTCTTCCAGATCAAGCAGCACTGAATGAGTCTTGTGAGTAGGTAGTTTGTTTGAAGCAGGTTCCTGCTCTGTGACCTCATGCTGCTGCTGGCCCAGGTTCCATGGAAGCTCCTGAAACGGACCAGCCTTGGATCAAACAAGCGCGTTTACATCTGTCCTGAGAGGTCGTGCCTTCACCACGACCCAGCGCACGCTCTAGGCGACCTTGTAGGCATCAAGAAACACTATCGGAGGAAGCACTGCACCGAGAAGCAGTGGAAATGCGATAAGTGCTCCAAGGGATATGCAGTCCAATCCGATTACAAAGCTCACTTGAAGACCTGCGGCACACGGGGCCATTGCTGCGACTGCGGCCGCGTCTTTTCTAGGTATATGTTTACTGCATCTTCAATCATGGAAAACGTCGTCATCTTGCTCATAAATATGCTCTTCTAGGTAGGATACATTTCTTCGACTTACAGTTAAGTCCAAAGATTCATTTCTTCAACTTCTTACGGTTATGAATGTTGACTTTTTTTGTATACTCTGTTGCGAAAAGCAGAGTAGAGAGCTTCATCAGTTAAGTCCAAAAGATTCATTTCTTCAACTTCTTACGGTTATGAATGTTGACTTTTTTTGTATACTCTGTTGCGAAAAGCAGAGTAGAGAGCTTCATCAGTTAAGTCCAAAAGATTCATTTCTCCAACTTCTTACGGTTATGAATGTTGACTTTTTTTGTATACTCTGTTGCGAAAAGCAGAGTAGAGAGCTTCATCGAGCACCAAGACACATGCAGCGCAGTGAAACACAAAGCTAGTGTGCCATTTGGGGACCGTGGGAACGACAGTGTGAGGTCTTCATCAGCTGCGCCAGCTCTCCAGCAGGGCACCACCGACAGAAACTCGACCGGGAGTCCGAGCCAGTCGAGTGACACAACGCAAGCCATGTCGTTCGCACACTCAGGGATGTCAGACACCGCCGCCAGATCCTCCGCAGAGCACGCCAAAGCTCATGCGGACGAGCACTCGAGAAGGATTCAGTCCGAGAATCAGGCAACGCCCAGCCAACATCAGGTTGCGATGCCTGCTTGGCTCCGGGATCGTAACAACGCACTGGAGCTCTTGGCGCCGACGTCCAAGGTGCACATGATCGACTACTCCAAGTCACAGGCCACTCGCTCCAGCTCCGTCAATTTCACCTCAGTTTCATGCCCCACTCCTGAACCGTCTCTGCAGCTCTCAATGGGGCCATACGGCGCCGACGTAGCCTCTAGTAGCGTACTGGCACCGTATGTAGACACCAAGCCCAGCGTCAGTCCGGTGTTGCGGCGAAACTCTGTAGTCGTCCCAAGTGATGTGGCTCTTCCTGTGGCAACAGCTGGGAAGAGAGCTGTGGAAGGGGAGTCACCAGATCAGGGTGCCGTTGGGTTTCTGATGCAAAGATTGGGGCCTGAAAGAAATGTTGCTCAGGCATCCACAAGGAAGCAGCAGCAGAATGTGAACAGTACTCCTCGTGGTACTGAAATGGTGGCGAATTACAACCCGTGTGGGAGCACTTCATCATGTCACGAGGATTTGGCTGCCAATGTGCACGAGTCAGGTATGACATGCTTTGACTTTAAGAACTGAAAGTCAAGTTGCCGGCCACTGGTACTACGTCTAGTACTTATAAACTTGTACTGTCAGGGAGGTTTTGGTGGCTGATAACGCTATGCACGCGTAGACTAATTGTACCCTAGAATTCAGTCTTAGTTTCTAAATCTCTTTTAATTACCGGACCTAGAACTAACGAAGTAGTGCTCATGGCTCTGCTGTGGGTCATGAACAGAGTGCGGTTGCATGAGACTCTGAATTTCTATCTGAAGCCTTACTCTGCATCATTTACATGCTTTTGGTTTTGGAGTTTCGTTGTTCTTTCTCGTGTCGACGTTCATGAACTGGGACTCTAGACCAGGTTTCTGACTACGTGTCGTGATTTGGTTTGTTTAGGTGCAGATGCACAAGGTCCATGGGTGATGTCAAGGAGAGGGTTCACAAACTCACGGCCGGAGCCTGCGACAAGCTCTGTGATCTCATGCAGACCGCAAACTCTTTTAGGTCACAGGGATCATGTCGCCGAGGATCAGGACCACATCTTTGCTGCCAAGTCGAAGTCCATGCCAGAAGTCGATTTCAGATCATCACAGAAACCCAGTCCTGGCATGACTGGATTAGCTCACGACGCACTAGAACCACATCCCGCTTCTGAACAGGTAAATAGATACTGATTCATTCCAATCCTACCTGTGTGCCCAACATGGAATTCGTATATTTAAAACCAACATTTTCTGACATTCGTAGATTTTTCTCTAGATGCCAAAGTTACCAATATCTTGATGAGTGCATTGACATGCTGTATTCATGTATCCGGTGTCGGGACTTTGACTTAATTCAATTTCAATTTGGTGTATCATGATTTGAATGAGGTGGGGTTAACATTGTGAGTGGATCAGGAAATTACTGGCCTCTGAACCTGAATAGTGGTGTCTGCAGGCGGGGACAGACATGAATGCAATTACATGGTCAGACTTGGCGAGAGCAAGGCGATCACGAGACGAAGCCCGTCAGGAGTGCGAGGAAGCGCAGAGAGACATCGCAAGAGCGGAGGCCCTGAAGCAGGAAGCGCGTGAGCAGCTGCAATTCGCGGCTGCAGAGCGAGCGTACGCAGAGCGCGCACGCGAGCTCGCAAAGCGACAGATCGAAGTCGCGGAGGAAGATCTCGCCCGAGCCAAGCGCCTCCGCGAGCACGCTCAATCAGAACTACCCGCAGCCTCACCTGGTGCCTTCTGTCTCTCATGCAAATCTGCACTAGATCAGCCCAACATTCCTCAACGAAGTTCACCAGTCTCCTCAACCTGGTCATTCATGACTCCAGCAAGCTCTTCTGATCAAGCAATGCGAGGTGGAACCGGCATGAATCTTTGGCCTGCGCCCGGGTACAGGAGCGCATTATCCATCGGTGAATCTAGAAGTGGCTTAAGTCCAGTCGGAGACTCGACGTCTTTGAGGACTCCATCAGACCAAGATCGTAATATAATTACTCCCAAACTGGATCTCGACTTGAATTGATATATTCCCTGTTTCGGTTTAAATTAGATTATTCCCTCGGCCATCGGTTCTTGTACAGCTGAATGGAGTACCATAGGAATTACTGTGTGGATGGTGTTCGCGTGAACTAGCTAGAGCCTAGCTTGTAGAGAATTTGTAGTGCTTGAGCTCAATGTAGCATGATTGAAAACTAGGAGTGGCAATAAGTTACGTACAGACCCATTGATACAAATTCATCATTTAAATTAATACTGCTTGTCATGTGTTGCTTAGGGGAAATAGTGCTTATCATGCCGAATGTTGGTCGGTTACCTAGCCTTGCTTTTGGGATATTCAGTGGCACAGTACTTCAATGATCAGTCAGGCCAAGTTGCCAGATCTGAATTCTGATTGATCGGATTTCACTCAATGAGTGAGGTTTCAGTGATGCAGACCTTCTCTGGGCCAGGTCCTACGGTTACAACCCAGTTGCATGTTGTTTAAACCATAATACAAGTGGCACGAGAATTTATCTGTAAAGAAGATAGAAAGCGAGTTTAATACTTTTGAGTGTTACTTTTACGATCAGTGTCTGAGGGCACGGGACAGAATACACTTGCTTTTTATTTTCATTTGAGGGAACCTTACTTTGTTTACTTTTGTTTTGTTTAGGAAGAACATGGGAGAGTAGTAGCAACCATCGGAATTTCACGGCCCGGATTCGGCAATGGTTGCAAGGTGTGATTTAAAGCAAAGTTTTAAAAAAAGGTTAAGTCAGTTGTTGAAATTTTTAACATGGTTCAATGTAAATCAGTTTTGCAGTTTAACCTTTTCAAATTTTCTACAGAGCTTATTTAACTAGAGATGCTTTCAACTGGTGACGTCGGTGGAGTTGCTGTTCTCCAAGTTAAGGATCCTGGTAAGTTCAGGAGAGTAGTGCCAAATTGATTGCCCAGGAAGCGGATCCCAAGGACTCATATGATAATAGAACTCGCATGGTGGTGTTGTCGTGCCTGACGGAACTAAGTTACTGTGGTGGTTGTGCATAGGTCGGTGATCTGGGCGTCCGGGCCTACTAATTCGCCCACGCATCCAAAATGGCGTCATGATTCTTTGATTATACCATCATTCTTTGATTCTTTGCTACGGTGCAGGGCCGCGTTTAGCAAGAGCCAAAAGCCTCGTTGGGTGGACGTTGTCTGTATCCGGGAAAAGCAGGGCGTCACATAAAAACAAAGGATTCGTACAATGTACATGCAGATCAGCCAACTTTTGGAGGAAAGACAAGGGATGCAACTCCAGGAAGCACATGCCGAAACTCCCGAATCATTTCTTATATTACGCACCTCACTATATCAGGCTTATAGAAAGGATAATATGGTCTTAACACCTCTTGAGTTTATAAGCATCCCAGTATATGGAATTTATACGTACAATCTAACCTTGATAATATCACACCATCTGTTTCACTTAGATTGTGATATAAACAAGGTGTGACATATTTAATAATATCACATGATTTATGTATAATGTGATGTTGTCAAAATTTAAAGGTAGAGAAAAAAATAAAATAACATAATAAAAATAACTAAGGTAGAAACCAAAATATGTCACACCTTGAATCGATCTCTTCGTGATTGCAAAATCAGACCTCGTCATTGCAATATCTCAAAACTAAAAGCTCTTTTAAACACAAACCAATCACTACACTGAATATGATATTTAGTGTAACCACACGAATGTTTTTGGAAATGTAATAACTTTTTACTTTTAAAGAAGATTTTTACTGAGGCCACAACTATCAATACTATCTAAAGAGAGTTATCATTGTTAACATAGTTGGTAAAAACATTCATCAAAAGTAAAAACTTATAGCACTTTTAAACAAATTAGTGTGGTTAACACTAAATATCATCTTTAGTGTAGTCACAAGAATTGGAAAACCTCTTCAGTGTAGTCACAAGACACCCTCAAAATTAGTGGTCAAAAGGACATCGATGTTAACAACGTCACGATGGACACCAAAATATGCAAAAGTAATTGACACGAAACTCATCCAACACTCAAAAGAAGATCTCTAACTCTTACAAATTGATAAGAAGTTGGTACTTTGCAAGCTTTGGCCAAAGTATCAAAGCTTTGGCCAAAGTAGTGAAAGGCATGTTCGATGACTTTTTTGATATGCCGTTCAAGTCTCCCAAGGCTATGGACTTCAGTCCAACTTTTGGTGGAGATTTGAATATGACAGGGACAAGGGCAACGGAACATGTCATCTTTGTCATCCATTCCATCATTTATTCATCTATCCATCTTGTTATTGTCATACTTACACTACACTTTTTAAAAGAAAAATTAGATGATATAATCAAGGGTGATAGGGATATCAACAAGGGAGTTTCAAATTGGAATAATTGGTATCAGGGTTTTGGGTGACAATATCAAGGTGTTATATTAACAACGGTGATATAATCAAGTTAGACAGTAATATTTTTTCTAATATGAAAATGATATAGCAATCATGTACCAACAACCATGTTCCCCATGAAATACAATATTTATTTTTATGGACAATATTAAACCCAAGAACCCTTGTGCCAAACTACAACTAAGTTAATACCATTGTTCACATCTTAGATCCAACCAAAAAATTTAAATAAAAATTAATTTTTAAAAAAAAATCCTAATTGAACGGCTACTTTCTATGCCTCTGGTCATAGGGCCATGGCCAATTGACCCCCTCACTCGGACTTACCCGATGGGGCCATGAGGTGGTGGGCCACACTTGGCCCCTATTTTATTTTTGGATGGGGCTCTATACATAACAAGGGAGGGTTTTCTGAGGATAAACAATGGCCGTAGGCCCCAAATTTGTCCAAAAAATATCCAAAAAAAACCTCTGGACCCCCGAAAATGAGAGGGCCAGAAAAATGACCCCATGCAATTAAGGTGGGGTCCACCTTGGATAAGTCCCAGCAAGGGGGTCAATTCGCCCTGGCCCTGATCATAGCAAGTCCATTTTTCTTATCCTTCTCACCTCCATTACTTGACCTAACACAAAATAGAACATAGATCCATTAAAATTATGCACCAATGTGTAGTGGAAAAATATGCCATTATCTTGAGTCAAAGTACACTGACCCTGTCCGCGTAGGGATGAAAGAAACCATAAAGCACTCTTCAAATGCATGTATCTTAGGATCCGTATAGTCAAATTTTTCGAAATGTTTGGAATATCTCTTTGTAGTAGCTAACTTGAGGATCCTACGCTTGAAAACAATACAAAATTGTTTTAGTTACTCTTGCAACGTGACAATGTCTCATCTTAGAGATGCATGTTTGGGGTGCTTTGGTGAAACATACTTTCCGTCCTTTACCTGGGTTAACTCTCAAATCCAAAACAAAAGAATAAAGGAAACCAAAGAAAAATAGCCTAGGGCGAATTGACCCCCTCGTTGGTACTTATCGGAGGTGGGCCCCGTCTTAATTGCATGGGGTTGTTTTTCTGGCCCTCTTATTTTGGGGGGTCTAGAGGCTTTTTTTGGAATTTTTTGACAAATTTGGGGCCCATGGCTATTGTTTACCCCATGTGTCCCCCTTGCTATAAATAGGGCCCCATCCGAAAACAAAATAGGGGCCAGGTTTGGCCCCACCACCTTGTGGCCCCCTTGGGTAAGTACCAACGAGGGGGTCAATTCGCCCTCGGCAGAAAAATAGAGGAATGAAGGAAAAGGTGATCATATGCTGCTGCAGTAAAATGATGTTGTTGAATATATCGAGACAATCTGATTTGAGCAAGAGGTGAGAATGATTCCAGATAGAAGACTGATGGGAATCTCTATATATCCCTTCTGATTTGATTTATTTTATTTTATTTTCTTCCTTTTTGGCACATATCGACTCTGTTTCCAAGCAATGAGAATTTGCCAAGAACTTTGTGAAGCCATGGATCTTCCGATTAACCCTTCAACGGTGAGGCCTTGCATGCTGACCCAAAAATTCTAACGATTTAATAGACTCTGCACAACAGAATCTACAAGTAGAGTACATTCCACAATTCACTTTTGCACAGAAATCATTGTGGTTCAATATTGTCTCAACTACACTAAACATTGCATTTAGTGTAGTCACACAAATAGTGTAATTACCCTGCTACACTATTTGCGAACTTGTTCACAATTAGTGTTAGTTGCGGCAAGCTTTTTCATACACTAATAGTGATTTTATTCACTGTGGCAAGATTTTTCATACACTAATTGTGCACAAGTAAAAAAAAAAACCACCCATTTTTATTGCAATTCACATATAGTGTAATGTTTCACATTTAGTGTAATGTTGTGTCGTTAAACTAATTGTAATTCTTCCTTTTAGTGCAAGGGTTTGTATTTAGTGTAGACGACACTAAATGTGATTTTTAGTGTAGCTGGAGATCAAGAAGATGGGTTAAATCTCTAGGTTTTATGTAGGAAAGCATTGCGCACAACGGCTCATACAATTGCAAATTTAAACAATGCTTCAATCATCTATGGCTCCCAAAAAACTGGTGTCATGGACTACACTCCGGTTCCTTCGTCGTTATAGGGTTAAGGATACCGTATGACTTTGGAATGGATTTAAAACATCCCAGCAGCTCCTTTAACCCCTAAGAGACCAAACGTCCCTCTGGGGTCATTTTCGATTTTGGGCATGTACCTACAATTCGAAAAAAAATCCTTTTTAATTGAATTTTTTTTCAAGATAGGATCTGATGAGAGCTTTGTAGAGATTTTTTTTTTATTTTTTTTTGGATTTGTGGTTTGAAAGTTAGTACCACTTAAAGCCAATAGTAGGGACTCCGAGCACCTCCAAATTTTTTGACAAAAGTTTCTATTGACATTGAGATTTTTCACACATATAAAGAATATTTCCTTTTCTGGAAATTTTCCAAATTTTTTTTTGTCTTTAGTGTAAAAAGGCATTTTATTCCAAGTCAAACATTTTCACACATTTTCGGGCAACGGGGGAAAAAAAATTCAAATTTTCTACATAAAACCTAGAGATCTTCATATTTTTCACTTTTTATTTTTTCAACAAAAATATGTGGTGAAAACCTTCTTACTGACCATTTGGATTATCATTCGAATACATACGTATTTCACAAAAAAATAAAACATGAAATGGCAATTTTTGAACCTCCACTCCTCGCACACTTGTTTTGAATATGCTACACCCCTTTTTTACCTCTAAAAATTGGTGTGTTGGGAAATAACATCATGCATAAGACAATGGTAAAAGATTTAGACCTTGTACAATGCAAAAATTTGATACAAAGTGAAGTCAAAGTCTGCTGATCTATGCAACGCAGGGAAGAAAATGAACCATTGTTTTGACTTCAAACACTAAAATCTATCAATCCGTGCGGTGGATTGCAACCAAAATTTTACGGCATGTTCATAGTGAAGTCTATTTAAAGATCTTATGGTTGAAAATCCAAAATTCACTTTAAAATGTAATTTTCATGTCTCTTTTTGGCAGTGACAGTTTTGGATTGGTTTTAGAGCGAAAGTGGTCGTGGTCCTTTAGGGGTTAAGAGCTCTTTTGACGGGCAATTTTGAAGTTGCGAGAGGGAGATTCTTGTTTACAGCTCCCCACCAACGCCCGCTTAAGAAAGCTTAAACTTCTAGAGTTTAAGGGGAAGTCTTACTAGAAAGGGAAATAGACGGCAAGATAAATGCAAGATGTATATTCATAAACTTACATGGGCGTAGTTAAACGGTTTTATATATTTTTGAATCCTAATCAATGCAAGCCAAAAGGTCTTATGTAGTCTCCTAATTCTCCTAAGATTTGTCATCCTTAGTTTCTCCACACATCTCTCAAGCCAAGTTGTGGGAGTCTAAAACTCCCACTTGGTTGCCCCTACCAAAAAAATTAGTTAAAATATGATTTTTTGTATTAGTAAACTAAAAAAGTAGTTAGTATTGTGTGGAATTAGATTAGATAGCGGATAGGGAAAATAGGGAAATGCTTAAGTAGTTAATTAGGTTTATAGTGGTGATAAAATCGAGTCTTAAAATCACGAGTTTAAGTCTTGGGAAACAATTTCAAAAGAGTCCCGGGAGAGATCCCGAGACATAAGTCTAAAATCACCACTTAACCTAAATTAACCAGTTAAGTTTAGGAGGTAGTTGTAAGTAGTTGAGATGCTAATTCTTGTTTCAATTAGTAGTAGTAGTAGTAGAAAAAAAAAGACAAAAAAAAAAAACCAAAAAATAAATTTAAATTTTTTTTAAAAAAAGGATTAAAAAAATGCATACCCGGATATCAACTCGGAATGAACTAGCCCGGGTACCAACCCGGATATGGGCTGATACCCGGGTATCATCCGGGCAACAGCCCAGGTAGCTCCAACCGTCCTGGTCAACCCCCTCTCTCTCCGAAATTTTCCCTTTCTCTCCAGAATCTCTTTTCTCTTCCAGGAACTCTACCCGCTCTCCCTCATTCTCTAAAATCTTATCTCCCCCTCCTCAAATTTTCTCTTCTATCTCCCTCTCTTGTTCTCTCTCTCTCTCGTAAGTTATCCCTCCTTCTGTATTTGGTCTATTTTTGGAGTTGGAGTTTGAAGAAGTAGTCGAAGAAGTGGAAAGAAGGAGATGCAACTAGGGTTTCAAGAAGAGGAGGTTTGAAAAGGATGTAGCGCAAGATTGGCTTTGAAGAGGAGGTAGCGCAAGCTAGGCTTTGATGAGGAGGTAGCGCAAGCTAGGGTTTGGTGGAAGAGGTGCGCGCTTTCTAGATTTGTCGAAGGTGGTGGAGATTTCTAGGGTTTGTGGAGGTGGAAGAGCTTAGTGGCCAAAGCGAGAAGATAAAAGAGACAAAGAAAGGAGATTGCGGGTGCACCAACAAAGGTGACTCTTGCCCATGTTGGGTTTCTCTTATTTGTGCAAATTTCTTGTTTGTAAGTCTTTTCCTCTCTTTTCTACCGGGGTGACTCCCCGGTAACATCCTCTCCGGTCTAGAGAAAAAGTCCCCCGGGGGACTCCATCTAGACCTTATTGTGTTGTTTACATGTGTAGTCTATATAAGTTGTTGTCGATTGTCCTAGCCTTGTGGCAAATTGTTCTTTTGAGTTATCTCCATCCTCCTATCATTTTAGGTCTTGCCCACATTTCTTATCTTTTTCCCGGTCTTCCCAGTCAACCGGGAAAAACCTCTTTCTAAGTCTTTGTCTTCAAAGTCCTCTCTTCGTTACGATTACATGTGACCTTGTGTTGTTAGTATGGTGCTAGATGTGTCAGACACCTATATCCACATATTCTAACAAAATGTTCCGGAGTTGTCTACCGGTAGACTTATGTTTCCGTGGCTCTACCGGTGAGTCGGGTGGATTTCCCATCGTCCAAGGAGTGTGGTGTGAAGGTCTATGAAAGAAAAAGAAACCTCCCGGTAACTCCTAGCGGGAAGGATCCGGTAGACCTTCCTTCCTGAACCCCGGAGTCCTTGGTGGAATCTTCGGTGGCCATATTGATTGAGCTTAAGGAGACTCCGTGTGTATCTATAGATACAGCCAACCTTCCGGTGGATACCGCCACTCCACCGGTAGACCTCCCGGTGGATATTCCCAATCCACCGGTAGACCTCCCGGTTGAGACATTCGACCTCCCGATTGAGACATCCGACCTCCCGGGGGATTCTCTCGACCATGTGGGTACTTCCAGACGTAGTGACAATCCCTATACGTCTCAATCGGAAGAGTCTTCCGGTTGAGTCTTTGTTATATGCTTTGTGTTGATTTACCTCACCGGTTGGTGGGATGTTGTTTTAAGTTGCTAGAATTAAACACTAAGGTGAGAGTAGTGATGTTGATGGGGCCCCATTGCGCAGCCGGTCACTATCACTCGAGTGGTTTCTCCGGCTACTTACTTTCGTTAAGGAAAAGTTCACCGGTCCCGGGACCGGGAGTCTTCCAGTTTACTGGTCTACCGGTAATCCGCCGGTGACTAAGCTACCCTTGATTTTATGATCTAGATGCCGTTTTGTCCTTTTGTGGATCTACTTTTGGAGGGTAGCTATTGACTTTAGTGCACTCTCTAGATGCCGTTTTGTGCTTTTGGATCTAATTTTGGAGGATAGCTATTGACTTTAGTGCACTCTTTAGATGCCATTTCGAGCTTTTGGGGATCTAATTTTGAAAGGTAGGCTAGTGGCCTTTGTGTACTTAAGGGCCTTGGGCTCTTGTGTTAAGCACTCTTGTCTTTGTTGATGTGCTGGTGTCTTGCCTTTGTTGCTTGTGTCTAGAGTCTTTGTTGAGCTTGTGTGAATAGACCAGAAGATAATTGAGTCCTCCTAGTGTGTCTTTGCTAGATGTACAAGGTTGTGACTTGTTGTGTGTTATGTGATTGAATGTGAGTAGAGACTTCCTGAGGGGCTGGGATATCCGAGTTAGATAGGTAAAGTGAGGTCCGGAACTTATGCTCTAGACTTTTTACCGGTGGGACCGGGAAGAGTTGTTTTCTCGGATGGGATCCGGGAAGCCCACGGCTATTTATGATAGCCTCCCACAAGTGGGAAATGTTCGGATTAATGGGGAATAGGGGGTGACATCCCCCTTTTCTCGATACACCGGGAGACATCCCGGCTAAGCCTGAGTCCGGAGAATTCCGGGATTATTACCCTTGCAGTGAATGAGTTCCGACGATCCCCGTGGAAGGTTGTTTTGCTCATATGATTTGCTTAGTACTAACTTGTTGTGAGTCTTGTATCTTCTTGCTTTGATTCATTGGGTATGGTTGTAGTTGGAACCCGGGCTTGCGTGACCGATTTACTGGGACAAATTCCCGGTAGATTGTGAAGACTGGTGAACCGGCTGCGACCTTTTTAACTCTTTCAAGGTGTAGGGTTAGACTGTGGATATTGTGGTCTCTGGACTGCGAGAACGAAGGGTAGTGACTTTCCGGGCACTATAAAAACTTACCGGAAATCTACTCTGACGCTCAACAGAGTTTAACTGAAACACATGTGGTTACTTGTTACCGGTGACTAAGGTACTAGGGAAGCCATTCTCCGGGATGTGCCGAGGTATTATGTGTGAATTGTTGTTAAGATTTAATAAGTTTGATGCACGATAAAAATCCCTGGAAACGATCTAGTAAGGTGGACTTGTTTAAGGTTAATTTCGGTTAATTTTGAAAATAACAAACCACTAGACTACGACACAAGTTATCTTCTATGTGTGGCCTAGGTTACTAATGGTATCTACATAGATGCTAGGTAAAGCCCTGAGATTGTCCCTGAAGGCCGTGATGAACATGTCTAGTCGGTGTCAAACATAACCTTAGCATATTCATTTAATTTTCCAGACTATTCAGAATTATTTGAATGTACTCAAATTTACTTAAAACTTTGCAATCTTGATAGACATGTGGATGGATAGACATAGACGGTTGCATGTCTACAAAGACAACTTGGCTAGCTATCATTATAAGATATAAAGTAAGGGATGAAAAATTTACAAGAAGGGTCATCCCTCCTACTTTCAAGATATTCTAATATTGCCAACAAGAGTTGCTTCGAGAAAAAATTGCTTGACAATGGATTCTTTCAAGTGTACATCGAGAATACAAAAGAAAAATAATAACAAGAACTTGGAAAAGAAATGAACCTTAAAATTTACTTGACTAATTTCACTCCAAAAAACACTTCAAAATGACACACTCTAGTGTAAAGAGTGGAAATGGAAACAAGTTTTTTTTTTCCTCATTTTTAACGGTCAGGTCTTAATCTAAATAAAATAATATGCTAACAAAACTTCATAAACTTTGACCGCACGGATTGAAAGATAATATTTAAAGAAGTAAAAGGAAAAGGTTCTTTACCTCCACGTTTTGAAAGGATCAACAAATTTTGACTTCATTTGGTGCCAATATTTTGCATTACACAAGGTCTAAGTTTTAAACCATCATCATGTATTACATGATATCACTTGTTTGTGGACCAAGTTTTAAAGGTAGAAGATACATGTAGCATATTATTCAAATCAATAGTACAAAGATTAGTGGTTTAAAAATTGCCAATGCATATTTTGATTTTTGCGTATTAGAATGGAATTAAGAACTTGAAAAGGAAGGTTCATACTACATTTTGTAATAGTAAAAACAAAAACATAAAAATATCAAAATCTCTAGTTTTTATGTAGAAAAAAAGTTTTTTTGGTACCTTGCCTTAACAGTGTGTGAAAATGTTTAACAATCTAATAACAAGATTTTTTAACAATCTCAAACAAAATAATAATACATAGTTGTATATTTATTTTCAATGTTCAAAGAAGGTCAAAGCAAAATGTTTGAGTTACTTAGAAAAGAAGATATGCCCAACAATCATATTTCTAAAAAAAAGTTCTAACTTAGATGATTCTATGGCACATCTTCATTGAAAATTTCAAAGTTTGTCGAAACATCTGCGCATGCCTATGATTCCCCTGACTTAGGGTCATACACCGAGACCTAAGTTGAATGGAAGGCTGGATCATGTGCCGATGTCCTCAACTTTAGGCTGTGATAATATAGGTGTTGCTGACAGTGAGGTTGGCCCTTCCTTGACTTGGAAACATGGCATCTTTAAACATCGCATCCAAAACAAGTTCAAGCCCTTCAATAAGATTTTGCTTCTCCTTAGGGGCCTCATCGTTAAGAATCTGTGGATGGAGAGAAATGACGCCGTTTATAACAACGCTCGGTGGCAGCAGCAGAAGATTGAGGTGAAGATCTGGTTGGGGCTCGTGGATTACGGCAGGAATGCATGGGTTAAAACACTCAACCTCTGCAAACAAGCCCCGGAGAAGAGCAAGAGCTATGCTAACCGCTTCAAGAACCAGTGGTGTTGCAAGGAGGTCCTCGCCTCTTGGGCTGATAAGAGACCGAACTGGAAGCTTTTCTCCAGTCACTAAGCTAGTAGTAGAGATAGTATTAGGACTCACTCTAACCTTTTGTTTCTCTCTAACCACTGACCTGGCCTGGGCCTCGGCCCGGCCTCGCCGGCCCTGGCGGGGACCTACCTTGTTTTCTCTTCCTTTGCTTGTGTCAAAAAATAAAAAAATAAAAAAAATTCAAAGTTTTATGCTTATGATGAGATCGTGGGAACCCACTCAAAAATGTCAAATGTTGCTAGGCCAATATGTTCTTTAGAAGTTAACACTTGAGAATCACGATCCTTTTTCCTTTCCTTTCCTTTCCCTATTTTTCATGTAGTAATTATTTGAAATTCCCTATTATGTTTAATTTTAAGATTGGATTAAAGGGTGTAGTCAACTCTCTTTCCAGTAGCATCTGTTACAACAACCTCTCTCATTAGAACAATTTGCTTTGCCAAGACCATAACTTCCTTCATTGTTAGAGCCTCTCTTTACAATATGCAAAACAAATAGGACTGTTGTAAAGGGAGCTCACTTTATTCATTGACTTTTCATCACAGTGAACTTATTTTATGATTTTATATGAATACTGTATTCACAAAACAAAGTGACTTCATTTTTTGAATTACTGATTATTCATATGGAATTTTTTTGGAATAATTATCCACATGAAAATCATGTGATTCTGTTCTGCATGTAGTTAAACTAATTCTATGATAATCCATTATTTCAAATGATAAAATTTGTTTAACTATAGAGAGGACCTATGTCACCTGCGATTCTTGAACTGGCAACCAACTGCAGAGTACGGTACAAAATAGAGCACCTATATGATCATGATGGATCTCAATTTTTAGGTTGCACGAGCCAATGGAGGGGGTGGGATAAAACTTGGCCCCTATTTTATTTTTTGATGGGTCCCTATTAATAACTAAAAGGGACTCCAATTTTTTTTTATAGAAAGTTTTTGGACCCCCTAAAATGAGAGGGTCAGAAAAATAAGAGGGTGCCATTAACCCCTAAGAGACCAAGTGTACGTGGAGGCATATGTTTTGGATTTTGGGCGGGTTCCTAAAATTTGAAAAAAATCCTTTTTAAAAAAACTCTCATACTAGATTGTTCTTGATAAGAGCTCCATGGAGGATTTATTATTATTATTTTTGGATTCATGGTTTGAAAAAAATGAATTTTAATTCTCAAAAAAATAAATCGTGAATTGACAATTTTTGAACCTCCACTCCTTGCACACTTGTTTTGAATATGCTACACCCCTTCTCTACCTCTAAAAATTATTGTATACGGAACTAACATCATGCTCAACACAATGGTAAGAGATTTAGACCTTGTGTAGTGCAAAAATTTAATACCAAGTGAAGTCAAAGTTTGTTGATCCACTCAACACAGGGAAGAAAATGAACCATTTTCTTGACTTCAAACAGTGTAATCTTTCAATCCGTGCAATCAAAGTGTATGAAATTTTGTGAGTATGTTACTTAGTATGTCTTTATGGAGATCCTACCGTCAAAAGAATAATATAAGGTTTTGTTTCCTTCCTTACTCATTGCACTAGAATCAACAATTTTGAAGTGTTTCTGGTGTGAAACTGTCATGGGCTTTGAGGGTTCAAGACAAGGGCCCACCTCCTCAAAATACCTCGTGCAACCTCAATATTGAGATCCCTATATGATCATTCCAATGTCATAAATATAACTGAGTTATATGAATTACAAAGTGATATGACATTTTCATACAAAAAAAAAGGGCAACTCATTGTCATACAGTACATTAAAACTGGTGGAATGAATCTGAGACTCCAAGTCTCAGTCTGCAGAACTTGGATTCAAGAATGTCTAATTACATAGATTTCAAAGTTTTATTCAATGCCGAAGTTTGAGAATTATTAAAAAGTAATTTTCAGGTCCAACCATTTTTATTATTGATCTAGACATAATGGGTAAGATACATATTTATCTCTAACAGTACCACCTACACTAATTAATTTTAAAATACTGTCAATTTTTTTATGGGGCTTAAGTTTTACCAAGTTGGTCAAGAAAGGTCCTCCCTCATTAGCAGTACTCAATACCTTTTCTCTTGGTAAAAATATCATTCAACATAAAAGGTTAGAACATTGAGTGAGTACATTATCTGTTTTATATAGTGTGGGTCAAAGTAGTTTGAGCTTCTACACTAACTCAAAATTTACATGTAATCTTTAACTGGTACACACTTGCTTGAAAATGTATACCCAATCCAGACTTGACATAAATGCACTTGATGCAAATTAGTGTAGAAGATCCACATCAATAATACATCCAAACCATATAAAGTGAATGGTGTACACCATTCACTTGTATATATTGTGGATGCCTTAGTAATGTGGGTGAAAAATAATGTAGAACACATCGATTTTGGTTTTGGAACACAACTAATGTGGACACATTTCAACATGTGTTATGCTGCTTACTACCAAATATCTTCCACTTCCACTGGTGTCATTATCACCTCCCTGCCACCCACAACCGCCTTGCCATCACTCCAGAGTCCACAATAATTTTGTGTCAACAATTTTGAAACATCCTACACTATTTTCTAAGGTACAATCATCCCTTCCATAAGTTATAGCCAAATCTAGCGCCGGTGGATGGAGGTGATAAGAACTTAGTAGAGGTCAATAGTTAGTGGTGGCTTTAGTAGAGGACTTGGTAACTTCAGTTAAATTTCATCACCATCCACCCACTGTAATTCCTAAAATTGGCCTAGCATCAACCACCACATCAAATGGCATGTGAAAATGTCATATGACCATGCCGACTTGAGTTGGCCCTCTTGTATCCTATTCACAGGCAAATTGGATGGCTAAAAGCTCAAAAAGTGTTTGAAAACCATTCAAAACAGTCTTGAAAGGAACATGGCAACACATGTGAGGATTGTGGCACTATTGCAATTGAATAGTGATCTTGTTGTGATTGAATAGTGACATGTGAAGGAATAGTTGCACTGTTGAGTGATATAGTGATATAGTAATTGATTGTTCTCCAATACATAAAACAACAACATCATCTACCAATTTTGTGCTTTAATTCTCAGACACTTCAGCACTAGTCACATGGCAGCACTACACTAAAATTGAGAATTAGTCTTAAGCACAGTAAATGATCTAAAATGTTAATAAGTTTTTACTTGTCATGAATCTTTTTCCCAACAATGTTTACAAAGATTCCCCTCGTTGAATAGTATCAATAGTTGTGCTCATAGTAAAAACTTTCATCTAATGTAAAAACTTATAGCATTTACAAATTAATTAGTGTGGTTACACTAATTCTCAATTTTAATGTAGTTAAAACTTAATTGAGGTTATGGCTAGTTAAGGTTATAAGAAAGTGGCACTATAACTTAGCAGAGGTATAACTTATGGGAGGAATGACTGTACATGATTTGATGTGGATTGAGAATTAGCTGGACCAGTGTAATTTGTGTTTACTGAAATTGGTGCAGGTATTTCGAGATAGCATGGTCTACAGTAATGTACAGTGAACGGTGTAGTTAGTACAGATGGCACTGGTTAGGGATAACAGTGTACGTATCTCGTAGAGGATGAAAACCATCATTAAGCTCAGGGACAGTAAACAAGTTCACAGTCCAACGCTTGTGAATGAATGTTTTGCAGTTGGACGGTGAGCGGGTCAACTACATTCTCCATCATTGCTCGACCAGCGATAGTTTCTCTCTACTTAAAAACAGAGATATCCATTTTCTATTGCCACCGCTGATTACCACTAGGAACACCCCAGACTCCAGAGGATCATGGATCCCTGGAGTCTGTGTGGCTCACCTGCATGCCATGATACCGTCTTCATCCATCTCAGGCATCGCCGATCATTAGCCATTTATACTGAATACTATATGCAAAAGTGACTCTCTTGCTCTCGGGACGTTGACAACCAGGCCATTTGTCAAGTTCCAAATCTGGTCACCGACCAAGTTAACTAATCAGTAACTTGCACTGGCAGAGCCTAAGTTCCAGGAGATGAGGTAAAGCTGCTACTATACCTGGATCTGGCACAGACAACTTCATCATGGTAAGTTCAAGTTTCTGTTCCACTCCTTGCTGAAGCGTTTTATTCGTCCTACTTGTGATGTAAAACCTTCACGATCATGTGAAAAGTGACTGCCAAAACTGAGGACGAACACAACATATTGAAATTCAATAAACAATGTAAGGAAATTGGACGCATAAAAAATGAAACCATAAATTGCATAGGATTACCATTGCAGTCAGTTATATTTCCATGGGGATTGAGGTCTGTTAGACACAAGTATGCATTTTCAGAAGAAAAGTAAAGTGAACTTCAGCCCAAAACTCAGTTTTACTCTTACTAGCTCAAACAAAGTTAAAAATTTGTCCACCTACCCTTTGCACCTATAATAGCTGCAATGCGCTTAGGCATGCTTCTATACAAGTTCTTACACTCATTCGGAGTAATTGAAGCCCAAAAATCCTCAACATGCTTCCACAATTGTAACATTCTTTTTGGAGGTCTCTCATATTGGTTCAATTGACGTTTTAAAGTTGCCCACAAGTGTTCTAATGCCTAAGGCCATGCTTTGTACATAAAACCATGCTACAGCTATTGCTTCTTTAAAAAGCAGGCCCCTAGAGGTTGCTTAGGAATCTTTCAAAACGTTGCTAAACACCCTGTTTTCTTATAGTGGCATAATAACTGAGTTTTAGAGCTAATTTACTTTGATAAATATCTTTCTCAAATTATTTTGCATAGCTAGACTTGTAATTTGGGTAGCCACATCATTTACTTGCATGTATACTTGAGCAGTCAATTGATTTGGCATTACATGCAGTAAATTATAAAATATGAATGGCTAAAAGTAGACTAAGCTATTTCATACTCAGTTTGGCAGTCGCTGTATTATAGGAGTTTACTACCTGGTGAAGTTACTACAGTTACAGGATAAGCTTTCCAGGTAGTGCAGGATTTTATCTAACCTGCTGGATGAGTAGGGGATGTTCATGATGCGATTTCAAGTACGACTCTACTTAGACGCAGGTGACATTCAACAAGAAATTGGAACCTCAGTCAAACTAATAAACCAGTGGCTGGAAGCTAGTATTACTTAACTCACATGAACTTAGGGGCCGTTTGTTCAAATCTCTGTGTCTTTATTCTTCCCAGATTTGAGACACCTCATCCAAACGTTTCCAGATGTCATGGATTGAGCCTTAAATCATTTTGTTCTGGGAGTTAACGTAGATATCACTTTGATCCATGAGATGTGTTCTTGAACCTGCATACAACTTACTGTTTAGTGACAAAGTTATCAGGTCCTGCAAACCTTTAGCCTTGCCGCCTGCTTTTTCTTTAACTGGCAGGGTTGACTTGACTTGGGTCTTGCATGCAACCGTCTACGTAAACATACGTCTGCATATAAACCGTACGTCCATCTGGGTTGTATATACTTGAGCACATTCAAGTATATCACTTGAGCATGTTCGGACAAAGTTAAATAAATTTCATGAAATTTTGAGAAACATACTGAGAGATTATGTCCAATAAAATATTCGGAACAGATTATTCATCATTCAACTGAACGCCTCGTCCATTTATGTAGATAAGTCGGTTAGCTGGTGGTAATAGCTGGTCTTAATCTGACCATCAAGGAAGCGTCCTTTCAATACTAAACTGAAAAATTACCTCAAGTTTTTCGCCGAGTGCGATCTTGTCGTCCTGGAGGTGAATCAACTTGGTTCCAAGGATGCCACTCTTCACCATCCTGGAACGATGCTCAGACTGGCACAGTGTGAGACGATTGGAGGTTGAACCTGATTCAACTTCTGAGCTTTATTCCCAGTCGTACTACCTACCGTTTCTGGTGGTACCCTTGCAGTGGCCATCATGAGTGAACTTGGCACAAATTCTAGCTAGTAAGGCTTACGCTAGAGCTGGTTCCAGTCATAAAAACTATGCACATAATATCGAAAGGTATGGGCTGACAGTATTACCGCGGCAAGAGGTTACGACGTATTCACTACAAGAAAATAGGGTGTTTAGCAACGTTTTGAAAAAAAATTAAGTAACGCCTAGGGGTTGCTTTGTACATGAAACCACACTACAACTGTTGCTTCTTTAAAAAGCAAGCCCCTAGGCGTTGCTTAAATTTTTTTCAAAACGTTGCTAAACACCCTGTTCTCTTGTAGTGATTGTATCGTTGTATATGAGCCTTTCATACAGATAACATCATGAGTATTCTGCTTGGGGTCATTTATAACTTGCACATGGACCATATTGAAAAAGATAGACAACATTCTCACTGACTTCACGTTAAATCTGCATGTGGTGGTTAAGACGCGATGCCTGCACAGTCGGCCTGCCTTACCTGAGCTAGAGCAGCTAAAATGTTGACCTGAATCACGTACAGATTGACATTACAAATCATGACATCTTACAGTCCAACATTTATATTCCCAGTTCACTAGGCTTCTGTGTGGAGTACCCTAGTTCCCGTACCTAAGTTGAAGCAAATTTACAGAGTTCCAAAAAATCAAATATTCCACCTGTTGTCTGCATGGCTTAATTCAAGTGTAACCTGAGGCCACAAGCTGGTCTCCAGACTGTATGACAGGGACTCTGTAATATTAAGATCAACGTCACCTAGACACGTGATTGATGGTTTTAAGTGAAAATTTTCAGCTCTTTCAACGTTCTTCAAAAATACTTATATGTGTATATAAGAAGTTTTCAAAACGATAAAACGTCATCAACTCATGAGAACGTCATGCAGACCGAATATAAAACTCTGATTACATCAGGTTTTTCCCTTAGACAGGGTTGAAACTCATTGGAACGCTTCTTTGGTGCCACAGACATTTCGTTTGTCCTTGATCCAGCACATGTCTGTAATCTGGACAAAAGAATTAAACAGCCTAAGTTCTCTTTTCTGGGGTAGCACATGCACAGTACCGTACATGGCATTTTCATAGACCTGCTATTCACAGAGTGAGTCTGATTCTTTGTCTCGATCTCTTAAAAGGCGCATGACGCTCATCCTTAAGTCGCACATGTTTGAGGCTCAGAGGACACGTACCAGACGTTGTGTCTGAGTATACATCTCCGGACTCATCTGACAGCCGCATGGAAGCTGAAACCACCTTCATACTCAACAAGAAGAACAATTAATCTTCTCCAGAGCATAATGTGATATCATAAGGATATGAACAGGCTCGTACTACAATGATGTCGAACAAGTTAAAGAAGTCGGAAAGTTGGACATATTCTCTTGTCGCCCTGAAATACATCAATAATTTTAGTTGGTGCAGAAACATTGAAAGTGTTCCTGGCTTGAAATGATGAGTGAGTCTCAATAGCGGGATTACCGGTGGAAAAAGTTGAGATGTGATATTCTTTCATGAGGGATACATCTCTCGGGCAATCTACACAAGAGGATGATTAAAGTTGAATTGCGTGAGTTTCAACTCTACCCTGGAACTGATCAATTTGTGGTACTACAGTGCAATGATATGCAAAACTTCTGGCAACTTCAGATTGGATTCGAAGGAGAAATGATCTGACAATATGTGAGGAGAAAACAACATATCAGGACCACAGGTTAATCTTGTGCCACCATCTACGACAATTTCCAGTTCTGTAGCTTCTAATTCTTAACAGAGGAGTATCCAATGAGTACTGACCTCAACCCTAACTGCCTCAAAGATCAACAACGCGAGGACTTCAAAGTAATCACAATTTCAGCGTTATGGTTTCAGCTGAACGATGCTGATGCAACTGAAAGATCAGATATTGATGAACTCTGATGCTCAGCATATTACACAGTTCAGTCCAATTTTAAAATCAAACTTGCACCAACCTTGACGTGTTAATACTTTTCTGCGATTTTGCTCACTTAATTATGTATGTATGCATTGCCTCTTAAGGTTATTCTGCAGACGACGTCGTGATTGAAGGGGTAGCAATTACTTCACTTAAAGGACACAAACACTAGGGTTCAGGGGGGTCATTTACTCGTATCATAGGTGTATATTCATCCAAGTATTTTGTTCCGTTAGCTGGTTCATATACATGCAAAGTCATCAGAGTTTTGATGATGTCAGAAAACAGAAACATCATGATTTGTATGCCGGCCTTTCAGAAAAAGGAACTTGCGACGTACTACGCAGTTTACGCATATTTGCATGATGGATCAATAGAATCAACAGTAGTTCCAATATTCTCTGGAATGCAGGCTAGTCATAGAAGAGTATATAATTAGTTACAACTCGATCTTCAAAAGTGGTGTTTTTGACCATACCAAGATATGCTTGCATACTTTGTAATATGCATTAGCCTCAAAAAAGTGGTTTTTTCATTGTGTGTGCAGTAAAGACTACGTCACCAATGTAGGAAATTTTTAGGGAGCCGTTGCTTGAACCGTTGAATTGATCTGCACTGGTTGGAGTGACTATGCACTTTGCTTTCCTCCATATAATCCATTCTTCCTTCCTCCATATAACCCGTTCTTCCTGATCCCCAGTCGGTTGAGGCATTAGCGAACTGTAGTGATTTCTGTGAAAAAAAGTCAACAGTGAAGTGTACACTCCGTGTAGATGCTTTTCGCTTTTTCTGCGACTGATCTATTACACTCATAGATTTTTCAGGGCCACGTGCAGCGCCTCGTCGTTAAAGGGTTAAAGTGATAACAAGAATCTAACTGCCGCAGCTTTTTTATATATGATCTGCATATAAACGACGACACTGGGTGGCCAGGGAATGTTGCAAATAGGGTTCTACGTACTAAAGTGAGGATTGCAATATTCTCGTGTGAGTAATGACCAGGATATCGAACAAAAAGGTGATTCAATTTCATGAAAGTTTTCCAAAGAGTCCCAAAGACATGTTTAGCTAGGAAGTGAATATATCATCCTCATGTTGATCTCAATAACTTGGTTGATGCAACCTTCAATTCATTTGGTCTTGGCAGTCAACTCTCTACAAGCAGGGGGGAGAATGGTTTCCGTAAATTGTGTTACAAAAAGCCATGGTTTCATGACAAAAGACCTAACTGCAGCAGCTTAAATCTACGTGAATAATTGCAAACCTAAAATCAATCCAGTTTTTTAACAATATATTAACTACCAACAACGCGCTACTAATTAGCCTTTTTCAGCCGACTACTTTGCTTGATAAATGAGTCAGCAAGCAACGTCCAAAACGTTACCTTGCTTGGAAACTGGCCTTCAATCTCGTGTGTACTCCAACCAGATTTCGAAGATTCCACAACCCTCCACCTTCTATTCTCGCGTTGAATCTGCAAATCAGATATGTTTGTTAATAATGGAACAAAATTAGTGAGCATCATTTTGGTAATGTTTCAATCCATAATCAAGTACAAGGTAACTGGATTAGGAACTGAGTTAGACAGAGGTGCATTTTAGTTGTGATGATAGAACATCCAAGTACAACACGATGCAACAAAAGAGTACAGAAATAGAGTTATTTGTACAGTCGCCCACTGTTCCATTTACTACCCCCTCTTTTTTATTTATTATACTACTCTTTCTTCACTCCAAATAGTCTCACATAAATAGGAGGTCTTGGTGGCCTCTAAAATCAGGTCGAAGTAGCTTTAGGCGTTGAAACTGTGAGAGTTTATATGAGATCAACCATGAATTTTATCCACCAAGTTTCTCTACTTTGACCTAATTTTAGGTTACTTGAGAGGTATTAAGAGGTGCTGAGAGCTGATTTTGGGGGTACCTGGCAGATCTTTCCATTCTCCAGCCAGTAGTGCACGCCTGCCCAATCAATGTGCTGAAATACATGCGAGTACACAGCCGACACTGGATACAAGAAGTTGTCCACTATTGTGGCGATAAAGACCTGAAATTCGCAACAAGGGGAATGAACTTACTGCCACGGCAACATCCAAGAAGTGCAACTTGTAATACAGGATGAGGATTTAAGGTCCAGACCTTGAAATAATTGTAGGAACGGATTGAGACAGGTTCCGTTTCAGGCGACAGCGCATTGCATAAATCAATCACCACCATTGACAAATGACGCATAGATGCCAGTTCTATCAAGGTCGACGTTACTACACACCCTGCCAGCAACAAACCTGCAAAAAGACTATCGTCCATTAGAACAAAACCTCAAATCTCATACCGCAATTTCGGATCAGGAGACTAAAATGACGTGTACATAAGTCATTTCCTGTCTTTTCATTGAATGCTGCAGTTGAGCTCAATTTTAAGCATGGGCAATAAATTAAGCTGACAATCAAATGTGTGTACTAGAACCATTGACATATTTTTATAGTCTGAAATCTGCCCACTTTACCTGTAGTGTAGGAAGAGTACACTTGTGGCGAACCTCCCAGCAGCAACACCCGCATTGCAACCATGAGGTGAAGAGAGGTGGTAAGATATGGAAACACAAAGCTCCAGGATAGCCAACAATGCACGAAGAACAATGCACGGTTCATCCAGTAATTGAACGGTGTGTTGTATGTTTCCAGAACGATTGTCTGCTTTTGCAAATAATTCCAGTACCTGGACAAGCATAAGAAGTACTGAGTGCCAAGCTTGTGAAAGAAAGTCTTATCCATCGTTTCCGGTTGTAAACCACCCATATCTGAAAGCATGAAATTGTTTACCACTTTCAAGCTTTGGATCCTGAAACCAAGATGTAAGAGTTATGGTGCTTCGAGTGGAGTGAAAATACCTGGGAAAACTCAAATCTTTAGCAAGAGGGTGAAAAAACACAGCTCTTTCTGGAGAGCTGATAATGCGCCCATTAGCTCCTACAATCATTGCAACAGCGATCATAAAATCATGTGAACCTCTGCTCCAAGTTTATGTCTAGTCAAAAGTCCTGATTAAGTTAATGTGAAGAGAAAAAAGAAAAAAATGTAATCCTCACCAGCGACTGCAGCTAAAGTCATATCATCTGAATATCCACCTTCTCGAAGGCCTGTGACCATTCCATATCGGTCCGTCCTGAAATCTTCTGCATGCATCTACAATCCCAATTCTCGTTAAAATGCTCCACCAGTAGCGGTAAAAACTCGGGAATTAACAGAGTTATTTGTAAAGTCACCCAAGTTTCAATAAAATACCCCTCTTTATTCCAATAAAGACAGACAGCACTTTTTGGCGGACAGTTGCGTGTAAAAAAAATTACAAACCCTAAATCAAATTTTCAACTTACCACCCTTTCCTCACTCTTAATCGCTATTAGATCAATGGAAGAGCTTGGTGGTCTCTAAACTCAAGTTAGAAGTTGTTTAAGCCGCCTTTAAGAAGGAAGAAGGAGCGGCCATGAATCTTAGCCGCCTTTTTCCTCTTCGAGCTGATTATAGAAACTCAGAGCCATTTAGGGGTAATGATTAAAAATGAGAAAAAGAGATGAAACCTTGATATCTTTGCCTCAATTTACAAATAACTGCAATGTCTACCTCAAGTTAGAAGACCTTTTCATCATCCTAAAAGTGCCACATGAACATCTGGAGGGCCTCGGAAATGAAATGAAGAATCACACAGAAGTAAGAGGGTACCATCATGCAGCCACCCCAAAGGAAAAATGTCCGACCTCGGCCCCCAGTAGCAAATCCTATGGAACAGGGCTGTTACAAAGCAAAATATAACGTCAGTAAGTACAATGGTGCTTCGAAAAAGACAATAGCAATAAAAATGCTAAAGGTAGAAGGAAGAATAAGCTCCAAATTCAAGATTTGCGTAAATACCAGATGATATTCATAGATGCAATAACTTCCAAGGCTACCCGAAGGTAAGTCAAAAGGGTATCCTGTCAACACAAAAATCTGCAGAGTGCTCAAGGAATTAGAGTTATTCGTTAAGACACATGCAACAGACACATCATCATGTAGTTTTGTCTGATAAAGATCTAGCCAAAACATTACAGTAAGATCCAGTGTGATATACATACCTCAGGGTACTTGATCATGTGCGCCACAAGGGAACCAATGGTCCCCGGACAGAGTTGCACATCATCATCCAAAAAGAAGACATACTTGCTGTCTTTATGCATCGCATCCACACCTACCTATCAGAAGACCAAAATGTAAACAACAATTGCCTCTCGGCCAGTTACATAAAACAGACACCTGACTTCACACTAACAGTTTGTATCAACCGGAATATCTATCACTCAAGAATACCTCAAAAGCGAAAGATTGTTGAAATCTCAAGTTGTGGTTGGCATACCAGCTGGTTGTGTATTTTCTGGCTACACGTTGTTGAGTAACCGGCAACTAATAATCTTGTATCCACCTGGCCCTGAGGAAAGATACATTCCAAGATCAAAGCAAAAACATAAGTCAACAACAAATTATAAGCCAGAAAAAGCGAACTGCTGAAGTTATATTCTAAACCTGACAGATGATGAGAAAGAGGCTTATCAACAACTCACAACTTATTCGCAAGGAAAACTAACCAATCCAAACTTGTGGTATGAAATTAGAAGATAACATCTCATAATAAGAGCCTCACCAAAAACGGATGACAACAAAATCAAAAAAGAACTAGTAACAAAAAAAACATAGCTCACATTCACCCATCCAACCCTAACAAAGGTACTGCTGCCGAAAAACACATTGTGTTCTTTATGTGTACGTAGGACCTCTGTGTATGCAGCTCCAGCTTAGATCTTCATTTCGTGGACACCAATCCACATTCAGACATCTTTTCGTTCTTTGACAGCTATTTATATCCTGGGCTTAACAAGTAAGGCATAGACACGACATAAATATTCCACCTCTTGAAGGGAAACGCTTTGGTACTGTTCATGAAATCACTAAAACTCTGTTGTTATGGAGAGCAAAATTACCTTCAGATCATGCATCAGCTGCGAGATCGATTCATACGCCGGATCCTCCTTGCTCTCCACCACAAAGAGAAACTCCAAAGGCCCTCCATACATGGACAACACCTGCAGTCATCTCAAACTGCTGGTTGGAAAGGCAGCTAGCAGAATCATCACCACAATTAGGGTTCAGATGGTCGAATAATACCTGACTTCGCCAGTTGCTGATATTATGCTCTCCAACTCCTTTCAACGGCATCACCACCGACACCCGAGGCAGCTTCTCCTGCGCCAAGTGCTCCAAATCCTCCACATCCGGGTACAGAAACGCCAGACTATTCCCTGCTGCTTCTGCGACGCGTATCCGACACAACTCCCGCGCCCTGCTCTCATCCCAAAATCACAACTAGTGATGAATAATAACCCTAAAACCCCTGAAATCCTAAAAACCCTTAAAACCCTAATGTGGCATGAAATCCTGAAGGAGAGAGAAGAATCTGCAGAGGAGAACCTTACTACTGAATTGTAAGTCCAGCCAGCAGCCAGCACCAAGTATATCACGCATCCCTGGAAGAAAAAAAATCCAACGCATTGCTCAGGTCCATCATCCCACAAACCAGAGATTCACAAAACAATATTTGCAGGGTTTAAGGCGATGGAATCACCTTGAGCTGGAAGAAGATGGCCACCGGGTGGCAACACACAGCACTCGCCCAAGCAAGCCACCCATCCATAGCTGCTGCTCCTCCCACCATCTCTCTCTCCTCCAACTTGTGAGACCTGATGTCACCTACTCCTCCTCGTCTCCACCATCTCTTGCAAGCTCCCGTGATGTCAGTTACTCCCGCTCCTCGTCAAATGGATGGCATTCTGGTGTGCCATTGTCGCTGATCGATCAGCTCATTGATCGTCTCCGAAGCCATGTTGGATCCCTTTGAAGCATCTGCTCCACTTCCTCCTCATCAGGTTTTCTCATTCTTTCTGATTTTCATTTATTTAATTTCTTTAACGAATGGATGCTTTTATTTCTCTTCGACTACAACATTCACGATGAAGTATTATTTTTCTCATCTTGTGGTGATGTGAAATTTTCTTTTTCATTTTTCCATTTCTTTCTTTTTAGAAATTTTTCCGAAAGGAAAATTGGATGGATTTCTTACAAAACTTGGGATGACGTTGTTGTACTATTGGAGTATTTCTGAAATTACTACGGTATGTGTTTTATAGTGTTTATTAAGATTTTTTTATTTCTTAACAAGTGTAGATCTCGGTCGTCCCCGACGAAGCATAGGTCATCCCGCTTTCCTCAAGTCTCCCAAGTCTCAACTATCCTTAGGTCCCAAGTCCCCACTACCCTCAAGTCTCCCCAAGTCCTCAAAGTCCCTACCTCCCTCAAGTCCCCCAAGTCCTCAAGGTCCTTATCTTCCTCAAAGTCCCTACCTTCCTCAAGTCCCCCGAGTGCCCATTATCTTCAAGTCACAAGTCCCACTTGCCTCAAGTCCCCAAGTCTCTACTTCCTCCAATCCTCCATATCACTTTAACACGTTCCAAAACATGAATCCATTGAGTATCACGAGTTGCATGGATGTTTAGGTGCCCTACCCACATCCTCTTTTATACACTTTCATAAACTTCCATGAATCAACCAATCATGAGGCATTGTCATACATGCAATGCCAAAGGATACACTGTGTGTATTACCTAGGTTTTGAAGAAATCACTTTGTATCCTTTGGAGGAATCACTTTGTATCCTTTGGAGGAATCCTTTGAATGCGCCCTTTCGCTACACTAAAAAGTGCATATATTGTGGACCAAAGTATTTCAAAATACTTGCACTAATTTCAATGTACACAAATTCAATTTTCAATCTACATTGAATCATGTTCCACATAGATTAATGTGGGATGTTTCAAAACTCTTGACACAAAATTAATGTGGATTAATGGAGAGGTGGACGTGAGGTGGCGATGAGCTAGGGGAGTGGAAGATATTTGGTAGTGAGTGGTAGAGAGGTGGAAGTGAGTGGCATGACACATGTTGAAATGTGCCCACATTGATTTTCTTCCAAACCCGAAATTGATGTGGTCCACATCATTTTTCACCCACATTACTTATGCATCCACATTATATTCAATGTTTAGTGTAGTGTTTTGCTTAAAAGTAGACTACACTTGTTCTATTACATGTAGAGATTATAGACCATCAATTTTCATCCATTTATATTAAAAAAAAATAGTAGCTCTGATGTATTTTACATCATGTACCTACATTGTTTCAAGACCTAAGATTTTGGTTACACAATCCAAATTGGGACTCTATAAGTTTTTTTATGGTACATTATTTTTTTACAAAACACAAATGCGTTCATATAAAATATATTAAAACTTACCCAATTTTTATGGATTATTAAAAGCAATATGTACAAATTATAATTTTAGATTTGTATGTGTAGCAATTATACTTCTCTTTTTGGAACATAGTAGTATTTTAAAATTCAACTTTTTTTCTACTGCAAGCCAAATTCTAGTAGAAGGGCACACTTGAAGGAATCCTTCAAAGTACACATTTGATTTAAATAGCACAGACAAAGTGAATCTTCCAAAAAGCTTTGTTTTAAAGGGCATCTTCTTGGTTATGTTGGTGATTATGGATCAAGAGATGAGACATGCATTATGCATGATGAAAGCACCATTGAGAAGGTAGTCTCTAAATTGGAAACGTGCGAAAGATTTGAAAGACAATCAATACTCTTTCATCCATCCAAATTCCATCTGACGGATTCCGATGCAAAATAGTCGTATGTGTGAAACGGAAAATATTTTTATACCCTACGCAATGGTCACTTTGTACATAATTAATTCATAATAGAAGATGTCCAAATTTTTTGAAAAATTCAAGAGATTTGTTTGGGTGATATCCATGTAATGCCAATGCAATATCCATGTAATGCCAATGCAATCTCCATGTAATGCCAATGCAATATCCATGTAATGCCAATGCAATATCCATGTAATGTCTAGGTGATACCCATGTAATACCTAGGTGATACTTATCATTTCCAAATCACTGTGATTTGAAAAAATAAATACTTTAGGATAGGTGCCAAAAGTGACCACTGCATACGGTGTATGAAGATTTAGTGCTCACTTTGACATTTATAATGTTATTCTTATAATTATAAATCATTTGAAAGATTGAATGATGCTTTTCTTTTTAAATCTATCCCTATTTCTATTCTGTTATTGACATAGTTATAATTTTAGAGACTTTTAAATGAAAATGTTATATTGAACTTGATGCAATTAGTGGTTGTAATGTTGACAAATACCACCTTTGGAGAGAATAATTTATATCTTTTATTATGGTAACTTTCATCTCGTTAAGATTTCTTCTATATACTTCTATATGGATTTGCAAAAAGATATTATTTCTATAATTTTTGTGAATCATAAAACCATATCATTTTATGATTTCCTTGTTTGTCCATAAGAAATGAGAATTGCATTTAAATCAATGAAGTGAACTATGTTACTTAGATTGCTTTATAATAATACTTATGGTATTGTAGCAAAGAAAGTTGCCAAAGGATTTTTTATTTTAAATATTGTTTATCCGATCATTATTTAAAGTCAAAGTGAGCCCTTGGATAAATAATGATTTTTATTGTAATAATGAATTTTTTGTAATGATTCTAATTTATTTTTTCATACAATGAAGGACTTCATATCTAAGGGTATGATTTGTAAAAGTTTTTTCTAAAAATACCAATTTTTATAAAAAAATCAAATTTAACATAACTTGATTCTGTTCTCAGCAAAAAAAATCCTCATATATTCCGCAATGTAGTACGGAGTTCGATCCTCATATTCGACAATTTGTATCCAATTGAAGGTTCAATTGGCTTAGGATTTTTATAGTGAGGTTGTTAAAAGCTTAATATGAAATTATCAACATGGATCAATTTTTTTGAAATATTCTTTGTGATTGTTGAATTGATAACATTCATTGGACAACAATTTGGTAAAATTTGCATTCAGATAAATATAAATATAATTTTTAAATTTTTAAATTGTAAAATGTTGTTTTATAAGAAGATCATTCTTTAAGAATGCCACAAAAAGGAAGAGAGAAATATGTGGAGGGATTTTAAAAAGGTAAATTCTTCACTTCAAACACATAATGTTACAATTCCAAACAAAACAATAGATCAAATACATCACATTACTTTTTATTTTTCTAATAATATACTCTCTTAAAAAAAAAGGTCATTCTTTTAGAGAACTTATGAGGATTACAAAGAAGCCATGGAATAAGGTATAACATAAGCTTATCATGGTAAACAATTCCTAAATAGATCATTCCCAAAAAAATCCATGAATACAAAAACCTGTGTTTAAAAAAACCACCCACATTCCATCATATGATAATCCTCCATTCTCATGGACAAAGATATAGCGTTAGGAACAAACAGACACTCTATTCACGCGGACCCTGAAGCTCTTACTCCTCCATTCTCGCCTTTTCATCAAAGGAAATATACCAAAACTCAGGATCAAACAAGCACACAAGTAGAATCTTCGGAATAATGCCCTGAAAGATTCCGTCCTACCCACATTTGCAGAAATCGAAATGAACGGTGCAGAAGGTGTTCCCTATCCGCTCCCCTCCCGTTCCCCTCCCGTTCGAGTGATGATCAGAAATTAGGGCAGAATTAGTAGGTCCATTAGTGGCTCGAACTGACTAATGACGGGCATGTCCTAAGTGCGTCTAGATTCACTTCATTAGGCGCCACAGACAAGCATCAAGCAACATCTATCACTTCCCTTCCATTCTCAGTCGCAGTTGCTTGCCGCTCCTCCATCGCCACCACCCTCGTCGTCCCATCTCCACCGGGTAGGCTAATCTCCCGTCTCTTCCATCTCGCGGTATCAAATTTCCATGAATTGTCACTTTTTTTTTGGGGGGCTTTGAGGTGGTTTTCTGAGGTGAATTGGGGGGTTTGCAGGTGACTATGGCAGCTGCGAGAGCGATGGTATCGGGGTGCGTGTCGCACCTGCCACAATGCGTGGGGTCGACGGTGGCGAAGGGGTCGGGGAGGCAGGCATCGATGAGGGGGACGCCGGTGCTGCGGCACTCTTTCGTGCAGCAGCGGAGGGTGGCCGTGCAGCAGAGCCGGAAGGTGCAGGGATGCAGGGCGGTGTCGGCTGAGTATAGCACCAGCGAGGAGGGCGCGTCTGATTCCCTCGAGTACCGGGTCTTCTTCGCGGATAAGTCCGGCAAGACGGTGAGTTGATTATGTATCTGCATTTTCCGCAGTGTAGGGTAGGTCTATAGGCTGGAGTTTTATTGAATCTATTCTGTGTCAAGCGGAAGGATGTACAAGATGAGCACGTAGAGACATCGTCACATTATTCTCTTCTTGATGGACGTGTAGGTTTATGGTTGACGTTGAGCTCCAGGCATTGTATCTGCATTGTCGTCGACAGTGAGTGATTGTGTAGCTTAGTTCGTTGCAGTACTGAATAGGTTAATTGCCTGGGGTTTTCATCTTGAGGAACGAAATCCGTCGATGTTGTAAATTTCGAATTATGCCTTGGATTCTGTAACTGCCTTATTAAGCAGATGTCCCATTTGGGATTGCGAAGAGAGAGATTATCAGATCATTCACTTGGTCATGGGCATGTAGGTTTTCTAGCAAATGACTCATGATAGTAATTTGCTAGAGTGACATCGTCTGTAGATCTCAACATGACTTCGAAGAAGTAATGCTGGTCGTTGATTCACTACCCAGGTGTATCATTTCATAGTTCAATGCTCGCATCTTCGACATCATGTTGAGACGTTCTAAGTGCAGGTTTCACCATGGCACGATATCCCACTCCACGCTGGAGACGGACTCTACAACTTCGTGGTGGAGATTCCCAAGGAGACGAAGGCTAAGATGGAGGTGGCCACCGAGGAGCCCAACACCCCCATCAAGCAAGACACCAAGAAGGGCAAGCTCCGCTTCTACCCGTAAGTGATCAGATCCAGCACTTTAGAGTATCAAAAAAGAAAAGAAAAACCTTGTCTGAAGATGCATGGACTTCGATCACTTATGCTTTGATGGTGGCAACAGATACAACATCAACTGGAACTACGGACTTCTTCCCCAGACCTGGGAGGACCCTTCCCACTCCAACGCTGATGTGGAGAACGCCTTCGGTGACAATGACCCAGGTGCGTATATGTATGATATGTCAATGATCTGAATATTCTTCTTGCTCTAACTCTTTGTGGTACCCTTTGGTTGTTGGAGTTGTGTTGATGAGAATTGTTTCTTTACAGTTTCAAGGGACACATAGACCTTACCTATGGTGTGTTGTTGAGTGTGGTAGTGGACGTTGTTGAAATCGGAGAGAGGCAAGCCAAGATTGGCGAGGTCCTCAAGGTGAAGCCTCTGGCAGTTTTGGCCATGATTGACGAGGGTGAGCTTGACTGGAAGGTTGTGGCCGTCTCTGTGGACGACCCCAAGGCCGATCTGGTCAACAATGTGGCCGATGTCGAGAAGCACTTCCCAGTGAGTCTTTTTTCTCATCTTATTCTATGGTTTCGGAGGAAATGTGACGCTGAGGTTTGCTGATTGGCTTGTAGTTTACTTACGTTCTCATCTTTGGTGTTGCAGGGCACTTTGACGGCAATCAGAGACTGGTTCAGAGATTACAAGATTCCGGATGGAAAGCCTGCCAACAGGTTCGGACTCGGTGACAAGGCTGCCGACAAGGTAAATCATAGTCTGGACTCTACTGGAATGCCTGAAGTGATCAAATCCCTTTGCTCATTTAATCGATTTAAAATTAGGTTTATTTTCTTGTTTCCCTTCACGGTTGCAAGGACTGTTAAAAGAAACCATATATCAGTAGGCACTACATGATTAATTTCTCCTTCTCTCCGGTTCAAGTGTGTACATCCATACCATTCGCGTCATCTCAGCTTATAGTTTGTCTTCTTACTTGTAATCTATTTGGTGTTGATGTTGCAGGATTACGCACTGCAGGTTATTGCTGAGACCAATGAGGCGTGGGCAAAGCTGGTGAAGAGGTCTGTCCCAGCTGGAGAGCTCTCCCTCGTCTAGTTCCCTCTCCTACTTGGAATCTGGTAACCAGATTAGACACTTTTCTATTATTAACTCTTTATACAAGCTTCAGTTTTGATAGAGTCCAGTGTTGCGACCGTGTATTTTGCCTTGTTTCTCCTGCTTCGCTGTCCGGACTAGCGTGGGGTCAATTGTTAGCTGCAGCAGAAGCAGTACCTTTCAATGAGTTACTACCTTGGTTGGGTTGCGTCACTGCAGCGATCTTTCACTTTGATATCTGCTTGTAGTATCATGCGGTCTAAAACAGTTGAGTTTTCTTAAAGATTGTGAAACGTAATGTGTTGGTTCCTTCTCCATTAGGGACTTGTGAGATGGGAGAACCAGTTCGAAATTTTTCAGAGTGATATTGTCATAGGCACGTGATGAATAAGCACTTAACATGTGAACGCATATTCGAGTAAGCTCGACCAGTTGTGCATAGTGAGAACCTTTAAAAATATCTTTCTTGCAACAGGTCGAAGTGAATGACGTTTCCAGCATATGGAATTTGGTTTCAAGGTGAAGTCACATATTTTATCTTTGACCCAATGTGAACCGATGATTGGCTACCACGCCCTTTGACTGATGTTGGACAATTAACTGTGAGCTTATTCTCCAACATGCAATCCTTTGATCGTGGGAATGCTCGTCTCAAGAATTTGATGCTGATTTTTAGGAGTTAACTCAAAATCCCTGATGCAAGACCAAGATATTGTATAAATTTTATAAACGCGGCGTTTTGTGCATCAACTGCCGCCGTCCTAGCTCAGTTGGTAGAGCGCAAGGCTCTTAACCTTGTGGTCCAGGGTTCGAGCCCCTGGGGTGGCGACACGTAGCATTCAAGTATTTTTATTTTTCTTTCATTTTGAACTCTTAGAGGAGATTTCAATGCACTAAGAACTGTACTTTTTGGATGTTAAATGAATAAGCTATTCAAATTGGAGTTATCCAGAGGTCAGGTTTCTTGTTTGAGGTTGCTCAATAAAGTTAACCTCTAGGAAACCATGTATTATCATGTTGATAACCATGTCATGTTTTCATCCATGTACAAAGTTCTCCACACTTGACTCTTGACTAGTGTAAACCTCCATGAGACAAGAGTCTCATTCTTGGGCAATCATTTTAAAAAAATCCTTTTTAAATTCTTAATTCAACCAGTGGCCTTCTCCACCATAATGTGACGCGGCCCGAAATGTGATGTGAAAATGGCACAGGTCCTAATCACTATGTTCTTTAACCCCATCCAAAACTTCTACTTTATTCTTGAACCATGCCATTAATTATATCACAAATCCTATCTTTGCTTCTACTCTTAGACCTCACTTTCAAACCTTACTTTAAGGACCACACTTAAATGTCATTTTTAACGTTATTCTAAGATCTCATGAATTCCACTTTCATTTACTGCAACTTTTATATATATTCCATAATGACTGAGCTCTACCCTAGATATCACACATCATGCTATTTAGTGGTTGTGATAAATATATGAAACATCAATAAAAGAAATGATCATAAAATAGATTGACTTCAAAATACTCCTATAAGACAACTAATTTTCTATTTCCAATTCTACTTTCTTATTCAATATGATTTTTATCTACTTAAAAAATTAATAGATTATTAGTGTACTTTAAACCCATGAATGCACCAACTAATATAATTATGCTCAATGACATGAGTAGGAATAAACTATTTAGAAACAATAGATGATGGTGATTTTTAATAAACAAACCATCTATATCAATATGGAAACAACCACAATATACAAAGATATATGAATTAATTTATAATTATTTCATTGCAACAAATTTTGATAAGAAATGTTGAATATCAATTTAGAAAATATCAATCTATAAGTCATAATGATTCATGTTTCTACTAGAGTAATTTAAGTGATAACAGAAAAGCACCACAGCCTTGGTGTAGTGGTTTGGATCATGGTATACCGGTGAGGTGGTTGTGAATTCAAGTCTTACTGCCGGTGTGGTGCCTACCACCATAGTCTACCCAATTATGGTGGGGTCCCAAGGCCTCGTTGTATGGGGACCCACAAAGCATTTGGGGGAGATGACATGTTGGTTGTCTCTAAGGCAATTAGTGTAGGGAAGCACTTAGTGTAGAAGAGTATTTACCCTCGGGAGGGGGGAGTAGTTTTATTACACTAGCCTATGTCCCGTGGCCATATGCTTAGTGAAGAGAATGAACAAACACTATATTCACGCTAGTCTCCTTCGTAGACCGGAGTTCTTCTTCTGATAACAGAATGAAACAACTACAAGTAGGCAAGAACAATTATTGAAAAGAATTGCTTAGTAGTCTAGAAAATTGTCTTCCTTTAAGATAATAACCAATGAACAACTTCAAAATAACCAATGAACAACTTCAAAATAACCAATGAACTTCTTTTCAGAGACACCCAATGCTTTATAGGCTCTCATGCTCTCATCAAATACCCTACGTGTTTGTTGGGTTTGTACATATTTAATTCGAAATGGAGGGTGTCCAAATTTTTTGGAAAATATAAAATATTTGTCTAAGGTGATACCCATGTAATGTCAAGGTCATACCCTTGTAATATCTAGGCAATACTCATGTCATTCCTAGGTGTTGTGTCTGAACCAAAAAAAAAAAATTTGGTTCGCACAAGGGGTGTCCAAACTAGACCGATGCATACGGTAGTATAAAACCAATCATGAAACAGTAACTATAGATTTTGAAACTTTGTATTATGACTATGTTTCCAAGGCTGGATTTAAAAAGGATATCCCATAGAACATACCTTTCCAAACACTGGGAAGCACTTGCTCCACTTCAAGAGATAGTTAAGATAGTACATGTTAGTCATAGGAAGTGTTTTGATATATCTCATGCAAGCTCATCAATAATAAAAACAAATCAAGAAAGCCTTATTATTTTTCAACAACCATGAATTTATGCAGACGCGCAAACTTCAGTTGCTGGCTTTTTCTTCATCCACTCGATCGTTGATGGCATGTGACCCATTCTCAGTTCTTTCGCCGATAAAGAAGCTCCTGCAGATGCAACAAAAGAAGCAAGCCAAGTAGGCATTAGCTTGACCCCTGAAGATAACCCTCTAGAGACAGAAAAAAAATACTACATAACATAGCTAGATAGCAATTAAATGTTTACTTCAAGTCCGGCATCGCATTCTTTAAAGTGACATAACGAAACTCCTTTGTTTTTCTTTTGTATATACTTTTTCAAACTATTTTTTTAACTTCTGAACATAAGTTTTTGATTTATTCTAAGATGAACATAAAATTCACCTTTGGTATATGTATCCAATACTGATGATACTTCAACCATCAACATATAACCTTGCAGAACTATTCCCCATTCTCTGAGTTACCTGTACTGATAGTTGAGATTAGCAATGTTACAGAACCTTGTTGTGTTTTCTGTCCATTCAGCAAGTTCTGTAAACCTTGAGCGGTAGCAAAGGATGATAACTCACCAGATTTCCCTGGTAATCCCAGAAGTCACAGAGGACACTTTCAAGTGTGTGGCCAGAAGACAGGAGCATGACTTCTTTGCCACTGTCTCCTCTGGAAGCCCACGCCTTCCCTTTCGAGAGCTTGCTCAGCCGCGGAGGAGGCTTCGGAACTGAAACTTGCTCAGTCTTGCTCTCCACAAGGATTTCCAGGTCTGCTGCTGGCGGAGGAGACAAGCGAGTTGCAAGGAACTGCATTTGCTCCCACATCAGACAATTTTATTGTGAGAATTTTAACATATTCAAACATATTGTAGAGATAGTAATCTGAAACGATTCATGTCTTCAAACTCGAGATAGCGGAGTTGTACCCAAATGCTGAATAAGAGACCCCCTCTTTGTTTCATTTAAAACAGCTCTTCACAATCACAGAACAGACAGGCAGCTAATATCCATGCTAACTCTCTCTTGAGATAGCTAAAACTACTTTGATTTCAGTTCAGAGACCACCAAGCTCTTCCACACTTGATAAAGATTATATAACCATCAAGCTCTTATAACGATTTCGAGTGAGGAAAGAGTAGTCTAAAGAGAGGGTATCTTCTTGAAACTTCGGGTGGCTTTGGAAAGAACTCTAATGTGTAACGCTGCCACGCCATGTTGAGATCAAGATTTGGGAAACTTCCATATGCTTAATGAGCTTCCTCTGTTCTGATTTATGTGAGTTGAAAAATGGCAAAGTTGCAGATGGTATGCTAGTTACCTCGCAGAGGTGGCGCACCGTCATTTTGGGTGGACAACACAGGTGTGGCCGTTTGAGGCTTGGCAGGGTGTCTTCATCGTCTGATCCATCATTTAAAGGCTGCAAGTTCAAGTGCACAACAAACTGCAACACATAATAGTTTGCAAAAGATGTCAGTAGAAACATCACTAAGATCAATGTTAAATAAGACAATCAGGTCTTCAATAAAAGCAGAAAACAAGAAACTTTAAAGCAAAAAAATTGCTCAAAGCACAAAATAAGCCAGAAAGTAGGGAACATACAACATGTACACAAATTCCTTCCTATGAAGGGCAATCCAAGAAATCTGTACACGTTAACATAATACACCAGGAAATATGTTTCCAAGCAGGAGCTACATCAAATAAAGCACATGATTCTGGTTCATTCAGGTGCTTGGATTTCGAAGATTCATCGTGCATGAAGATTCAGAAGTGGATTCAGGAAGATAGGTTTTGCATGAATATGAAGTGAACCAAGGAAAAAATCACACGGAACACACGGAACGCAATTGAAGGTATGCAATCTATCTTGGCTTACCTCATCTTCCTTCTCTGAGCGAGCAGCCGCAATAAGAGCATCTGCTAGTTCCTTGGTCCGAGGTAATGACTTCAAGCTCCTGGCGCCATTGGCCCCAGGCACACCACTGACGCTTCCATAGCGTGAGCTTCGTGTTCCCTTCGCCCAGCTCTTCAACGTCCCTCCATCGTTGCCTGGAGAGGCATTGCCATCACTCTCCCTTGCCTGTGGGTCAGGCGGCGAGTCGTCGCCAGAAAATGAAGCAGGCGCTCCATGTTGGTCACGAGTGGCTGCTGTAGAGGCAGAAAAACGGTTTCAAAAAGTCTTCTATTCCAACACCACTATTTCTGGCCATCATATGGAACAAAAAGCACACCCCTGTCAAGCAGTAGACGATCAAACAGCAGCACGAGGAACATATCAAAACATCTCATTGACAATTCTTTAAAAGTAACCTACTTCTCAGCTTCCTCACAATGAAACAGGAATTTTATGTTCATATGATTGTGAATACAAAAGCACACCTCTGTCACGCAGTAAACTGATCAAGAGAGACATATCAAAACATCTCCTCAACAGAAATACTTCTCAGCATACTTCTCAGATCTGACCTACAGCTTCCTCACAATGAAAGGAATTTTGTTCTACAAATACAACAGACATGCAGCTTACCACTGAGGGACTCATCCTCGCTATTCTCTTCACCACTCGAATAATTATGTGGTCTGGGTCTGCGTCTCTTGGGGTTTGGCTCTGGTTCACTCTGAGTTTCATCGCCAGAAGTGGCCGTGTCAGCTTTGTCGTCGTCGTAAAAGTCGTCATCTTCATAACGTGCCGAGCCTTCACTATACCTGTGCCATATTAGGTACCCGGAAGAGAATAAGATTATGAGACTGCAGAGATTGAAAATAAAAATAAAAGGTGTACATTAGAGAATAATACTGGCCTCCTCTGACTGCGGCCTCCTCGCCTTCCACGCCCCCGGCCTCTTTGCCTACTGTGCACACTTCGATGAAAGTTGCCGTGAGCTTTCCTGACGATTGCCGCAGCTGCTTTGGCTGTTGTGCGTCGCCTTGCAATGGCTTCCGACTGTCTCTTGAATGTGTCAGCAATATTGGCCTGAATCTGTTTGCATCCAATGGTAATTTTCAGTTATTTGCAAAGCAACCAAAGTTTCAATACGATATCCTCTCTTTTGATTTATAATACTACTCTTTCCCACTCTTGATAGTTTTGATTCATAATACTACTCTTTCCCACTCTTAATAGCTATTAGATCTTGGCAGTCTGTCCTTATTGAGCTTGGTGGTCTCTATAAACTCAAGTTAGAAGTAGTTTTAGCCGCTATTGAGAAAGGAGAAGGAGAAGTCATGATATACCATGAATCTTAGCCGCCTTTTTCCTCTCTAAGCTGATAATAGAGATTTAGAGCTCTTTAGGGCTGATTTTGTTCATTTAAAATGAGAAAAGAGGTCAATACTCACGGTATCTATGCCTCACTTTCCAGAGAACTAGTTGCCTTTAACAATACAGATAGGCCCCCAAAAACGCTCAAGAAGGTCATTCAGTCCTAGCATTATGACCATAGTTTACTGTCCTATGCCACTGAGTGAATTGAAAAAAAAGACGGCCTCCACAAGCAGACATACTGCAACAACGTCGACAACCTAAATTATTAAGCACTCACTTTATTCTGATCATCGACCAGACGTAAAGAGTCTGATTACCATGATAGTGCAAAACCGAAATACAAAACCTGTCTATTAAAAGGCGCAAGATAGGGATACTGACCTCTCTATTTACACGTTCTTCATCCTCAAAGAGGGCGAGTTCCTGTTGCAGAAAAGTGACAGGCATTCAGAGGCAACGCTTCATGTAAGAAAATTCATGGGAAATTCGGAAAGAAGAGAGAGACAGAGAGAGCTAGAAGACAACCAAGCTAAGTCAAATTGCTCCTCATGTAAATAGCACCATTTCCTTTGGTTATACATAAGATTGTGCTGATGATGTTACTGGTGTGAATGACATATGACCCACCTCCTCTTCGTACTTGTCCAGGTCAGGGTATATTGCGGCCACCAGTGCATCAAAGTTGGGATCATCTCTCAGGGATCGACGACTTGCACAATGTGTGCGACAGGCAGGGCATTCATTGTTTCTGCAAGCGATCAGTCAATTTTTAGATAAAACACAAGTACATCATTCAACAGATAATACTAGCAAACAATCTGCATTTCTTGTGCATATCGTGAATAACTATGAACAGATTTTTATAACCTAAGGTGAAGAAAGTGCTGTAGAAACGATCAAACTTCAGTATTGTCACCTATCATCATAAAATCTTACCCAAGGCGCATGGACTTGTCAATGCACTCCCTGCAGAATCGATGAAGACACTCCATAACCGTACGTGTCTTCCGAATGATCCCTGAAACAAAAGGCCAGTTCCTCATCTCATACACCCTCAGTTACATGATACACCAAACGAAGCTCCTTCACAAACAGGGTAAGCTTACCCAGACAAATCGGACACTGCATCTCCTTGCGAATGTCGGACCGACAAACCGTGATGTAGCTGAGGCAACAAGCACATAAAGTTAGCATCACCAAAGAATATTCCGACCAAAACTCAACACTTGCAGATGCGGCAGTCGTTTCTTGACTATACTGGAGAAATTCTGAGACCGAAGCCATACGATTCACTGCAGTCTTAAATATTTCCCAAACTAGATCCCTGTAAAACACCTGGTGATACAAGAGACACGTATACGCTGATTCTCGACTAGAGCAACTTTCCCTTGTGAAACAACAGCTGACTGTATATAGACTACTCACAACTTCTTTAAACGTTACAACATCTCCATTTCTAGACCGAGAGATGCAAATCTTTGGTGATATCAATTGCAATCCAGAAACTAGATACTGAAACAGAACCTAAGCACCCTAATCACAGAATTTGTAAACTCTACAACCTAATCGAGATTCTACGCTTCCCAGAAGACATCTGTTTCAGCATATCATCGAAAAATCAATCAACTAACTCACGTGCATGAGCTCAACTCAGTGACCTCATGACGCAACGAACTCCGACGAACCATACACACGACGGGGCACGAGAAGCTCAACCAACTTACTCTTTGTCTTCGCTATTGACTGCAACCACAGGCCCACCTGCTGCTGTTGCTGCTGGTGCTGCCACATCCCAAAAACACACACACACACACAATAAAAACACACAACTCTCCCCATAAAACGATCGAAGCACAAAAAACAATGAGTAAGAACTCGTCCCCGGAAAGAACCCAAACAAAAGAAGCAAAAAGTCGTGCATCCCTAGCGCGGGATCCCACAATTTCATTCTAGCACACTAACATCTAAAGTGGCACCTACCCACCAATTACAGCGTCGGAATTACACACGAGAGAATGGCATACCGTCTGCATTTTCGGCGAGGTCGCCGTCGGGGCGGCCTTGAGCTGGCATTGCGGGAGGCGACTCCACCGTGCCGTTCTCCTTTCTCGTCCGGGCTGCACCCCACCCACCTGGTGCAGGAGTGCAAAATCAGGGAAATCAAAGTGACTGCGTCACTAATGTGTAGGTCGTCGAGCCGAGGTTGCAAGTGGGCAGGTTGTGTGTGTGCGCGCTCGCGTCTCTCTCTCGCTCTCTCTCGCTCTCTCTCGCTCTCTCGCTCTCTCTCTCTCTCTCTCGCTCTCTCTCGCTCTCTCTCGCTCTCTCGCTCTCTCTCTCTCTCTCTCGCTCTCTCTCGCTCTCTCTCTCGCTCTCTCTCTCGCTCTCTCGCTCTCTCGCTGGCTGTGTGTGCTTCTATTACAGTGCTTTCTCTTTCTCTCTCTCTCTCTCTCGTGATATTGGAGCTGATTTTTGTAGTGTTTTGTTGTTGTTACCCTTCTCTTCGCGTTCGTTCCCGAGCACCTTTCGTGTTGTTTCGCTCTCGGGCGTTCGGGTACTACATCACTATAATATAATGACTATTTTGCATGGATTCCTTTTTTTGCATCTTTTCTTTCTTTCTTCCTCTCTATTTCTTCTTTTTTTCCTTTTCTTTCCTTACATTTTTTCCCCTTTCATTCTTTGTTTCCTTTTCTCATTATTTTCCTTTTTTACCTTTCTTTTCTTTTCTTTCTTCTTCTCCTTTTCTTTCCTTCTTTTTTTTTTTCCTTTTTTCCTCTTTTTTTCTTTTTTTTCCCCCTTTTTTTCCTTTATTCTTTCTTTTGTTTGTTTGTCTATTTATTTATTTATTAGAAGGTGAAGGAACGGGTTTTGAGGAATTTTATTTTTTTGGAGGTTTGGTTTTGGAAAAAAGTGATTATCATGGTAGAATTTGTTAGTACGTTTTTTTAGCTTTTTGAGGTGAGAAGGGTTAAATTTCAATGACGCTATTGTGTGAGCAGCTAGCGGCGAGCATAACAACTCTGAAAAAAAATTAAAAAAATTAAAAATGTTGTTTTTTTTTCAAAAAATGTGAAATTGTGGGAAATTTTGGTAGAACTGAAGATTTATGAGACATTTTAGAAAAAAATAACGCTACATTAACCCCTAAAGGACCAAGTGTCACGAAATGGCAATTTGAAAATTTGGTCAGGTTCTTACGGTGTCAATTTCCAACATTTCTCTTTGAAATTTTTATTGTAGAAAGGCATTACCAAGACCTTAGTGGGAAAAAAATCTTTTCCTAAATTGGGCATTTGATGAAAAAGTTATAGGGTTTAGAATTTCAAATGGGGAGAGCGGGCACCTCGGTCACCTCCAAAAACTTTTGCTAGGACGCTCTATTGAATGTGAGATTTTCAATACCTGCAAGTAACATTGTTTCCCTTCATACTGTCAAAAAAAGTCTCTTGTCTTTAGTGAAAAATAGCATACCAACCCAAGTCAAACATTTTCACACATTGTCACTCATTGTTGGGTAAGGTACCAAAAAAACTTCTTCTTTTCTAAATAAAACCTAGATAACTTAATATTTTTCACTTTTTAATTTTTCCACAACAATATGTGGTGTAAACCTTCTTATTGACCATTCGGATTACCAATCTAAAACATAACAAGTTCACAAAAAATTAAAGTGTGAAGTGGCAAATTTTGAACCTCCATTCCTTGCACAGTTGTTTTGAATATGCTACACCCGTCCTCTATCTCCAAAAATTGGTGTATAAAGAACTAACATCATGCTTAACAAGATGGTAATGGATTTAGACCTTGTGTAGTTCAAAAATTTGACACCAAGTGAAGTCAAAGTCTGGTGATCCAGTGAACACAGGAAAGAAAATGAACCATGTGCTTGACTTCAAACACTATAATCTTTCAATCTGTGCGGTCAAAGTTTATGAAATGTTGTGAGTATGTTACAAAATAAGTCTTGATTGAGATCCTACTGTCAAAACTAGAAGTCAGAAGTTTTTGTTTCCTTCATTGTTCACTGCACTAGAATCCAACAATTATGAAGTGTTTTTGGTGTAAAACTGTCACGGTACCTTAGGGGTTATGAAAGCATCCTATAATTGTGGTCACATGTGCCATAGGTTTTTTTCTTTTGTTTGGCATTCTTCTCTTTCCATGGTTGGATTACAATCTACATTTTTTTTTAAAAATCTGAGTTGTCTACATTTGTAAGGGGCATATCCAGATACAAGGGAGATTTATTAATCTACAAATGACAATGTCGTGCTAGAATATCGTACGATGTAGTCACTTTTGGACACTACTTGGCAAAAAAATTAATTTAAATCCTAATGATTTGGACAAAATGGATATCACCTAGATATTGAACGGGTATCTCCTTGACATTGCATGGATATCGCCCATGTATTACATGATATCACATTGGCATTACATGGATATCACGTAGACAAATCTGTCGAAATTTCCCCAAAAAAATAGTCACTCTCTGTTTGAATTAATTATGTATGAAATTAACCACTATGTAAGGTAGTGCATATGGAGCATGATAGTTTAGTGCTCAGAAAAATATCAATAGATATAGTAACTAAATTAATGACTATTAATCATAGTCATGAAATCCAACATGTACTCTACGATGCTATACATGTGCAATCTAGAAACATAGATATTTTCTGAGAACTACAACTTTACTGCCTTTCTCACGCTTGTTGGCAATGTTGGCAAACTCTAGGATGCTCATGACTTCGTTGAAGCTGTAGCTAGGGGCATGTATAAATAAGTCCTCGTTGTAGTTTGACATCTTACATAGGTAACGTAAGATGTAATATACATGCTTGCAATACTTCCATGGCCCCTTCTTCCCCAACACCTCCAATGCCATCTCTATGAAATCTAGGCATGTACATGATGGGGTAGTCCGTGATAGTGACGCAATATGTTTTTCCCTCCCTTCTCAAGCCTGGTTATAACGCATCCCCATCCTAGATACAGTATGGCATAGAGGTTAAATTTGTACCACTCATTCATAAGAGCAACGCTTAACCACTTATTGCATTGGTTAATCTAGAGAACATCCAAATTCTATGAATAAAATAGCCATTCTGTAAAATATGGTGAAAACTTGGAATGAAAAAGTGCGACTGTGGAAGAGACATGTTCAAAGACACTTGACATTGTCTTTGTGGTGAAAGTGCTCTACGTTGCTCCAATTGAACAATTGCTTTCTACAACACCAATACCTCTGGTACTAATAAATTTGTGTCAAGCTTTAGTGATTACGTCAATGAAACTGATGGCCAATCCGCCATAAACAGCTTCTTTGACCCCTTCACCTACTTTGATGTGAAATCTTTCTTCTTACCAATATATGTGGGGCCGGTGTTTGATGACCTTCACATCCAACTCTAGCAGTTCATTTTTCACTAGTGTGAGCTTCCAATATTTGACATTTTCGCGCCAACTTCTTTGGCACGTGGGCAATAAGCTACTTCAATGGATTACAATCCGATTCCAATACCGACGTTGTATGTAGGACTTCCAAATTTGGTCCACTAAGGGCCTCTTCTATACAGGTTTAAATCACTCTTGTTCCATTTCGTGGAATAGATAAATTAACGGTACCCAATCAATGAAAATTGTAGCTTGACCTGGGTGGCATGTCAAGCATGCATTTGATAGACTCAAAGATTGCCGCACTTTCTAGTCCACATGTGTTGGTTGGTAGGTCTTTGACCCTTGGAAAGTATTGAACAACTTAGCAATAAGTTTGGGGTCATCTTAATATTGTACAAATTGAAACCAAAGTGTACCTTTGTCTTGACCTATTCTAAGCGTGTAGCCTTTCAACCACGCCCAATACGAAGTGATTCGCATGAAAGCTTGGATGAAATTGTCCACAATAGCCGCGTACAAACACCTCATGGCATTTTTGGATTTTTAGAGCCAATGGTTATAGAATGTATCTAGAAGGCAGTAAGATCACATGCTTGCTCTTTCGTCAATTGTGAAATTTGCAAAGACACAATATTTCTCATGTAAATTGTAATCATGTTTTGTGAATAGTTTTTGATTTCAAAATATTCAAAGCATCATGAATACTTACAAGTTGCATTGCATTGTCTCCTCGTTTATATCAGACATGCCAAATCACCATCCATTCTTCAAGAACGAGACGCCCGCTCTACAAGCAGCACTTGAAGATACCCAACAACCTCATATACTGTTGTGTTGTGCTTCAGTCTCTTCTTGTGTCTTGGAGTCATTCCATAGTTGCACATAGCAGTGCATTGCCCGAGAAACTTGAGGTAATGCTATAGTTCGTGGCTTGTTGAAGGCATTTATTCCAATGGAATACAGTTGTTCGTTTGCAATTTTCCATAGGCACAACCTTATCACCACTGCCATAAACTTGCTAGATGGTGTGCCAATTTGCACGAGCATTGTTAGCCATGAACTTTTTTAATATATAATTAAACCCTAAAGATTATTCATGAACATTTATTATCTTTCTATTCTTACATTTAACCTTCAAGACTTAATATTTTCTTCAAAAAAATTAAACAATTTTGGGACCTTTTTTGTTGTTGTTAGATCCTCATTTTTTGACTTTTCCAAACTAATTGAGTACCCCTAAAACGAATTACGTATCCAAAACTCTCCTTTGGAGCATTAAAAAAAATTGAAAATTTTGAAAACCATTGCCGTTTTATTTAAAAAAACCTTTTTTTCTTATTTTGCTTTAGTTGTTGTTTTTGTTCAAATAATTTGAGTCGGTTTCTTAATTTATTATTTGAATATATATTTTCTCATGTAACCACACATGGCTCTTCAATTCTCTAATTTTTTGAGTCGCCCAAAGAGAGCTTTTGCATCCAAAATGCCCCTAGATCTACTCAAAAATTTGGAAATATTGGATAACCAAAAATGAATTTGAAAATATATCCAAAATATTCATAAAAAATGATAATCATCTTTCATTTCTTACATTTATCCTTCAAGTAAGTTTTCCTTTTAATGTGTTGAATTGATTTGGCCGCTTTTCTATTGTTGTCAAACTGTGGTTTTTCAAATTTTTTGAGTTTTTTGGGTGCTCCTGAAAGGGGTTTTGGATCCAAGACCCCTTTTGGGGACACTCAAAAGACTCAAAAAGTTTGAAAACCATGCCTTGCTTTCCAAAAAAAAAATTAAAAAAAAAGAAGAAGCATAAAATTAGTTTTGCTTTTGTTGTTGTTTTTTTTATAAATAATTTGAGAGAGTTTCTTAACTTAGTTTTTGAATATGTATCTTCTTCATGTTAGTAAACATGTTTTTTGAAATTTTTCCAACTGTATGAGTGGCCCAAGAAGAGCTTTTGCATTCAAAATGCCCCTAGAGCCACTCAAAATTTTTGAAAATTTTGAAACATTGTTTGATATCCAAAAACGAATATGAAAATAAATCCAAAAAATTCATCAAAAATAATAACCATATATCATTTCTTATATTCATCCTTCAAGTTATTTTTCCTTTTAAAATTTTGAATTTGTTTTAGGGCTTTCTTGTTGTTGCTAGACAGTGGTTTTTCAACCTTTTTGAGGTTTTTGAGTGCCCCAAAAGGGATTTCCGAGACCCAAATTCAAGGGTGTTTGAAAACTCAAAAAAATGGAAATTCACAACCTGCTAATGGGATTTACTAAGGTAGAGGCATCCAATTCCAATCACTTAAGCCAGTTCAAGACTCAAATGACATTGTATGTCAAAAACATTTATGTAGAAAGATGCGGAATTAGGAATGAAACTCAACAAATATTTTTTCAAATTTAATCACAAAGATTTGGAATTGATATAGAATTCAAAAGCCCAAAAACCACCGGAGCCCATAATCAAACTCTAGAGTAGGTGAGATTTGGTGCCCTCCTTCATCCAATGCCAATAAGTGAGAGTGAGTAAAAGAGAGAAGACATGCCATGGATAACCAACCCATGGAGGGTACATACGAATCGGCCTTGTTCGACTTTCGAGGCAATGCCACCAATGAGAGCTTAATTGAGGTGGATCAACCAAGGGCCAAAATTGCACACATCATGATCCAATGCCGATAATGACTGGTGTTTTCAGATTTTGAGTTATCGGATTTGGATCACTTCATGGACCATTTCAAACATTTGCCATTTTCATGCACCATGCCATGCATACTCTACTAATCGGGATTGGGTGGCCGATCGGAATTGGGTGCCTCTACCTTACATATGCTTTGTGCATTGCCATAGAAGTTTAGAAGTAGTAAAGGCAGCTAAGGGAGTGAGTAAGGCCGGGAAGTGGGTCGGCAGGGGAACTGACTTGGGATTGTGAGGGGGTGGATTGAGTAATAGTGAGGTGGGTAGGATAGTGATGAATGGGGGAGAATGAGGATGGTGAGTGCCTGAGCTCCGCAAATCCTGGTTAGGGGAAGGGGAGACTGTGCTTTTGGATTGCAAAGTACGTGCAACGAGAGATAGTTGGCCTCATTGGGGAGCCCTAGCACATTGCAAATCCTAGACTTTGAGTGGCATTTTACGAAACAGATCTAAATGTTGGAAGGCTCCAGATCCAGATTTGAGGTTGAATTGAGTCAGGCAAGCTAGTGATGAGGATATGTGTGAGTTAGATCTGAAGCAGGGATACTCCGTGTTGGAACACAGATCTAGAGTCTCTAGCCTGCATGTGGCATGATTCGGACTCAATCTGGATGACCAGTCCCTGATCTATGAAGCCCTCAGCTAGCCGCCCCTCCCCCGACCCAGGAGCTCAACAAACAAGTCAGCAGATATGCACCACCCGAGGTTGCTGCACAACAACATCTACAGCACCCCACAGGGTTTTTCTCACCTATACTCTCATTGCATTTGTATTAGACAACCATTGCTTCATTTCAAATTAGGTAAATGTTGTCCCAACACACACTCAAGTAGTTTAATATCACTCATTACACTAGACAGAGTCAAGCTTTTACTCCACTCCACTAGCTACGCACACAAACCTAACAATACTAACATCTAACTAACTAGATCTCTAAATACTAACTCTGAAGAACTCCACAGTTCTGACCAGCATAGAAATGCTAGTGTAAAAGTATTGTGCCCACAGAATGCCCCACCGAGCTGCCATGGTCGAGGTTGGCCATCGCTGCCTTGCATTCTAGACAAGGCAAGAGGAGGAAATTCAGCCTACACCATAGACTACACAGAGGGACACCCAGACCAAAGTACGACGAACTCTGGACCCAGAAAGCTGAAAGACTCCACACCTGAAGAGACGAAGACACAGAGAGTCACAGAGAAACGGCGGACTTCTAGAAGCGTAACGCACGATGACGCACACAACAAGACGCGCACAGATAGGGAGATGAAGACACAGAAAGACGCTGAGAAACGATGGACTCACAGGAGCGCAAAGCAAGAAGACGCACATAGCAAGACGCGCACAGACAAGGAGATGAAGACACAAAAAGACCTTGAGAAACGGCGGACCCCCAGGAGCGTAACGCATGACGCCACACACAACAAGACGCGCATAGACAGGACGACGAGCACGCAGACAAAAGATGGGAAACGGCGGGCTCCCAGGTGCGCAACACAAGACGAAACACACAAGGCGACAAAGGTACAGAAAAACCGAGAGAAATAGTGGATCCCTAGGAGCGCTACACAAGACGACGCATCCAACATGACATGCACAGCCAGCCGCGCACAACAAGACGACAAAGCGAAACGTCCAAGCTGCATCTATACAGGAAGACCAAGAGTCCCGATACAGACAATAAACGAAACCAGCAGCCCAATCGCAAGTAGCAGAGAACTTCGAACCCTGCAGCTGCCGCCAGCACAGACAAACAAGGACTACGAACACAAGCTGACGAAGAAGAAGTCCCAAAGGCTACATGCAGTCAGAGACAACGTGCACATGCAGAAGAAGACGAAGATCCCATTGCCTCAACACATGCAGACGGCGACAACAAGCTCAGATGCCACAGATGACAAGGGCGATGCATCCAAGCAAAAAGCCGACCATGGGGGTCAGAATACTAGCAACAAAAGAAGAAAAGACAGGAAGGCCAACAGGGGCCATCAACTCTGTCGCTTCAACACAAGATGGCATACATCGCCCCAGCTGAAGATGAAGACCATACGAAGCTCTCAGGGGGAGAAGACGAAGCTCTCAAGGGGAGAAGGAGGGGAAACTGGAGTCGTAAGCAAGAAACTCAAGATCAACAACATCATCAACAAACGCATCAAGATCCAAGATTGCAACCAAAAGAAAGGTACGCAAACCACAAGGTACGTAACCCTACCTTATTTCCCACTTCCTTCTTTGCTTGTATCCTGCTAGTAGGAGCAGACGAATGCTCCAAGACCAAAAAACCTAGCCACCTTAAACACATCAAAGACAATACCAACGTGTCAAGATCAGCGAAAATCAGCTGCCCAAGATCCCAGAACAAAGATGTTGGAAGTACCAACGACAAAACTAACCCTAATCGCCGTCATCAGCTGCGACGAACGACCTCACCCCAATCAGAAAAGAATCCATCCAAGAACCCAACAAATCAAAGGTATAAATCTTACCTCTCTTCAATGTGCAAATCCTCTCTTGTTGCTAATGTGATCAACTGGTCGCCCGCCTTAGCAGTCACCTGCTTACCAGCCATTGTTACTCACAAGCATAGTGGTGTAGCAGCCACCTCACAAGATATCACTCCAGCCGACCTCAAGGTCACATCGACATACTGGTGGAGTGAAGTACTCCTCTCACCCTCCCTTGCTTTCTCACGCACTAACTTAGATCTCCACATATGCTCACCATGCATTTTACACTCTTCTCACAACTTGGTATCACACTTTGCATCTTCTGGAAAAATAGCAGCTAACCTGACCTTTGCAGAGACCGCAAACGATTTAGGTACCGCGACCTCCGCTGCAGACCCTGCAATCCCGAGACAACACGACACACAAGAAACGCCGGACCCTAGACTCAAGACGACGCGGATCCAAGAAGACGAAGGCACAGACACACCACAGGCGATAGACCCGGCGAGACGCAGACAGCTGCAAGCAAGAAACCCTCGTCCAAAGCCGACAAGAAACAAGGAAGGTGCAGCCCCAGAGAGACAGCGGACAAGGACATCAGGAAGGCGGACAACAGGAAGGCGGACAACCGAGAGGCAAAGGCTCTCGGCTCAGCGACCCTATCTCAGGACGTAGAAGTCCACCAACTCGACTTCAGGGAGCCGAAGATCCCCGGCCCAGAGGCCCTAACACAGGGCGAGACAGACCGTCGACGCACCTGCCCCAACGCAAGAAGACTAAGACTCCCAACCCTACCACTAGCGACGACAAGACCAACACAGCGGTGAGACTCCCAAGCTCTCCAGTTCCGGGAAGGAAGAAGAGCCGCAATCCCCCACAAGCCACTCTAGTCGTAAGTCGGAGGACGCAAACAGGTAAACAGAGTCACGAGAACCCTACCCCCGCCCCGACCCCAGGTAACGGTAAGGAGCGTAACCTACAGAGGAGAACACAAGGTGAAAGGAGGCCATACACTGGGCAGGACGGGCACACGCCAGGAGGGTCCAAGCTTGTCAACAACCATCGTTACTACTACAAGGGTGCTAATTTGCTCCAGGTAAACTTAGAACTTAAACTTACTTACATTGCCATATCATGTATCCGTATCAAATCTTTGCATAGCAAATCCAACCTATTTCTTTTGAGCCCTAATCCCACATTTCGAGATAGTGCTCGCACCGGTGTATGTGTAAAAATTGCATTAGAACTTAGGAATTCTTGCATGAAATTTTTTTGTTGAGTTTATAACCTCTTCTTGGAAAAATTGCTCTCAATAAGCCTCTAGCTTCTGCTCGTGGGAGAGAGCAACTCCAAGATAAAAAGAGGTAAAATTATAAACACGTTAATACCCAATAACACCCTTGTATGGTATATTTTTAGCATGTCTCAAATCCAAGCCAGCCAGTCTCCAAGCGTTTGTTCAATGAGGTAGTATGTGGTCCCACATGTGATGTTGTTGAGATTGAGTCGAATGCTATAGTGGTCTCAGATACCCTCCAAAAAAAAGTGAAGGCAACAAGTTTGTCCCACAGTGAATTTTGGTTGGGATTCAACACAATGAATGTACTAGCCAAAAAGAGAGGGAGTCCTAAAATCCCATTGATTGCAATTGAAAGTCTGGTAGAGATGGGAGCAAACTCTAAAGAGGCAACCGAAAGCTATGGGTCATTACCATCATATCCATATGTCGACCAAAAGGAATGGCCTTCAAAGAGGCAAGATGGAAAATTGGGCAACCACTTCAACCTCACTCAACTTCCCAGTGAAATTGACGTGGATTTGGATGGTTTTGCCTTGGACTATCAAATTGCTATTCTCTTTGAGATTGGTGAGCAAATATGGTCTAGAGATGTCGTGTCCACAATGGTAAGAAAAAAACTTGAAGAAATGAACATACCAACCGGGACACGAATTGGGGAGCCAATTGCAATCTATTGCCAACATCAAACCAACAATTGGAGTGGAGTCATCAAACTACACTTGAAGCACCCGGATGTGGATGCGAGAGGGCTACTTAAAGGTTTGAGGCCTTTCATCCTTACCCTAGGCAAAGGAATTCCCCACCAAGGTAAAGTATGCAAAACTTATGATGTCATTGCATATTCACACATGCTCTCAGTCAAAATTTCGGGTCCTAACTTGTTGAATAGAGAATCTCATGACATTCACCTAGAAATTGTGAGAGATAGCTTCTCGAGAGGATTTGAGTTTGAAATCACCGCAATTGAAAAGAAAAGACCCATGACATTTGCTTTTGTGAAAACCACTACCCCAAAACAAGCGGCTAAGGTGAAGGACTTCAAAATCTCATTTTACAATGAAATCTTTGTCCCAACCCTCTCAACCCGTAAGTTGAATGTGGATGAGATAGCTAGAAAGAATTATTTGATTCTCATTGTCAAAAACCTTAACAAGATAAAGAGTGAGAAAAAAATTGTTGATGGTCTCAAAACCATGATGGGAGAGGAGAATGTGATTGATACATTCTTCAAACTCGAACATGGGAGACATGTGGGCACATGCAACATTGAGTGTCTAAATGCAACCGTATACAAAAAATTTGTCAAAGAAAGCAAACTTCTTCATGGTAAATATATTATGTTCCACCCTCACCCTAAGAGTCTAGATGGTAGTGCCAAGCCTAGCATGGATGAATTTGCTAGGCTTGGCTTCACCGACATCAATGTAGCAGTAGCAAGTGCGGTAACGGCAATGGAGAATGGACCTAGCAAAGGCAATGGAGTTACTTTACAACAACTTAGAAGAGAAATGAAGACTATGAAGACGGAGATAGTAGAAGAAGCCAAGAACTATGCCGACATGGTGCAAGCCCAAACGGAGAAGAGCTTCACCGGAAAAATGTACAAACTAAGGGCATCCATTATAGCAACAATCCAAGGGGCAGAATCGGAGGATTTGGAACAACAAGGGGGAAATACCATGGACTTGTCAAACTAGTTTTGTACAACACCGCGGTAATAAGAGAAGAATTTAGAGTACCCTCACTCCCCAAGTTAACACATAAAAAAAAACACACAAATCAAAAGAAAAATATAAAATATATTATAAAAACAAAAAATATCATAGTATATATATATACTACAAGACAAAAAACAAAACACAACATAGTATATATTTATACTATAAAACAAAAAACAAAACACAACAAAGAATATATTTATACTATAAAACAAAACAAAAAACATAAACAAAACAACAACAACAACAACAACAACAACAACAACAACAACCACTACAAGAAAACCAGCCCAATGTGACTAGGTTTTATGACTACAGTTGGGCATAAACCAAAATGTGACTAGCACTGTTTCTAGTCATTTTGACTTAGTCGCTTCGAACAATCTGACTGGGGGTCATATCGGACACTTCTTGTTTCCAATACTGCGTTCCCACAGTGTTTTAGGACCTCAAAATGGGACCTGCAGTGGGACTTGGGTCCATATAACTCTATATAGTCATATATGTATGACTACACGTAGTCATCCATATGTAAATAGTGACTGAATGAATGACTATTTCTAGTGAGGTATAAGTCAACATAATACTGGTTTTATCACTACGCATAGTAGTGAGATGGTAACTAAATTGAGTCATTCATTGAGTTGGGAGAACGTGACTCTTTGGAGTCACATCTATTTGGCAACCCCTAGTCACAAATACTCAAATAGCTTCCAAATGGTATGACTAAATGTAGTGAGGTATCACTTAATACATGATTGGTTTTATCACTGCGCATAGTAATGAGATCTTGCACGCATTGAGTCATACATTGAGTTTGGAGAATAGGACTCTTTGGAGTCACTTCTATTAGACTACCCGTAGTCACGAATATTGAAATAACTTCTGAATGCTATGACGAATTGTAGTGAGATTTTTAAAGATTAAAGAAAAAAGGAAAAAGCTCCATATTGTACCTGTGTCTGATTGTTGACCCTGATTGATGTGCCTGAAAGATGCTGAATCAAGTATTGTAAGCCTCAACTGCATCAAACTAGCACCCCAACTTCCAAACCTTCTATGTCTGCCATCCCCTCTCCCAAATTGCTTGAAAGTACACAAGGAAGAAGCATCTCTAAATAAGAGAGAATATGTGACTTGTTCGCAAAGAATATGGGATAAATGTGATTACATGTTTCAAATGTATGCTCTCATATATTATTATATGACTACTACTAGTCAGGTTATTTACTACATGACTGCGTGTAGTCACCCAAACCAACTCTCTTACTACAATAAGTCATACATAAACCAATTACCCTTACCATATAACTACATTACTATGACTACACATAGTAAGCACTCAGAGCATGACTCTGGGAACCGGGCAGGAGAACATATGTCCCGTTCCCGTAGCCGTTCCCACCCAGGTCCTCAAAAATATGACTACATATATGACTAGTGCATGACTGGACCCTCTTAGGACTGATTTTAGACTAAACCAATGACTGAGGTGACTACGCAGTCATATGCGCTTAGTCACATCCAGTCACATTGGGCTGGTTTTCTTGTAGTGAACAACAACAACAACAACAACAACAACAACAACAACAACAACAACACTCCACACCCCTCCCACTAATAGCCATAGACATCACTCATTGCAAGCTACTTATTATACTTTGCGGAGACATAAAAACTAACCCAGGCCCAATGCCAGATGTCTTCCACAACCATCCAAAAATACACAAAAAATTATCAAAAATATACTTCATTCCGAACACCATAAAACTTCACCCTGAATACCAACACCTAGCAGCTTCCTTTGCGCCACTTCTAAACAACAATCACATACTTCACCAAAACTATTCCACCCTCTACCCCAACATTTCCCGGTATATAAATCAAAAAAACAACCACCCATCCACACATATCCTATTTGCCGTAATCACAACCCTCCACCCCTCAATAGATGAATGCTATAATATCACCAACCAACGCTCTACCAACACAAACCCAACATATTGGACAAATATACTACTAAACACCCTATCCACTCTACATAATCCCCCTGAAAGACATATAGATACACCCCACCCATACACTAAATTCCTAGAAATAAACCAACACCTTTTTTAATACAAAACCTCTCTACACAATAACCTATACAACTTTATTCATAGCCAAACCCCCCCCCCTCCCTCGATGCACTACAACTGAAATTTCCTAACTTTCCGCACAATCTAATCCTCGAATCTCTTAGATGCTTTGAGCTAATCCACGCCTACACGCACCCCACCCCGACACCCGCCAACATTTCCCCTCCACCCTGTAACCACGACAATATAGACAACAGAAACACATATTTAACTACATGGAACGCCTCAACGTTAAACATTGCTTTACCATGCATTCATAATCTAACCGCCCACACTGATACACCACTCGCCATAATTGCCATACAAGAAACCAAACTAACCGCTACTAAATCGACAAAATACATCCAAAAAGCATTCCCCGATTATAAACTTATATTTAATAACACTCATTCTCTCACACGATGCATCCAACAACAAAGGCCATATACACCGGCAAAAGGAGGTCTACTCATGCTCATACACCAATCATATGCCTTCCCCGGAAATATTACTAAAATCCCTATCCCGGCTAATATATCACCATATTTGCAAATTATTGAAATTTCTAACCGTCCCCTCCAACCATGGCTCATTCTTCATCTATACATGCCCTCGCATATAGAAGACTCTAGGCTTATTCCGGAAATCCAAAACTCCATCACCTCGCAAATAAATACACACAGTAACCATACAATAATACTCTGCGGAGACTTTAACCGAGATATTGCCCTTCTTGGTAGACAAAACGGAGAGGTTTTTACCCCCCCCCACTTGATAGAGACTATCAATGGCAAAATTATAGGAATGACCTAGAATTATATTTAATACCAACTGATACACAATACTCTCGCCAAGGTGGACTTAATTACACACACACTAGCCTAATTGATGGATTCTACATTAAAACACCTAACCATACCCGATATACATCTACCACCAATACCACAACCAACTTAAACTCGGACCACTTCCCAATCCAACTTAATATACCCCACAACACCCTAATAAGTAGACCTCCCACAACCATCAACTCAAATGATATTAAAATATTAAACCCCATCCCAAAAGAAAACCTGGAAAACTTTAATACAATATTCTTCGAAAAAAACTCACTTCAAATAGACTCCCTCACAGATATTCTTTCTAACCACCAATACCTCACACATATACAATGGCAAGAAGCATGCATGACTCTTGACAAACTTATTAACGAGATTTCTACTACACTCGAAAAGACTTGTAAAGCGCCCCCAATCCCACATCTTACACCGAGAACCTCGAAACAAGGGGGGTATCTCCCAAGAAAACTAGCCAAAAAGTGGAAACAACATCTTGCCACATACCACACTATTCGCAAAACAATTTATATTGCTAAAACCAACCAAAATTGGCAAACCCACCCCATACTCTCCGAATTACAAAACCTCCGCCATCCCCAAATCCCACAAATACCACCACCCAACACCCCTCACGAAGACTGGTTAAAAGACATTGCAATCATTGCAAAAACCGCCAACAAAGAAGCTCAGAAAATCACTACAAAATATGCAAGAGAATGTGTCAAAAAAGCCATTTCTGAGTATCGTCAACTATACGAAACCAGCCCAAAAAAGATTAATAGAAAAGTCTTTAAAAACAACACAAACCCGCCACTAGACTGCATTTTAGACCAAAACAATAACATATTAACCAGCCCAGATGACATCGCAAACGAAATACATCTTCAGCAATCCATAAACAATAGACCAACCACCCCCCCATGTCACTTTCAACCACAACATACACCAACATGCACATGCGGAGTTAGACAATACCCGTGGCATGATTTAGAAGGATTTACTATTGATAAAAGAGACAAACCAACTACACCTCTCCACACATATTATAATAGAGACACATACAACATGTGCCTAAAAAATCTTAGAACCAACAAAGCCCCTGGCCCGGACCATATACCCAACTCAATTCTAAAAAACATGCCCCCAAGATTCCACGATCTTCTATCATTATTTTTCCTCCATTGTTACAAACAAAAATCCATTCCCGCATCTTGGAAAACAAGTCTAACAATCTTATTATACAAAAAATGCAACCCATCCGTACTATCTAACCACCGACCTATTGCCTTAGCTAACACTATTTACAAACTATACACTAGCACAATTACATCAGTACTATCGGCCTACGGAGAAATACACCAAATATTACATGAAAGCCAAGAAGGGTTTAGAGCCGAGAGAAGTACCACACGGCAACTTCAAACCATCATTGCCGCTCTTGAAGATGCAAAATTCACAAATAAAGACATTTACATACTCTATATTGACTTCAAAAACGCATTCGGTTCCATTGACCATCCTCAATTGCTAGCCGTTATGAGTGATCTCGGATACCCGGAAGATGCAGTCACACTAGTTGGCAATATATATTCCCAATCTACCACCACATACGTCGGAGAATTTTTTGGTAAAACACGCCCTATCTCCATCCAACGAGGTACCATACAAGGCGACACATTGAGCCCATACCTCTTTATTATTTTTCTAGAACCTCTACTGAGATGGCTTCAAAGAGGAACTAATGGCTACACATTTGGCACCTCTTAAGTCACCGTAAACTCGGCTGCATATGCCGACGATCTAGCGGTCATCTCCGGACGTCTTAAATCACTCCAAATTCAATTAGACAAAATTGATAAATTTTGCCTATGGACCGGGATGGAACTTGGGGTCCAAAAATGTGCCGTAACCGGATGCCCAAACAAATCCAAATTAAATCCGACTGCCTTCAAAGCCCTTATCCAAGCTACCAATATCCACTATCGTAACCAACCCATTCCGGTACTCAACCAAAACCAACCTTACATATACCTTGGAATAAACCTAGTTCCATCATTAAAATGGAAAATTCAAACCTACGTTACTACTACAAAACTTATTAAACAATACAATGAACTTTGTCTATCCTCGAAAGGGGGAAGTAGTTCCATACTACTAATCCATGCCCGGTGGGCATGGACTTAGTGGTGGAATGAACGGACACTTCACTCACGCCGGCCTCCTCCGGGGACCGGCGTTCTTCTTCTTCTTGCAATGAACTTACACTATGCCCGGCCACACTACAACAAAAAATAAAAATGATTGACACCGTCATACGACCGGGTATCACATATAGTTTCTATGCGGTCCCTTATTCCATGCCCACCATAAACAAACTTGATAAAAAAATCATAGCCATACAAAAGAAAGTATGTGGTCTCCCTAAATGCACGTCCAATGTCATCACACAACTCCCCCACGAACTATCCGGATTAGAATCTTTTTCCCTTAAAAATGCCTATCTACGTTGCATTGGAGAACAACTTCAAAATGCACTTAACAATGAGGGTCGACTAGGCCTAATTTACAGTGGACTCCTTCGGCACATTCTTGCCATTTATGGAGGTGCACAACACCTCCAAAGACTTAAAAAAACTGATTGTCTTCAGTCTCCTATTACCCGCACACTCTTTCTACTTAAAACAGAAGGTCAAACATTCCTAAAAAACACACTAGAAGATTTCCTATTAGGCCCCGCACCGCTCAAACAAAATTGGGCAAACGAAATATATAACCTCCCTCGACTTGACCGACAATTATCCACCAAACTCCTACAAAAACTTTTTTCCGCAAATATTACCGATCTAAAACAAATTACACTACCAAATGGAACACAACTCATGGACGACAAGAGCTACAAGACATTCTATGGTACCCCTCATAAATTAATAAAAAGTGCACTAAATATTGCCAAACAATTATTTTGTCACCCTCCATGTCTCCCTATATGCTCCAACCCTTGCACCACTCACGCCCCACCTTATACACTCAAAGACGCGTACATCATTGGTCACAATGACATCCATCCCCACATTAATCTCCCATTAATACCTCCAAACCCGCCACACTCACGACCATATGCCCCTCCACCACATATATTAAAAAATCCTACCATGTACCCAATAAACAACATAACCGCGCATAAACATAGAAAGTATATTGACTCCAACAACATAAGCAAACAACACACGTCTTACCTATGCCATTGGTCCCACAATAACACCACCTACACCAAATGGCTCCCGCAAAGAAATCTTTTCCCCTGGCACAACCCAAACGCCTCCTTACATAACAAAGAAATCCTCACACAATACTACCTTAAAACTCAAAACAGTTACTACCAGAACATCATACAAATCCACCACCCCCAAGCACAACCTCGAGATAGAAGATTTGTCGCGCCACCTCTTATTATCCCCCTCCTTAACATTTCTACAACCGAATGCAATCCCGAAACTAACATCTTCGCACAAACAAATTCAATCAAAATACAACAAGATAATGCCCATATATATGAAGATAATGGTAGGCACCTGATAACCATACCACTCTCTAGATTACAATGGTTGTAGAACGAATATGACAACGTACTACAAACCCCCATTAACACTGAACCAATACCCCAAACATTTGAAACCGAAATTGTTTGGCTATACCAAAGATATGAATACCGTATATCCAAAAATGACCCCCTTAAAAATGCACATTACACATTATCCGATCCAATCCTAGACTACCTTATTACATCTTTCAATATCACACATTCATACTTCTCATCTCCCGTTACGTGTTCCATAAAAATCTCAAAATTATATTCTCCATTCGAACGTGATAAGATCTTTGGTTCGCTCGGTAAAGCCTTTGATTATAGATGGAGCGGAATAGGCCTTGCACACCCTCACAATGAAGAAGAAACACAACAAGCAACACATTGGGCACGCCTAGCGGCAAACAATGATCCCAACCACAACATCACCATTATTATTACTCCAGACACTAATTGGTACCACAACTCTAACCCACATTTAGGCCCATTCCCGGACTCTCAGATCATAACACTTTTTGAAGCGGACTCTATAATTTACAAAGAACCCACTATACCACCGCAAATACAAACACCCCGCCTCGAACCAGCAACTCTACGTATCCTATGTATACATTACCAAACTCGAGAGATAGGTACTCCGGAAAACCTAACTCATCTCACTTCGATAGCAAAAAACCTAAACATTAACAAGGTATATACCGCAATTGCCCCTCCCACACCTATTTCTACCCGTGTAAACTGTAACAAAAAATGGGCTAAAACCCCCCATACAATCATCCCCGCACTACCAATTACCAAATTGAGCCTCCCCCTCCTCTATCACCAAACTAATACCGACCCTAAATTTGACCCCAACTTTAGCTATTACATTGACAGCTCTTTTAAAGAACCAACCGAAGTAAGCCCGGGACATTGGCACCAAGAAAAAGCCAGTTATGGAATATACAATTCAACCAAACAAATAAAATTAGGAAAAAGACTACATGGACTCCAAAACATTCTAAGAGCTGAAATGATGGCTATACACAAAACCCTTAAGATAATCACCACTCAATACCCAAACCAACCGGCTCACATTTTTACAGATTGCGTAAATGTATTACATCTTCTAAATACACACATAAAACACCCCACTTTATACAACAGCCACCCGGACAAAACTATCCTTACATCTATGGTTACAATGCTCCAAAGTCGCACACAAATTACTACACTCCACAAAGTCCGAGCTCACGCTAACATCGCCGGCAATGAACAAGCCAACAAACTAGCAAAGGAAGGAAGAGAAAAAACCCACAAGGATGCCGAACACCCATACGAACATGCCCATGCCACCCCATATTACTACCATAGGTATGAATGGCCCTCTATGGGCGAAACTCCCGACAAAGGCCCCACACGATTCTTGGACAAATATCTCAAAAAACATGATCTTATAAACAACCTAGAAAAACTCACAAAAAATTTCCCCAATATTGAAAAATGGACCGGCAACCCAAATATCCACAACGTACTGTCCAACAACTTTTGGAAAAACCCAATCATTACGGACCCACAAATCACATGTCTAATCAAATTTTGCACCGGACAATACATGGATAATGCCCGTAAACAACTCTTCTTTGGAAATGAAAGATTTCCTACAATAACATGTCGAATTTGCAATACCACAGACCCGGACACATGGCTACATGTCCTACTCAAGTGCCAAAACCCCCATATACACTCACTAATTATCAAAAGACATAACAAAGCCGTATGGGCTATCCGTAAATTACTTATATCATCAACCAAATCCCGTTGCTTCATTCTCATGAATGCTGGAACCTTTAATAACAACCCACAAGAAAATACGGTCCCCCCTTGGCTATTACCATGCACATATCACATTCAAAGATGCCATTATAATGCAAGATTCAAACCGGACCTACTATGTGTTAGAGGACTTTCATACAAAGACCCCCGACCAAACCACATAGACCCTAGTCTCACTATTCAGTTTATTGAATTCACATATTGCAATGATAGATTCTCTCCGGACACTATTGCCAACAAAACAAACAAATACCAACCATTACTTGACGATATTCAAGCACTAGGATGGAAAGTAGACCCCCTCATTGTCATCACCGCGGGTGCTAGAGCCACTACCTTCATTCCCTCAATGACAACCCTTGAAGAAACATTTAAAATCCCCATCACTTCAATCACAACCACCTTCTCAAATATTAACACTATTGCAATTCAACATGCTATGTCAATACTCCTACATAAACAAAAACTTGAAAACAACCAACCCCTCCCTAACACATCGAACCCCCCCCCAATAGACCTGCACCTACATAACACCGTTCACGCCCTCCCTATCTTAGAGACTTTTTGGACCTTGGGTCCTTTGGTATTGGTCACTTGCTACTGGATACATAGTGTCCACCCTCGAAAGGGGAAGTAGTTCCATACCACTAACCCATGCCCGGTGGGAATGGACTTAGTGGTGGAATGAACGGACACTTTATCCACGCCGGCCCCCTTTGGGTACCGGCGTTCTTCTTCTTCTGAGGTGGGTAGAGAATGTTCGGTTTAGAAGCAAGTGGTGGGAAGGGCTTGGGGATTGGTTTTGGCTGTGAAGGGCTACTTGTGATTAACTTTGGTGGTGCATTCCCATTTTTTGGAGTTTTCAGACACCCTTGAATTTGGGTTTTGGATTCAAGACTGAAGTACAGGGGTGTTTGAAATTTCAAAAAAATGGAAATTTTTCTACAGAGTCATTAACGCATATCCAATATATGTGTCCATGAGTGATGCGGTCATACCAAGGCTACTACACCAGATCCCATTAGAACTCTGAAGTTAAGCGCCTTTGGGCCGGAATAGTACTGGGATGGGTGACCTCCCGGGAAGTCCCGGTGCTCCATCCATTTTTATGGTTTGTGGTTACTTGTTACATAGTGTCTAACCTCAAGAAAGGGAAGTAGTTTGAGTTCACTAATTCCTTGTCCGGTGGGCATGGTCTTAGTAGTGGAACGAATAGACAATTTATTCACGCCAGCTCCTTCGGAGACCGGCATTCTTCTTCTTCTATGTGTCCATGGTGGGAAGGCCATGCTCGCGTTCTCTTGTGTTAGTAGGGTGTGTCGGGTGGGGATTTGAGTGCGCAGAGTAAGAGAGCTTGGTTGGAGATTGGCTATGTCGGGAAGTGGGTGGGCTCGCATAGGTTGTAGTTGTTTAGGTGGGGCATTAGTAGGCGGAATAGATTGGGGTGGGTTGGATGGGAGCATGGTATAGTTTGGAAAGGGCTTGGTTTTTGGACGAGTTTAAAATTGAGCTCCACAAAAAACCAGTTTTTTGTTATCCTTTCAAGTGGTCTTGGATCATAGATCTATTTGGAGGGGTCACAAAAAACTGGTTTCTTTCAAAGCTCGTCTCCTTTGTTATAGTTTCTGATTGTGGTCTAAACTATGGATTCCATTATTGTTGGGACACTATAGTGTTGGTTGTGTATGGATGGGCGGTGTGGAGTATGCCATTGGGCAAAGAGGGTCTTAAGGAGGGTTGGCTTGTGGTTATAGGAGGGCTAGATAGCAATTGGGATGACAAGGTTGTTGGGTCCATTCGGGTCTAAGGGAAACTAATACTTGGACTAAGAGGACTAATGCTTAGTCTGTTGTATGTTGTTGATTACAAATATTTGATATAATTCTTCTTCTTTTGTAGAAGGAGGGGACTCAGAGATGGTGACCGATGAGGTGGGGGAGATGTTTAGAAAGATGGAGGAGTTTGGACTTGAGTCTACTGCGTAGGAATTGCAGGAGTCTATCCACGGGACCCATTATGATGTTCTACGGAAGCCACTTTACTCAAATGTTTCTGAGCTTACATCCCCCTCTGTTGGATGTTGCCCACAACAGATGTCCAGATTTCTTTGAAGAGGGACGTGAACAAGCTCAAGGGGGAGTTTGTGAACAGCTATTGGCGAGGATCCACATGTTTCAATGTGGCCTTGAAAACTTTGCGTTGATGGAAATGGATGTGCAACCATCCAAGCGTGCGGCGTAGTCAAACCTTTTGGAAGGAGGACATGTTATTCAAGGAGATGTTAAAGACTCAACTAGAGTACGTGGCCTTCTCCAACAAATACTTTTTTGTTTGGAATGGAAATCACCGCATGGATGGAGGTGATTTTACAAATACACTTGATTGATGAGGTGTTTCATCAGTTGATTTGAGCGGTGATGATTGATATGTCAATAAAAAACCGTCATATTTTTGTCAACGTCATGATAGATTGGAAGAAGTAGGTTCTAATTTTATAATATTTTATTCATAAATATCTATTATGTTAGTCTTGTCATTTGTGTGATGTTCATAATTCATTTACAACATTTATTAAACATGCAATATTACTAATCTAGTATTTTGTTTAGTACACAAAAGGAATCAGATCACGTTACCCACTACGTAATGCATGAGATCAAAAGGGTCCAAAACTTTGGGTTATTGACCTTCGATGTGTTGAAGGGGTTGATTAGTGAAGATGATTAGAAAGCAAGCGTCGTGGAGTGGTCGAAGAGGGGCACAAAGAAGTGGCACCACTTGACCCTCCATACATTTGTGAAGCTGGTGTTTGAATTTTAATTTCAAACCACCTAATCTAGCTCCATATCCTTTCATGCTCATTGTTTTTGTGATACCATATCATCTAATGGTTTGATAATTGTTTATTTTTAGCGTGACCTTATCACGGCTCAAGTGGAGCAAATTTGGTTTTACAAAGAATTCCTTGCCACTGGCCAGCGTGGTGACGACCATGCAAGCAGTTTAGCGGACTTGGTAAGGGTATGCAACGATGCCATGGCGAAGAAGATCTCTTGTACGATGCAATTTTGGCGGTACCTAGCGATTGTCAATCACATGAACGATGAAGACTTCTTTGGGGAGGTATGTTTACCATCACTCGTTTTGTCCATTAGTTTAATTTTGGTTCTCATTGTGTTGAATACTGATTGTTTATTTCTTTGGTCTAGGTGAACTGTCACTTTGTCATTTATGAGGTGAAGCCGGAGATGACAGCAGAGAAGCTCCAGCTGATTCCTATCGCTAAGGTGAGTGGACGTTTCGATGGAAGATAGTGCAGGTGGTGGAACATGAACAAGCACTCATGGGAGGATTACAATTTCCAAGCCTCTCTAGCCTCTGACAAGATTCTCCGTCGTTGAGTAAATAAGGCAGCGTTTTGGGCAAGAACATGTTCTTTACATTGCTCTTGTCTTCTTATTTTCAATCTTATTTATTATTTGGTGATGTTAACCTTCCTGATTTTTTGTTCTAGCTAGAGGAGGAGTCTGTCAAGCTATTCATGGAGATTCTCCAGAAAGACAACATTGTCCTCAAATTGGATGGCCTTGCTAATCCCATCCAAGAGATTGGCAATTGGATTGAATCCGAGTGCATCACGTTGTTGCACAAGGTCTATGTCAGCCATGTAGGGCAACGCGGCAACTATTCAAAGAAGGAGGAGTTCATATTTCAGAACATCACCAAATGCGGTACTTCGTTATTTATAGAGCAAGCCGGTGGCGAATGGAGCAATGGAGGCCAATCAATTGCCTATATGCTTCACAAAGTGGGCTCATACGTCTTTATCCAATTGCATCTTCACTAAGTAGCAGTTGCGGCGCTTCTCTCAACACCATCTTTGGCACTGCTTCTGGTATTTAGAGATGAGGGACGTCGATCCAACCCCTGCAAACAAGGTCATGAATAGGACAAATTGTATTGCCACGGCCTCCTCTTCTGACAATGGTGGCATGGATCCATTGTCTATGGCTCCAATAGTTGTGGTAGAGGCTCTAGATATGTCCGACAAGGACAAGGCGAGAGCTGCTAAGGAGGCGGCTAGAGAGACGCATTGGGAGGCACAAAGGTTGGAGAAGGAGAGCGCGAGGAAAGAGAAGGAGAGAGACTATCCCAATTGGAACATTGCGGATGATGAACAACGTTGGTTGACGGTACATCCACTTGCACACGGTTTTTTTTCAAATTTGCCATCAACTTAGCCGCAATAATTGGATCCGTGACTATGAACCGAGCAATGCCGCACTCTTTGACGTGACCTCAAAACTCTAACAATTGAGTAGTTGAACTCTTTGGATAAACTCATTGAGAAGTCTCATCGTCTTACAAGACTCCGATGGCGAATTGGTATATACAATCAATGTCCTCTTAATGACTTAGCGTTGTAGTATCAAGCACCTTTTGCATCAGAGTAGTAGAAGGATTGGGGCAACTGCGGGCCTGTGAATTCTAGAATGATTACATTTGTGCCACAAAATCCAAACGAGACTCGAGAGATCCTTGGATTGGACAGAAATTGACGGGGTAGGATTGTGCTAGAGGCACTGAGGATACCTTCATTTGAAGAACCTCATAGAAATAGTATCTCAATGTTTTAGATTTTTTGCAAAAAGGGGATGCCAAATTATTGAAGATCTCTTTGCTACAACAGTTATGTAGTTGATTTTGAAAATCTTTTGTAACATCGTAACATATCTCACGTGTTTACATGCTTCCTACCGTATGCATTAGTTGATGTTGGACACAATCTTTGTCAAAATGTTTAACTTTTTAATTCGAAGTAGTTCAGACACAATGGGTATCACCTAGGTATTACAAAGATATCACCTAGGAAGTATAAAGTTATGACCTAGGTATCACATAGGTATTGCTTTCCATAAAACCCTTTTAAAATACAAATCAAATTATCCTTAACCCGCAACCCATAGCCATAGAGAGTCCTTGTTGATTTTTAGAAGAATTGTTGCAATAAAACCTCAACTATTGAGAGTTCCATATGTCCATGTATCATGTCCAACTCATGGCCATCCTCAAAACACTAGAAATCGTCTCAACAAAATACAACAATGAACCGGTGCACATATTCACAAACTGCATTTACGCACTATATCTATTAAAAATCCAAATAACACACCCTACTCTTCACAATAGTCACCCCGACCAAATCATACTAGATTCAATGATCCAAATGATACTAAAGCAAAGACAAGTTACAACCCTTCACAAAGTTTGAGCACATGCCAACATAGATGGTAACGAACAAGCAGATAAACTAGCAAAAGAGGGCCGAGAAAAATCACACAAAAATGCCAAAGACCCACACGAACATGCCCACACTACCCCATACTACTTCCAAAAAGAAGATTGGCCCTCTAAAGAAGACACCCCTGATAAAGGCCCGGTGAGATTCTTGAGCAAATTCCTCAAAAAAAAAGACCTATATAATAACCTTGACACAATCTCAGATAACTTCCCTAACATAGAAAAATGGACTAACAACAACAACATAGACAATGAACTCTCTACAAATTTCTGGAAAAACCCCATCATCACCGATTCACAAATAACATGCCTTATCAAATTCCGCACCGGACAATACATGGGAAATGCCAGAAAACAACTCTTCTTTGGAATAGAAAGATTCCCATCCATAACATGCCCAATATGCACGTCCACAGATCCCGACACATGGTTACATGTTTTACTTAAATGCCATAACCACCACATACACTCCCTAATTATCAAGAGACATAACAAAGCCGTATGGGAACTCCGTAAATTAATCACCTCTCATAGCAAATCGAGATGTTTATCCTCATGAATGCCGGCACCTTTAACAACAACCCACAAGAAAACACGGTCCCAACATGACTACTCCCATGTACATGTGAAACCTAACAATGCCATTGCAATGCTCGACTCAAAACCGGACATTCTATGCGTTAGAGGCCTACCATACAATGACCCCCCACCCGACCACATAAACCAAAACTATACCATTCAATTCATCGAATTTACATACTATAATGACAGGTTTTCCCCTGAAACAATCGAAAACAAAACCAATAAATACCAACCCCTTATAGATGACATCATTGCCCTCATATGGAAAGTGGACCCCCTTATGGTAATCACAGCCGGCGCTTGCGCTACCACCTTTATCCCATCTATAAAAACCCTAGAAGATACCTTCAAAATTCCTATTAATACAATTACAAACACTTTCACAAATATTAACGTCATTGCCATACAACACGCTATGTCCATCCTTCTACATAAACGAAAAATTGAAAACAACCAAGCCCTCCCCAATACACAAGACCCTCCATAAAACTACCTCTTTGCTTTATTTTAATCTCTAAAAATGCAATACACACCCTCCTCTCCATCATTCCCTCCCCCTCTCATTATCTCTCTCTTCCCTCTCTCCCCCCTACCTTCATCCTTCCTTGTCATCTTTGTGGTTGGTGGGTTATATGGTTCTTGGCTACTTGTTACATAGTGTCTACCCTCGAAAGGGGGAAGTAGTCCCAACTTACTAATTCCCTGTCCGGTGGGCATGGTCTTAGTAGTGGAACGAACAAACACTTTATTCACGTCGGCCTCCTTCGGCGACCGACGTTCTTCCTCCTCCTATGTATCTTGTCCATGTAAATGTTTTCTTGGTTTTGTCCACATGTCAAAATAGTCAAAATATAACCCACGACCATAGGTGTTCTTTTCAAATTTTGGAAAGAAAAATTAGGAAAAAAACATATTTTTTTAAAGAATTTAAGTGCTCACCACTTGTCGCTCATAAGATAGCATTCCTAGGTTTATTTTTCGTATTTGTATGCATATGGATGTATGTACGTAATAATTACTATGATGATTTTGCATGTAATCCATGTTTGTTATATTTTTTGAATCAAATATTGTAGGTGGGAAATCAAAGAGTTTTGAGGAATTTTTTTTGTATAGGATATTTGGCTTTGGAAAAAAACATCATTTTATTAAGAATTTACTATTTTGGCACATAAGAGAATTTATTTTTGTTGTCTATTATATCGTGTGCATAGTGTCATACAATCTTGTTATGCTTTCATGGAGTATTTTCATTGCATTTGTTCCATCCGGATTATTCATCTTTGTTAAGAAAAACAGATTTTGAATGATGACAATAGTTTTATATTAAAATATATTATTTCAATTACGGCAAGCGTCTCCTGAAAATTTTGATACATGCTATCAAATTAAAGAAACTACTTGTACGAAAATTCTTTCTGCATTCTTTCATATGATTAATATGTTTAATATTATTTTATTATAAGTACAGTTATTTTTTAGGTCCATAACTTTTCTATTGCTGTGACTTTATTCATACTTTTCTTTTTCATTTCTAAACATCAATTCCAATTAAAAATATTAAAAACTCTAGAAGTATAGATTTCAGAAGAAAAACATTTGCTCAAAAAGCATTAAATGGCATTTTATAAATTATAGTTAATTTTTTTAAGTAAATCATTTTACAAAATGACAATCACTTCATGGTGCATTAATGACTAAAGAAAATTCATCTATGACTTATTCAATCACATTTTCTTAAGTAGAAGTTTCTATATCACATAGGCAAATTTAATCCATGCATGATTTTTATGTTCAAAATTGCTCTTTATTTTCGTCTGGATATTTATTTTTTATTTTGATTTCATTCCCCAAAAAATGTTTTTTTTCATTTATTTTCAATTAAAATTGGACTCCAATTTATATACAATTCAATTTTTTAAATTTTTTTAAAAATCCAATTCTACCCTTCATTGGATTTTCTACATTAAATTAATTTCAGTATTATAAGATTTTTTAATACATGAAACATGACAAAGTATATTTGCATTCATCCTATTATTCTATATCAAAAATCATACATTAGTATTTATACAAAATTTTAATATTATTTTCTTAAGATATTTAAAAGGTATAATTATCTATTTTTGCACTACTTGATATTTAAAAAAGAATATATGTCATAGTCATTCTTATTTTAAATTGTCTCTACATATATAAGTCTTTATATGTTTATTTAATAAAAACTTGATGAATACAGGGATAAACATATTTACAAACCTAAATATCCAAACCTTATTTTTGTGTCTATATTTCAATGCATTCAAAATGTGTACATCCTTTGAAAATTTGGCCATATCTGCATTTTTTGTGCTACATAGGAGATGAATTTGAAGTCTAGTTTTGTAAGGTCTATAATTGATTGTTTTGACCACATTTGGTTAAATATTTGTCCATACAATACGTTGGCTTAAATTGCACTTTAGGAAAAGTGATCAAAGATGACATGTCGGTATAATTTACTTTAGCAAAAAGACCCGTTTTAATTGATGATTACAATGATCCGACAATGTTATAGGAGGCTTTTATAAGGCCTTTTTATTTCACAATGTCAAAGCAAAAAAGCATGTACAATAGGGTGACATTCAAATTGGCCGTTTAGTAGTTCTAGAGATAGTGTCCTACACTGCTGCCAACTTTGACACCCTCCCCAAAGCTGAGAAATTGTTAGTTTACCATGAAAATTTGGGGACAACATCATCTTTATGTGGAAAACATGCATACCAAATTTCAAGTCCAGGAAGGTGTTCCATGCAGAAGAATCCACTTGGCCATAAAGTGTGCATTAGACACATGACAAAATTTTTCTTCTAAATATCTATTGAACACTATGTAAAGGGAATGGTGTGTGTGATTTGTGATAGACTGAATGTTGAGACAATCCTCAAAACAAAGAGTGTTGTATTGTTGGATGCATGAGTGTTGATTCACATTGGGCATACATGATGAGTGATTAAGAGCAAAACGATTTTTCATGTATACATATGGGCTTGTGTTATGGCGACCCTTCTCTCTCCTCTCTGCTCCAGCGCCTTGGCTCCTTTCTCTCCCCCTTGCTTTGCTCCAGCCCTGTTCTTCTTCCTCTGCCAATTGTCACATGTCAATCCTGCAACCCCCTTTGCTCTGCTCTAGCCCCTTGGCCCCCTTCTCTCCCCCTTGCTCTGCTCTAACCCCTACTCTACTGTTGTAGCTAGCATCATGCACTCTCTAAGTTTATGATGGCAATTTCAGATGAAATTCGTGCTCGCATCATAGGTTTGAGTGAGGGAGGATTTACAGGAGTTCAAATTGCAGCTACTATTGGAGTTCCTATTAGAACAGTTACAAGATTAGTAAAAACATTTAGAGAAGATGGAACCTACAAGCGCAAACCTTGCGGTGGAAGTCTCGCTAAAAAGCTTAGTGATAGAGATGTTCGTAGTATTGTGCATTACTCAATAATTCATCATTGCTCTTCACTCTCAGAGATTACCAATGCATGTCCTACTCAAGTGTGTAGACGTACTATTCAAAGGGTCTTACATAAAATGGCATTTTTAGTCAAATTGCAGTCAAAAAACCTTTTTTGACACCTCGTCACATGTCTCAACGATTAGCTTTTGCTGAGAAGTACCGTGGATGGAGTGCAAAAGAGTGGGAGCGTGTTGTTTGGACAAATGAATCTACTTTTGAAATTGGAAAAAATTCTCGGCAAATTCATGTTTGGAGAAGTGCATACGAGCGTTATTCATCAAGTTGTCTAGCTCCTACTTTTAAAAGTGAAAGGACTTCTTTAATGATTTGGGGCGCATTTGCCGGAGGACAAAAGTCAGAACTTGTCTTTATGCCTAAAGGTCAACGTTCTGCTAAGGATTTTATAGAAGTGGTTTACGATGCCAAATTGGTTCATTTCATGGGTCAAATTTCACAAGGAGTGCTTATGGAAGATGGGGCACCCGTCCATAGGAGCAAAATATGTGAAGAATGGAGACAAAGCCACCTTCTCGAAAAGCTCAACTGGCCTGCAAACTCTCCCGATCTCAATCCAATCGAGAACGTTTGGAGGATGTTAAAAGATGTTGTGCAACATGGCAAACAATGCCCTAGAAGCTTAGATGTGTTGAAGGTAGTTCTTGAAAGAGAGTGGAAGTTAGTCAATGGTACAAAGCTCCTTCAACTATGTCATTCTATGCCCTCTAGGTTACTAGCAGTGATTGACGCTAATGGAGGACATACACGTCGGTAGATATGGAATAACTTTTTTGTGTACATCTTTTGGCTTTGAAATTTATCTCACATGTTAGCAGTGTAGAGATGATCTTGTGCCAAAAATTTCATTATGTATCAACAAAAACTCAATCCTAAGGAGGGCGTCAAAGTTGGAAGTAGTAAAATGGTTTTCCCCTTTGTTTCTTAAAACTACACATGTTGGTAGATTTGGAATATTATTTTTTGTATGGGTCTTTTGGACTTGAAATTTTCCACACATGCAAACAACATAAAAATGTTTTTGCTCCAAAAATTTCATGGGCAAAAATAATTTCCTCAATTCTTGGGAGGGTGTCAAAGTTGGCAGCTGTGACACTTTTCTCACAGCTATCCCATGTTGGTAGATCTTGCATAAGTGTTTTTGTATAAGTCTCCTGGACTTGAAATTTGGTATGCATGTTTTCAACATAAAGATGATGTTGTCCCCAAATTTTCATGGTAAACTAACAATTTCTCAGCTTTGGGGAGGGTGTCAAAGTTGGCAGCAGTGTAGGACACTATCCCTGGAACTACTAAACGGCCAATTTGAATGTCACCCTATTGTACATGTGTGGCAAACATTGAAAAAATGTGAGGTTTTTGAAAAAGTTGTAGTTGTTTTCATGGTTAACTTTTAAATGTCAGAGAAGCCACATGTGGGTTGCAACATGATATTTCATGTGTATATGAGATACAAGGTGTAATAATTGATGTATATAATACTTACAAAAGTTTGTATATGTGTTGTGCTTGACTCAATGATATTAATCATCTTGATTTAGATCATCATTGCACCTACTACATGTTTAAAAAGTTGCAAACTGGTAACATATTCTACATGTATGGTGTTGTATTTGAGCATGATAAGGTTCAAATATTGAAATGACCTCCAAATAATAGATGTTAGTCAAAGAATATTCAATCCAAAGGTATATGTCTTGCTAAATTTTAGTACATTTTTGTATATTAAGTCATGTATTTTAGTGGGGCCTCGTAGGCGCTAAACAATCATGTATTTTTAGTGGGGCCTACTGGTCCCCCACTAACCTTTAACTGTTTAGCGCCTACGAGGCCTTGGTTGGGTCATTTTTGTGTGTTTTTTCTCTTGTAACTCTTTCTACAATTGTCTATTGTCTCTCACGTACTCTAGACACATTTTGAGCTCTTCATTAGCTTTCGAGCGGATCATTCCAATCTCTAATTTATGCAGGCATCATCAAATTACAGTGATTTCCATGAAGTGGAATCGTGGATTTTTGTACTGAAATGTATCCACTTTGTAAATGATTTTTTGCCTAATGTACTACACTTGTAGATTGTCTCTGACTCTTGTGGTCTACATAGACCCTAAAGGGTTAAGGGTTAAGCAAAAGCAAACATTGGAAAACCACGACTTGGCTTTAATATTATTTGAAAGAATTTTAATCATAGAATTTCCATCTGGCAAAGATGTCATATTAAAGAAGTTGAGTGACAAATTTATAGATGTATGTATATTATAGAAATAACCATGTGTTTAAATCTGTTAGGTAATTCAACAAAATTTTAATGCGAGTCACTTTTGTCTCATAATGAAATATAGAAGATTTGGAAGAAATATCTCATGGAGAAGCAAATCATTATAGATGCAAAATCTCTAAAAAAAAAATATGGACATGAATTGCTTAGTCATGCTTTTACATAAACTTTATCAAAAGAAAACACTATTAAAAATCTAGGGATAAATAACTACAACACAAATAACTAGCCAAGAAACAATAACTCAACAATAACTCTGAAACTACCGAGCTGCCCGTTTCCATCTGCAAAACTACCTGAGTAATTTTGCAGCTATTGGAATTTTTGCGGGCAGCGGGGGGATCAAAGCCACATGACTTCCAGTACCATTTGTATTGTCATTCCTAGGTTTTCATCTAAGAATTGTCCGATAGTGTTGATGTGGCAGGTACGTTGATGATGTGGATTTGGCCTTAGTAATTATGTGGTAATACATTAAAAAATAACTATTCAATAATTGTACAATAACTCAGGTAGTAATATAATTTATGACTAAAAACTACCTTATGGATATTTTTACATAACTGCTGATGTGGATTGATGCCTATTTACGTCCAGTAGTAATGATGTGTAAAGTACCTGGGTGACGTGTATCGTGCCTTAGTAAGTCTCTAGTAATACATTCGAGAATAACTAAGGTAAATCCCCCAATAATTGTCAAGTTAAGCAGTTTGCATATATGGAGAGCCCATACAATAATTAAATTATTTTTCAATGATAGCCAATAGAATTATAGTTTCAACCCAAGTGATTTCATATTCTTCTAATGTAATATAGATTAATTATGAGTTTCCAAAGTCACATGTGAAGAAAGTTGGGTCAACGTCAATAGGTGGGGGCCATGGCCCTCCCACAAATGGTCTAAAACCACCAACAAAAAAGGTGGAAACCGGGTAATACTCACTCTAAAACAAAATTCAGAAAATCCTAGTTCCCTCTATCTTACATGCACTCTGATGCATTCACTAATTTTGATAGCAGCCCATGTCTATTCATGCCATGATGCAAAACCACCAATAACACTTGGCAATTCCACCCTAGAAGAAGCCCTTCTATTCATTTATCCCCAAAACCACCAGTTTTGAAACCAACTTCCGCTACCCATGCCTTTTGCTAGTGGCGCTAAATTGCGAAGTTGGTTACATGTGCAATTATAGGCGGTTCTAGTGAAAAATTAGCTGTCAATCACAGGATATTGCCGATTTTAGACGTGACTACCTTAATTAACAACTGTAAAACAACTCGTGCAGTAATATAATCTATGTCTAAAAACAAACTAATGGATATTTTTACCTAATTGATGACGTGGATGGCTGCCAATTTATGTCCGGTAGTACTGATGTGGCAAGTACGTTGGTGACGTGGACCGTGCCTTAGCTATTTTAATCATAATGTATACAATACGATCACGACTTAAGCATGAGCCACTTAAGAACCTCGTGCAAGTTCATCAATGTTCTTGATGCTTTGGACGCGAACACGCTTGCGGAGTCCTCTTCGAGTTTCCACCATGGATTTGATCTGTGCTTGTAACTTCTCGTGTGCTGCCTTAGATTTTAACAAATCCAACTCCAAAGCACTGATCGTCTCTTGGCTTGCTTGAGCTCGTGCAACAGCTGACATCCTTCATGCTTCACATGTAGCTTCTAAATTTCCCACTTTGGTTTGCAGCTGCGCACGTTCCTGAACAAGCGTAGTTGCAATGTTTGACAAACTTTCAACTACACCTCGTTGGACCTCATATTCCTGCTCTAAACCTCGAACCGTAGACTGCAAGTTCATATTTCTTGAACACCGCTCACACGCTTAATGTATCCAAGCATACCGTGCTCGCCGTGGGACAAGAATTCTAGATGTTTTTTTGTAGTGCGGAAGCTTGGAGCCTGGAGGTGAATTGGTAGCTGGATCCACTGGATATAAACCACCATCAATCCATAGGTCAATGTGAATTTCACCAGCTACCCTCCTTACCGCAAAGGTTAAACAACTGACTTGATCATGCAAGAGCGTGCCTCTCTTCTTAACTGGAGCATAGCTAGAATTCAACTTGACAGCAAGAGTATAAGTATTTTTAACATCTCTAAGTGCCATGCAAAAGCAACATTAAAATTAGTGTTGTCTACCAATCTAAAAAGAAAGTATCACTGGAAAGTGAATCTAGGACACGTGATAATACACGTCAAATCAAGTCATTGCAAAAACATTGTGCTACAACAGAATTCAGGGAAACAATTAAAAAGATTTTGCTACATCAGAGGTCAAAGACAGGGTTGACAAAAACTTGGCACATGCCAAACATGCCACATGCCATAAATCACACATCTTCCCGCCAATTTATTTTGCCCCTTACCGCCCTACTAAAGCTGAAGTGGCATAATTTTTAAAAAGATTTTATAGTACACTAACGGCTCCAAGTCATTTTATACTATTTGTGAGCTGGTATAGTAAAGCCTCATTTGCATATTTTATTGATGTAGTTGTTTGGTACATGTGATTCTAAATGGTTTTTCTTCAGACTGAAAGGACGGCCAAAAAAATTAAAAAATTTGTGAACTAGAAAATGCCGTGATCACGGAGGCATGATCTATTAATTTTAAAGCATGCCATCTCGGATTTGAGCATGCCACATCACAGACCATGAAGGCATAATCATGCCATTTTTCTTAGGTGGCTGGTTCTTTAGTTGGACGACATGGACGACCAATAGCTTGGGCAGGTTTAACGTACCACTGCCCAAGCAAGAATATGCTCAAAGATACCATGCCCAAAACTCCCTTAAAAGGCCTCTCAATGATCCCAAAAAATTTCTAATGAAGGAGGCAGAAGAAGAGGACCCGTTCGACGCCATCGCCGCGGGATACAAAAGGGCAAAGGAGAGCTATGAAAACATGGAGGCCATTCTCGCCGAGGCGTGCCGGATTGCTGGAGAGGTGAATCCCGAGAAGCTTTGCGGCCAGCTGGAGAGAAAGCTCCAACCTCGGAACATACATGAGTTAGAAGCCCCACTTACCTCACTCGAGAACAAAATCGGAAACTCGAGGTAGCTGCGAAGAAGAACAAAAAAGAGGCCACCGTAGTGGCCACGAAAGCGAATAAATCCGCATTAGCCTTCGTTCGCGTTACCGAACTCGTGCAATACCCGAGCAGTGTGGTGCTGAAGGCTAGACTCTTTGACGAGGGATTCGAAAAAGCCCGGAAGCTGTTCGCATCAGTGGCCAAGAAATTCGTTGAGGTACCAGTGGAATACCACGCGAAGATGGAGAAGGTGCTGGAAGGTCTCTCAAGAAAGGAAGCAGGTTGAAGCCCTTTTGGAGTCAGCCAAGGAATCGGGAACCGGATTCCAAATCCCAGGACCGGTGCCAAAGAAGCGGAAGGACGAGTGGCTCTTGAGTGCCAAATTGAGGGACAAAGGCAAGAATGGTGAGGTGAGTAGAGATGAAGACGCCACCTCGGATTCCAGGGTTTTCAAGAGGTGAACCTTGATTGGGCAAGAGAAGACGACACCTTCAATGCGTCAAACCCGATCCGTGTCACGCACGGTGACTCGGGATTCTGTTGAGAAGACATCCACAAGCAAGAGAGTTGAGGTGCAAGAGGTGGCGAGCAAGGGAGGTGATGGTGGGACGAGATCACCAAGAGTCGGGACTTCGGCGGGCGGAGAACCGGATTTGTTGGAGGAGGAAGACCAAAGGTACGAGGACGAGGATTAGGAAAGAAGTCTTGGTTTAGGCGTCCCAGGAAACTAGCCGTAGAGGTTAGGGTTTGAGGTAGGATTCACTGGCTATGGTGAACCACTAGGCTAGGGTTGGCTGCCAGGATTTGTGGATCTGATCTATGATTTCCGGATCTGATCGATAATGGCAGTTGTTTGCGGCTGGCAAATGGTTGTTTTCGGTCGTTAGGTGGCATCGTGGGAACGGAGACCCACGATGCAAATCGTGAATTTTCATGTTTATGCTCCCCAAGGCGGAGTACTTAGCTGTTAGTTGCAAGTTTGTCAGGGTCTCGTGAGTTCATCTAGTCCTAAAGGTATTGGAAGAGGATTACAGACCCGATTTCACTTAGATTTCCGCAAATGTGTTGGAAGCCTCAAGTGGTCACAACCGTATCTAGAATCTGGATTCCGTTATCCCAGTGTTAGGAAGGGTTTAGCGATCACCAACTGCCCGACGGATTTTCCTACAGTTGTAAAGATACACTACCATGTTTTATGTCAAGTTTGTGTCTTTAATCTTGATACCTTCCAACTCCTGTATGTACGTGCACCAATGTAATCCTAACACGGTAGCACCCTATTAGCTAATGGATGAGTTGCCCTTGGATGCCCATATACTTGTGGAAATGAGAGGTTACGGATCCAGGTTTCTTTAGGATTTCCGAAGGCGGGTTAAAGCCTTGAATGGTCGTAATCGGACCCGGATTCTCTAGAAAAGTCTTCATTGTAGTAAGTGAAGGGTCGGAATACTTCCTGGGTGACTGGTTGTCCGGCAGCGTCCTTACAATTGTGAGGAAATAGACACCACCCTAGTGCATGTGTGTTTTGTGTTTAAGAGTGATAAGGGTTGGTAGTGGAATCTTTTGCCACTCTAATCTAAGATAGGAGAGTTTTAAACATCGTCCCTCTCCTAGTAGGACGTGTCCTCCAACAGCTATTACTGTAGTTTGATCCTTCCGGATCCGGAAGCCATCACCGGAAAGGGGAAAGGAGGAAGTACAATCTAGTGAACCGGAAGAGACATGTGACAAGATTGTGGTTGATTGTGAGAAGAATAAGAGGAAGAAAAGATAGGAGGGGATGACCGGATTGTCCTAAAAATTGGCTAATTTCACCTAAATTCCTAGAACAATAGACGAGCTATTTCTTGGGTGTTTTTAGATGTTAAAAACACTCAAGAGGATGCACCCGTTACAAACATGTTCCGACAATCCATGTGCCCTTGCATGTCGTGAGCTCTGATGGAATCTATTGTGCATGTTGAAGTTTTGTAGAACGCTATTTGAGTCGTGCGTACTTGTGCCGTTAAGTTTGAAGAGGGCAAAGGTGGTTTTTTGAAAATGAAAAAATATCAGTGACCTCTAATGACCACCTTCGGATCCAAAGGTGGTTATCATTGGTCAATGATATTTTGCAAGTTTGAAAATCCACGACAGTTGAGTTGCATGAATGTTGGAAAGCATCGCACATCCTTGCATGCTTGAGTTGTAGCGTGCATAATGTTGAGCACCAGAGAGCTGGTATTATATTTGTGAATATATTACCGTGACCATTGGTGTTCTTAGAACTGGTAATATAATTTTGTATTTGTATATTAGGTTGGCTACCCTTTACAGTGTGAGAGAGAAGACATAGAGCTCTACACTATGGAGTAGCTTGTTCTGGATATCGGGGACGATTGAGGGTTGAGGTCAACAAAGATGACATTGCGCAAGTCCATCCGGGTGACATCATTCGATGTGCTTTAGCGGACGACTTCCCTCTTTGCCTCCGACCTCCAGATTCCTTTGTGTCGCATGTTGCCCATAACGGAGGTGTGGATTTCTCTTAGGACTAACGTGGACAAGCTGAAGGCCGAGTTCCTCACAGGTTACCGACCGAGATCCTCATGCTTCTCTGTGGCCTTGAGAAGCTTCTCCTTGCTCGAGAGAGAGGTCCTCCCTGTGGAACGTGCTTCCTGATCACCTCTGTGGCAAGAAGATGATCAAAAGTTTGGGGCGATCATGGCAAGTCGCCCGGAGTATGTAACAAGTACTTTCACGTCTGGGATGGTAACCACTATCACATGGCATGGATGGAGGTCATCAGTTCGATGCACTACACTTGTGTGGAGTTCCACGCATCTGTTAGGGCTATCATTCTCGAGCCAACGTTGAAGAATATGCAGATTCTTCTCAATGCCATGGCAGGCTGGAACAAGTAAGCTCTTAATTATATGTACATATCTTGTGACGTGGTTTGCTCTTATGGATTAACCTAATCGACATAAATTTTTTTATAGGCAATAGGAGACGGACCATGTCATTGAGCAGTTGACTCACGACTCGAAGAGGATCCAACACTTTGGATTATTGGATTTTGAAGAGCTTTAGGGGTTGATTAGTGGGGAAGATTACAATGCAAGCGTTGGAGAATGGGAAAAAACAACGAAGAAAAAATGGTACCACTTGACGCACTTGTTTGTGCGCCTGATGTACAAGGTAAATTGTTGGGGCACGGTTATCTAACTTCAATCTATATATTGATTACTATAACGAAATAAAGTTTGCAATGCACCTGAATGTTGTGAGATGATGCATTTAGCGTGATTTAATAGCTGTTTAAGAGGAGGAGATTCAAAAGTATATGGACTCTCTTGTCATTGGTGTTGGGGAAGATTGTGAGGGAACCCTGTAGAGTTGGTGAAACTTTGTACCAATGATGTGCTTGCAAAGGAGAACTCCTCTAGCACAAATTTCAACCGCCTATTGGTGATTGCTAATCCAGCAAACGGCCCAAAGTTTTTAATAAAGAATGACTTATGCATAATTTATTTTTCTCCTATGGTTCGTATCTTTTTTGCTTTACTGCAATGCTGATTCCTTCATCTTTAATACACGGCTTACTATGTTTCTTATTGTTCAAGTCAATCGCCATTTTGACATTTATCAGTCTTGTCTATAGATGATTCCGGAGAAAGTGCAGCTCTTTTGCATTACTCGCGTGCCCGCAAAGTTCAAGGGACGTTGGTGTCGTTGGTGGAATATGAGTAAGGGTGGCAAGGCAGAATATTACTTCTCGAAGTCTCTAGCGTCTGACATTAATCTTTGTCATTGGATTGATTGGGTGGCATTTTGGGCTGGGGTAAAATCTCTCTAAATGTCTTGCCTTTATGTTCTTAATCATGGTTATTGTTCTTCTCTATGTCTAACATGATAAATATATGGTTTTAGCTTGAGGCAGAGTGCGAGAAAAAACTCGTTGAGATCCTATTGGAAGACAATGTTGTATAGTAGATTGAGGAGCTTGCCAATCCCATCCACGGAATTGGCGCTTAGTTGGAGTCCTGGAGCATCAAGCTCTAGGACAAGGTACCTGGCAAAGAAGTTGTAGCAAGCACCTGCCAAAAAAGTCCGATTTTACGAAGACGGAGGAGTTTATGGCAAAAAAGAAGTGCGACAAGAGTATGATGAGGGCGGTGTTGCGCTACTTCTAGAGGGAGGTCGACATGAAGGAGCCTTGCAACCCAGCCAGGTGCCAATCTGTCTCGAGAAGTGGACGGACACTTCTTCTCCAAAGTGCATCTTCACCGAGTCGCAGAGGCGTTGATTTTCACGGCACCATATGCTGCAATGCCCCTGGTACTTGGAACTGAAGGATGTTGGTCCTACCGTAGGAGAAGAGGTACAACATCAGGCTCGTTGTGATGCCATGTTTGTCTCTAGTAGTGATGACGGCATGCTTCCTTCATCGGTCGCTCCGCCTGTGGTTGCTGAGCTAATAGGAAAGGTGAAAGAGGCGGCCGCAACGACGACGGCAAAGCAGACGGCCAAGGCTCAAGAGAAGGAGGCCTTGCATTCGAAGAAGGAGACGGTGAAGACATTGAAGAAGGAGACAAGAGAGCCGAACAAGGAGTTCGCGCCCTTGGTTGCGAAGGACGGGCCTGAGAAGCTTATTTCTCAGCTTGGTGGGATCTCTGCGTTTGCAATCCCACTGTCTAGTACCTGCGGTCTCCATCGCTTTGCTAGCAATTGGCCATCCACATTCATTGCCAAGCCTTCGCAGACGGCGTACTTAACCCCTAAGGTACCGTCACTCGTGACAGTTTTACACCAAAAACACTTCATAATTGTTGGATTCTAGTGCAATGAACAAAGAAGGAAACAAAAACTTTGATTTCTAATTCAGACCGTAGGATCTCAATTAAAAATTATTAGGAAATATATTCACAAAATTTCATAAACCTTGACCGCACGGTGTGAAAGATTATAGTGTTTGAAGTCAAGCAAATGGTTCATTTTCTTCTTTGCGTTCAATAAATTAGCAGACTTTGACTTCACTTAGTGTCAAATTTTTGAACTACACAAGGTCTAAATCCATTACCATCTTATTAAGCATGATGTTAGTTCCTTATACACCAGTTTTTAGAGGTAGAGACAGGGTGTAGCATATTCAAAACAACTGTGCAAGGAGTGGAGGTTCAAAATTTGCCAATTCACACTTTAATTTTTTGTGAACTTGATATGTTTTAGATTGATAACCCGAAAGGTCAATAAGAAGGTTTACACCACATATTGTTGTGGAAAAAATAAAAAGTGAAAAATATAAAGATATCTAGGTTTTATGTGGAAAAGAAGAAGTTTTTTTGGTACCGTGCCGGTCAATAAGTGACAATGTGTGAAATGTTTGACTTGGGTTGGTATGCTATTTTTCACTAAAGACAAGATTTTTTTTTGACAATATGAAGGGAAATAATATTACTTGCAAGTATTACAAATCTCAAATTCAATAGAGTGTCCTAACAAAAGTTTTTGGAGGTGCCCAAGGTGCCCGCTCTCCCCATTTGAAATTGAAAACCCTATAACTTTTTCATCAAATGTCCAATTTAGAAAAATATTGTTTTCCCACTAAGGTCTTGGTAATGCCTTTCTATAATAAGAATTTCAAAGAGGAATGTTGGAAATTGACACCATAGAAACCTGACCAAACTTTCAAAAAGCCCATTTTGGACACTTGGTCCTTTAGGGGTTAATTTCGACAATCGAGCACGTGGAGTTAGCCATCGGTGTCACGGTGATGTGTCAAAGTGCCTTGTCCATAATGCCATTGTTTGATAGTGTTACCAAGGAGGGCGAGGACCCGGTACTCTTCACTGAGATGTGTCAGTTTTTGAAGGACCTTTATGGGACAATGGTGCAGCGCCACGAGGGCAAGGATTGTGACATGGGTTTGGCGGACATGGTAATCTTTGACATCCCGGAGGATCTCCCTGTCCCTTGTATTAATGGCGGCGTGGACGTCCCGAGTTGGTACACGCTTCCAACCCGGTTGTCAAAGCAAGGTAAGATGGAACCCCACTCGTATGAGTACACTTTCGAGATGGCATACTTTTTGCTTCGCCACAAGGCGCCTCTCATTGTATTCTATCCGGATTCAAAATTCATTTTGAATGAACTTCTATCCTGGGCAGACTGGGCGGACTTTGTTGAAGAGACGAAGTGATTATGTATCAATGGGCTGCCACTCTCTAGCGATGGCCACCCCGGCCGCACTGTGAAGTGCATCATGGTGAAGTGCTTCGTAAAGAAGTTGCATCCGCCGATCCCGTTTACTTTCTTCGTCCGAATGGAGCTTTAGCGAGGAGATTATGTTGTCTTTAGATGGTCATTTGACCAATCTAATCACATAGGACATTTTGACAATGAGGGCGGGCAACGACGTGCCATGGCGTGGAGCACGAGAGAAGACGCCAAACCTCATTGAGGCTCTTATCGATCTTTGCACGAAGGAGGACGACGTAGTCCTCGACTTCACCGCGTCCACCGGTATGTATAATTTCTAATTCTTACTATATTTCTTTTCTTCCTTTGAAATTGCTAACATATAAATATTTTTTTGTTTCGCAAAGGGGCGTCTACTAAGGCGTGCAAGACCCTGAAGCGGCACATATTCTTGTTGGAAGAGGTTCCGGATTTTATTGAGGAAGTCCTCCGTCCTCTGATAGAGTGATACCTCAGAAAAAAACTAGCAGTTGGCACTTGCTTTGCAACGCATTAGTTCAACTATTTTAATGTAGTTTTTATATCACAAAATATTAAAAAAGAAAGGTAACAACAATCTACATAAAATATAAATATGTCTTTGAAACCTATGCATGAATTTTAATAATGTAATAGAATAGAATAGAAAAAAATTAATTAGGTTTTAGATTTTTTGCATTTTAACATGGAATTTCAAAAATGTTATAAACGTCAAATTTGTAATCAAGAGTTTTAAATTTATTTTGGATAAGCACAAATTGCAACACACAAATGCAAATTTCACACACCTACAAACTCAACTTGCAATTACAATATCAATTTCACTCACCTACAAACTCAATTTGCAATTACAATCTCAAATTCACACACCCACAAACTCAATTTGCAATTACAATCTCAAAACTTGCAATCTCACCTCAAAACTTGTAATTTCAATCCCCACAACTCGAATATGCAATTTTGCAACTCCAACTTTGTATGCCAACCTCCAAGATCACAACTCCAACTTCACAACTTTTTCACTCCAAGTTTACAACTCATAATTTACAATTCAATCTTTTAGTGCTTAACTCAAAAAATATTTTGAACGTCAAAATTTGTAATCAAGAGCACAAATTGCAACACACAAATGCAAATTTGTCACACCCAAAAACTCAAGCTAATGCTTTGCAACGCATTAGTCCAACCATTTTAATGTAGTTTTTTATATTACAAACTATATTTAAAAAAAGGTATCATGATCCTCTGCGCGGTTGGCTGCGCAATTAATCGCACGATTGAATACATCGTTCCTATAGTTCACTGCACGGTTGATTGCGCGATTGATTGGTGAGTGGTTCACTGTGCGGATTATGATTTTAGTAGTATGATTTAGAAGAAAAAATTGAAATGTTCGGTGCTCACCGCTCGCCGCTTGCAAGATAGCAATCATGGAAGCAAGATGAGCATGCAAGGCCAACCTTTCAAGAAATTCATAAAGAACTTCATTCCATGAGCATTGAGTTTGGTTGAGTGAAATAAAAAAATGTTCTTTAGAAAGTTGACCAAGTTGAGATATATTGAAAGATTTACATTGAAGTAAAATCTTTAAGTCAAATTCGTGTAGATTTAAATTGTATGAATTTTGATGTAGTGATGGCTTTGCGATTCATGCATTTTATCTATATATATAAAAGAATACAGGATGAAGAACACGTTAAGTGGATGAACACGTCGATGTATGAACGCGTCAAGCTTGGATGAAAAAGTGGTGGGAAAGTTAAAAGTTATAAATTTTAACTCCCAGTCACGTGACTCTCTTTCTTGATTTTGACCTTTTGATGTGAAGGGTGAGGCAAGGTGATGCACTCTTCTTGACTCTTGATATTAGGTAGTAACCTAATGACTCTTGATTTTGACGTCTTGATGTGAAGGGTTTTCTCTTCCTATATGAGGTAGTTACCTAATGACTCTTGATTTTGACTTCTTGATGTGAAGGGGTTTCTCCTCTTATATTGGGCAAGTGATACTTATGTGCACAAAGGGTTGATCAAAATGCAAATGTAAAGCAAAAGTACTTTATTTTTGAAGTGGATTTATACTAGGGTAACATTTACATGCACTCCAAAAATATATGTACTTTTCCAATTAGATTCGATTTGAGCTTATAGGTTTTAAAATACAAAACATACAAACGTATATTCAACACACCACACTCCGCTCTCCCCGTCGGGACGATGGGCACTAAAAGTTAGGATTTTGGATAAAATGAAAAGCTAAAAGTTAGGGTTTTGGATAAAAGGACGGGGATGGGGGACCGGGGACAAGGGGACGGGGAACAAGGGGACGGGGACGGGGGACGGGGGACAAGGACGGAGGGGACGATGGATTGGAGGGAAAGGGCTAGGGGATGGGGAGGTGGGGACTCAACACAAAAAACTGTTGTGTTCGGAGGACACGAGTACCCCACTAGTGCATAATAAATGAATAGGATAAGGAATGCTTTCCAATATGCATTATATTTTATAGGGTAACGTTTAATCCTTTAGAAATCCACATGTGAGTATAGACCTATTTTAATTGAGAACCCATTTTCAAATTGAGTTATGTTATTCATCTACTATTATACTTCTTTGAGAATATTGTATTCTAAGCATAATTGCTACATTAAGTTTTCTTCATTGTACATCAAATAATTAATAGGTTGATTAGATTAAATATTATTTGTAAACTATCGATGCATTTAACAGGCAATTTTATGAGGTCAACACACTGTGTAAAAGTTGGTGTAGAGTTGCACACTATGTAAAAGTTGCAACTTTACACCATTACACTCTTTATGATATAAGGTACTTGTATAAAAAAATTCAGGTGTGGAAAAGGTGACTGATATAATATATAAATTGAACAATATATGTGAATTGAACAATTACAAACTCTCTTTGTGATCTCAAATTTTCTAAGACCTTAATTTAAATTGTGAATACAAAATTATCCTTTATCTTGAGTTAGGAAAAAATCAAATAAATCAATCAATCCAACACTATATCTTAAATGTAGAAGGGGAAGGATTCTGTACATGACATCCAAAAACTTTTAAGACTCTATTTAAAGTGTAAGTTTTAAACCACAATTTTTATTTTTTTGTAAAATCTTGAAGAAGGTTATGTTGCTTATTTGTATGAAAAAATTCAAGGTTTTAGAGGTGCCTACTAAATTGCCTCAAATTGCTCTGCCTTGAAAGAGAAAGTGCTTTGTGGAGCATAACTTTTTGATAAGATTTCCAATGCAAAATGGAAAGTTTCTCAAAAAGACCATTAATTGTCATTTGGTCCTTTAGAGGCTAATTCTAAAATGTTACATTATTATAAATAAGAATATAAAGATAGAAGGGGTCCTTGGATCTTGACCTCTAAAGCACCAAATGTCCAATAAGTGCTTGTTTGAAGACTTAGGCATGATCCTTCAATGTCAATCTTAATTGTGATTTGTTGTGAGTTTTTTTCACATAAGCTATCGTGAGAGCTTTGTAGGAATTTAAGATATCTTTTTGTACCAAACATTCAATGAAAAAAGTTATATCACACAAAGTAATCTTCTCTAAGGGGAGCCAATTTGGATAATCATGCAAAGTTTCTCCACTAACTTTGAGATTTTATATACAAATCACCAACATAACCCTCTTTGAGATTCTTCAAAACAATCTTTTTATAGTACAAAATTTACTTCACCTCGTAAGAGTCAAAGTTTCTAGGCATTGTGCAAAAAACTTTTCTTCCTTCTACATTTGTATACACAAATTTTTGAAATTTTATTCTTTCGAGTTCTCTTTATTTTATAACTTTAGTGAAAAAGCCTTTAATTTTAATTCATAGACTGAGACTTTGTAAACTATTGAGACTGTAGAAAAATAAAATGCATTTTGGTCAACTCTAGATTCCTTTCAAATTTTGTTTAGAATATGCCAGACACCCTTACTGCATTTATAAAATTTGGTGGAAAAGTACCTTACATCATATACACGGTGATGGTGAAGAGTGCGACTTCGGGTCCAAGTGGGAGAGCTTTGTGCAGAACAAGCAGACGTTCGACCCGGAGGCCATCCTCGCACCTGCGCAGAACCTCTTCACCTCCGCGTCCCACATCAACAAGTACAGTTGCTTGACCATGAAGAACGTACGTCGGAGCTCAGTACAAACGAATTGCGCCACCCTCGGAGGCATCTGGAGAGGTTGATCAGAATATGAGGAACAGTCAGTCATAAGTTTGCGACGCCTCATGATGTTGTATTTTACAATGATCCCCTTCTTCGAATAGTATTCACAGTGCTGCTCTCGGTAAAAATATTCATCAGAAGTGGAATATAATAGAACTTTCATATCAATTTGTCGTTTACTCTATATTTCATTATTAGTACACCAAACACTGAACATTGTGCGGATTCATTGGTAATGCGGGTGAAAAATGATGTGGTCCACATCAATTTTTATTATGGAACACAATTGATGTGCACACATTTCAACATGTGTCATGCCATTCTTTGCCTCCTCAGGGCCACTCACTACACTAAAGATCACATTTAGTGTAATGCTCAGTAAATGACTTGTAAATGCGATAAGTTTTTACTTTAAGTGAATATTTTTACCAACTATGTTTATAATGATCCTCTTATTTGAATACTATAGAGAGTTGTGCTCTTGGTAAAAATTGGCATCAAGATCTCGAGCAACCAGTATTACTCGGCACGCACTCAGTGGATGATAGAGAATCAGGATAAGTATACCAACCGAGTGGACTTCGAAATCGAATGTTCTAAGGTGCATCATACCTCTGTGCAACGGGGAAGAAGATCTGTTTATGGAGGCGACAGTAGTGGAGGGGACGAGGACGCAGACGAGGGAGATGATGAGAGAGAGTTGGACAAATACGTATTGCAAGCTAACAAAGAAGCCATCACCGAACTCCGGATGCATCCGGTATGGTGGATTCGTTTTCAAGAGAATGGCGATGGGGTTTATGAGATTCGTGAGAAGATTGGTGAGGGAGGGGAAGCCACGATCTATGCAGGCATTCGCAGAGATGTGGAGGAAGGTGTTTGTGGCAGGCATGTTTTTTTGAAGGTGTTTGAGCGAGGATATTATTTGCGAGACCTTGTTAAAAAATGGCCAAAGCATTCCTTGTGCATGGAATTTTGGCATGTTTTTGTCGAGCATGTGATGTTGATGCCGAATGATGGGAGGATTGCAATGGTGATGCGGAGAGAATGGGGTGATTTGCGACGGCTCATCGACTTGAAGAAGCAAGCCAATCACAATCAAGGTCCACCATTTGATATCATCAAAATTGTAGAGGCAATGCGTCAAATTGCACATGCTATGGTTCAATTACATGATGGTGATGTGGTGCATAGAGATCTCAAGGCCTCCAATGTCTTGTTGCTTGCTTCTGCGAACAATCGAATCGCTTGGGAGAGGAATGTTGCTGACATTGAGCTTCCTTTGCATGAGGAACTAGGTGGTGTACTCAAGGTGTCGGATTTTGAATGTGCTCTTGGTGTGATGGGAACAAAGTTTTGGAGAGCACCGGAAGTGTTGTTGGGTATAAGGGATCCTATCAAGAAGCGCTCTTCAACATCTTTGTTTACAAAGGAGTCTAATGTGTACAGTTATGGCATGTTGTGCTATGAAATTGCCACTGGCTTTCTTCCATTTGAGCGAGAAGGATTTATAGGAACTAGAGTAGAGCAAGATCGTGTGATTTGTGGAGACAGACCTACATTTCCTGATGATGTGGATTATAGGGTGAAGGACTTGATTTTGAGATGTTGGAAGCAAGATGAGCGTGCAAGGCCAACCTTTCAAGAAATTCATAAAGAACTTCATTCCATGAGCATTGAGTTTGGTTGAGTGAAATGAAAAAATGTTCTTGAAACAGTTCATCAAGTTGAAATATATTGAAAGATTTACATTGAAGTAAAATCTTTAACTCAAATTTGTGTAGATGTAATTTGAATGAATTTTGCTTTAGTGATGGCTTTGAAATTCATTTATTTTATGCAAAATAAATGAATAGGATAAGGAATGCTTTTCCAATATGCATTATATTGTATAGATTAATATATGTATGAGGATTACCTAGAGCTGATTAGAGATGAGAGCTGCTTGAGCTCTGAAAATTGTGGTTAGGAAACTGGGGAGTTAGTCGCAAAATGGAGCTGTAAGCGCAGCTGTGGCTGGGCGTAGCTGCTGCTCTCACTTACATCCATTTTTTGAGCCTGCAGTAGAGGATGATGTGTGCTATGTGTTGGACATACTGAGTTTCCTTAAGAGCAATAGATCTATTGAAACTTACACTTGTGATGCTTGGTTTTCATAATCTAGTTGAGGGCAACTGAGTGAGGGACCCTACGTGTTGGTGACTAGAATTGAAAACCTCTTTGCAAGATAACAGTTTCATTCGATGTATGAAGGAAGTATGCAACACTTCTCATGCTACCCCCCACTCCTCTCCACACATTTTAGATACACATGAAACATCACCAGTTGTACATGATGCACTCACACCTCGTATTTACATCTCCAAAATCATTATTTAACCCCTAAACGTCCTCAGCCTTTCCTTGCACCCAAAAACTGAGTTTTTCATGTAGATTCTCAAACACGATTTGGAAAGCGGGTGTGATAACTATACTAAATGTAACCGTTTGATCTTGTCTGGATTGACCTCCTGAGAGTGTCACCGAAGTTGGATATCACAAACTTGGTGTAGATTTGAAAATTATGTTGTTTGACTATAGAATTTCAGGGTTGACTTCAAGCGGGCTGCAAGTGTTTTTTGAACCTGAAGGGAGAATGCGGGTTCACATTCATTCCAAAAAATTCCAAAAAAATTCACAAATAGACATGAGTAGTCAAGGATCATGGAAAAAAATTGACACTCATTTTTTGAGCATTGTAACACACATCTTTCGGGCTTGCAAATGAGTGCTCTTCACTTGACAGTTTGGACACAGGCAACCCGAAAACTGCCCGATCGATGGATAGAAAGGTGATGGACCGATGGACAGAGCTACTCCCTGCCAGACTATTGTAGCTAAACTACGGGATCTAATGGCTGCCCAAACAGAAAAAACACTTGGGGCAGCGCTAATTGAGTTAGAAGTGTGCAGAGGAGTTGAAGCAGGTCTGTAAACGGAGAGGAATCCGAAACTGTAGATTCCTAACTGCCTTGCTCCAGAGTCGAGCAGCTGTGAATGAGAAATTGAGCGCCGCGGTTGAAGCAGCGAGGGGTCATCGGCAAGAGTTGGCGGCCGCACTCAAGGATTTGCAGCAGCAATCGAGTTGACAGTCTGCAGTTGTGCAAACAAGCGGCAGCAATCAGAGTGGAGACGGAGACTTGGAGCTCGCCGAAGTCCGCCTGTAAAGCTTGAACTGGCCTTGCAGAAGGCAACGAACTGACTTTTCCTGCAGATGATTCATGCGGAGAGTATAAATAACGAAATTGTTTCGAGAGTACGGCCAAAATAGATGCTCCCATGAGTTTTTTTAGATCATCAAGCAAGCACCTCATGCCATGAACTGTCCACAGCCTGTCAACCCGTAAGCAGCTCGATAAGTGTATGCTAGCCATGCATCCAATAATACTTACAACGAAATATGTCTCCTATACATTCTGTAGCAATGAACGAGATGTCGAAATCTTTTTTTTTTTTTTAAAAAGAGAAAGAAATAGAAGGCCTGCTGTGAATGGGAAATGTATGAAATAATTGAATATTGAATGGCAAAGGAAAAAAAAATACAATGATGGGCAAAGGTAAAAAATCTGTACAAATGACTGAGAAGTGTCAAAAAAGGCTAGTGAATTGGATACTTACTTCGAGTGAGCTAGCAAGTGCGGCTTGTCTTTATTTCACCGTCGCAATTGGAAATGACTACGAGAAAAACAAGAGCCCAAGTGAAGCGATACGTCACCACATTGGGGACAAATGAAGCTGGTCAATTTCTTGCTCCGGCAGTACTTACACACTCTTCTGTATTTGATTTTGACAGGAGAATGGACACAAGGTCGCCGGTTGAACACGGATGTTACTCCTTTATTTTTTCCCCAATTAGCCATGAGGGAATTAGCCAATGTCATAGTGAAATCAAGATGTTCCATTGGCCGTTTCCCTAGCCGCTTACAAATGGATTTGTGGATAATCCACGAATTCACCCGTGCCGTATCAAGGAGAAAAAAGAAGAGACGGTGCCACCACTTGTGACTCCGTACTTGACATGAGTACTCGCCTCGTAATTGGTCACTCACGTCAACTCCCCGCATCCATTGAGTATATGCTTTGTGAACCGGGGACGTTGGAATCTCCCTCTTTTGACCTCGATCACGCCGCGGCACCGTATCAGGATTACTAGGATCAATTGACAAGGGATTTGCATGAGTGGACAAGAGAAGCACGGGCTTCTTGTCCACCCATGTGACACAAGAAATTTTGCGGCTACTTCGCATCAACCATCCCAAAGAACCTTGTGGTTTTTTTGCCCAAGCCTTCTTATCTGCTAGAGCTTGTGGCAGTCCAATTCGAGATGACCGCATTGTCCCAGTTGCATACGTGCCCCGGTCTACCATATCAACCAATAATTTCACCGAGGTGAAAAAATTATCTATGAAGACCATATGTCCTCGACCGTGGAGTGGCTCCATCAAGTTCATGACTACGGAATAACCTGTCTTGGCTTCCCCAGTAGCCGCGGAAAGTACCGTACTCCTTATCGAGGCCCCCGTATAGACCTCAAAGTCATATACATATTTCTTGCTCGCATCTGCAATACACCATATTTTCACTCCACATTTGCATGGCTTACTAGGCAAGTATTGCCGAATTGGGCAATACTTGCCCTTATACCCGGTCATCATTTCGTCGATTGCCACCATTTGCCCCAGTGCCCAGTTTTCCTGACATCTCTTCCGCATTTCATTCAATAACCATCTCACCTTCACTAGTTTGTCACGACTGGGGTCTTAAGGATCATTTGGACATGCTCTATCATCCACGATATGAAAGCATGCCGTGATCCTCTCAAACCTCGATCGTGACATACACTCTTCTATGACCAAACAATGTAAGAATGGGACCGATCGTTTCCAATATGCCCTATGGTTGGGGAGTATCTTGACGCCCATCAACATTGAAATCCCCAACCATGCTTGCAATTCATCAATTGTAACATTCCACCATTTGGAACCCCCTCTGATATTACCCTTCTCATCCAAAGTCAATGCGTATCGATTTGTCTCCTTACAAATTTTCAAGAGGGTTCTCTGAGTGAAAAATGTTGCAAATATGGCTAGACAAGTAGGAAACACCCGGAATTGGTGAGTATGGCCTGGCTGCGAACCTGAGAAATGGACATTGTCATGACTGTAGGTTTGATGCAGTTGTGTCTATGACTCCTCTGCATATGGCGATGGTGGTTGGCCTTGCCCGCCTGGACTTCTACCTCCTTGGCTGACTCCTCTACTGCTTGCAGATCCTTGCCTACCACAGGCCCGCCCGTCCCTTCTGGATCCGCCACGTCCTTGCGCCTGGCCCCATCCACTTCGTCCGGCGTGCCTTGCTCCAGAGTCACAGTCTCCAGCGCGGCTGAACTGGCTTCCCCACGCCGAGCCCTGCGCGTCGCACCGCGTCTACGTTGCCCTGCTCGGCGTCCCTGCTGCCCTGATCCTCGGCCACTGCCAGCCTCGCCCGCCTCACCCGGCACCCCGTTGACAATGCCTATAAAGCTTGCCTCACTCCCCCGACCTGCAACTCTACAACGCGCAAGTGTTTTCATGCGGACCCTCTCAACGCTTGACGACTCTGTTAGATTGGCCACTGCGACTCCATTTAGCCCTTGGCAGCCTGGACTCATGAATTCATCTCGAACTTCCGCTGCTAATTGCTCGACGCGTCGCAATACCGGTAGCATTTCGTCATCTTCACCTATATCACTTCGACCTCCCTCCGCTTGTAGCAACTTGTCTAGATCGTTGCTATCTTCATCCTCGGAGGGACCTCCTAAAGTATCAGATTGTCCGTCCTCCAACAGTCCATGATCGTCGTCTATTGAATCCATCTCTTGTGACAACAGAGTGTCCAACATGTTGATGACTCCATCGGCATCCTCACTGCCTTGTTCGCTTGGTACCAGACTCGTGGACTGCGATGGTTGTGTCTCTGGACTCGGCTCGTTTTCTCCGCTTTGACGTGCTTCCTGATCCGCAGAGCGGAGATGTGCTTCCTGATCCGCAGTCTCTACGCTTGCCGCTGGCGTCATTTGAAGTGTCCTTGGCAGCAGCCGTCCCAATGTCGGGGAACCACGCATGACGAAAGAAGGTGTTGATCTCATTGGGGAATCCACGAGCATTACCCTCCGCCCTTCTAGTCTTCCACCCAAGGGCAAGCGCGGCATGGTGATGCCACAAAAATCTCAGTCCTGCAGGATGTGAATGTTGTAAGAGTCCTGGTTGCAGTGGCCGGGCAAGGAGGTAGTCTCGATTCAACATCTTGATTAGTGTGTTTGCTTGAGTCGCCGAGTAGCCCTCCCTTGCAGTCCAGACCCTAATGATATCCTCGCCTTCAATCAACAATCTCTCGCATTCAGATAGTGCCATCACTTTCAAAAGCCACATATCCTTGTAAAGTCTAGCGAATTGGAATTCCAGCTACTGGTTTTTGAATGGTGAAGGTGTGGGGAATCGCATGACGCCTACACGAGGTTGTTTGTAGAAGCTACACGGGGCTGTTTGTAGAAGCTTTGACTAACGCATGTCAGGTGACACGGGGCTGTTTGTAGAAGCTTCTCTATGATAGAGGTTGTCAAGTCAGATAGTTGTTGGACTGCGGTCAATCTTCCTGTATGCTAAGGGCAGAGATCAAAACATCTGCCTTTCAACGAATTAGTTACTTCATCACACTAATCTCATGGCCATCACCTAACCATTCTCGTTCTCCAAGTTCTGCAATGGCATGCCCACGCTCATCCTTTTTTCTTGAAGAAATGAAACGAACCAAGCTAAATCTAATGGCAAAAATTCAATTTCAAAATTTTTGAAGTGCATTGAAGGTGCTTGGAAAGGTAACAAGCGTAAAAATCTACAGTAAAAATTTGACACTGCAGAAAGTGAATGACGGATGAGAAAATCAAACATCATTCTGTCCATCAAGCAAAAAACGGGTGCTTGGGCAGTTAGGGGTTAAAACACCTTGTTAATAGTTTCACACACACTCTTGATCACCTAGCCCACACACATGTCACTAACACACACAAGCCCCACTGTGATCTATACATGCACCGTGTACTAATAAATTGTCTACAACTGCGGGCTGTTTTGTCACAATATCGATTCAGCCACTTCAAGTAGCCTAGGTCTACCACTAATCGCAGGGAAGAAATCAGACCCTTTTTTCTATTTCAAACACTATAATCTTGCAATCCGTGCAGTGAACTTTATGAAAATTAGTATGTAAGTTACTTAATAAGTCTTGATTGAGATCGTACGCTGAAAACTAGAAGTAATTTTTTTTTGGTTTTCTACCTTACTCATTGCACTAAAAGAAGCAATTTTGAAGTGCTTTTGGTGTGAAATTGTCAAAGAAATTTAGGGGTTAACTTCAACTCTATAAGTTCATATCAAATTTTACATCTCAAAGTTTAAAGGTTAGAGCAATGCCCTTGTCAAACAAGCTGTAAATTAGATGAGCCATACATGCTTGAAAAGACATATTTTACAACCCTTAAACTTGCTCAAAGAGAAATATTTTAGAAATCCTAATCTAGCTTACAAAATTGACAACCTTCCTACTTCACAAACTTACTTCCATGTCTTCACATATTCCACTATAACTTCCTTTCTTGCTACGCATCTGGTTTCGACTCTCTTCACATTGTTCAAGCAAATTTGCCATCTTAATATATAGCCTTACAAGCAAGTCTTCTTCACTACGTTCACAAGCTAGTTTTACAAGCTTTGAGAGCACTCTTTGCTTTTACCTCATGTCCGCCTTAGATGCAAGTCCAAACCATTCTTATTAGCACAAGATCCAAACTCTATATTGAGAGAAAGCAGATTAGGGCTTGGTCGTGCAAATTTTTTGGATCTAAAGGGAGTTTAGGACAAGCTCTAGATCTAGATCTGAATGTGTACAAATATCTACAAAGTCAGAGTTGACTTTGACATTAGGGCTGACCTTCCCATGCTGACCTTGAGATTAGGGTTTGGAAGGGTTTAGAATGGAGATTCGGCTTCACTTGGCATTCTTGCCAAGTGAAGCCTAATGTAAGTGTATTTTGATAGGAGAACTTGTGCTTTTTGGATTTGCTTGTATGTAACAGTATAGTTTCTTGCATTCTACCAACATTTGTATTCTTGAATGCTCTCTCTAGAGATTAAAAGATAGCTTGATTAGTTGTAGTAGTGATCTTGGATCATCTACGTGGCAAAAATTACACTTTCAAATTATTGAGGGTTAAGTTATAAACTTAAAAGGACTTTTTGTTGAACAATCCCTTGAGAACTTAAGTGGGTTTTGTCAACTTTTGGAGATTTGAGAAAGTTGAAATTTAGCCGTTAGAGGTTTTTGGACCCTTTAAAGAAATCGTGGTTAACCATTAATCTAATAAATCAACATATCAATTGAAAGAAAGGAGGTCTGTTGGAGCTTAAGTCTAATCCTCTTTTACAACTAGACCTACATGTTTGATAAAAAAGTGTGAAAGTGCAATTTTGAAAGGGGGTTTGGGCTTAAGTCGGACCTCCTCCACTTCTTACCTTTAAATTTTGAGTTCCAGAATTTGTTATGAACTTATTGAATTGGAGTTATAAGTTAAAGAGGGAAATTTTGAAAGGGGAAGGGTCGCGCTTAACCCGAACCCCCTCCACTTCTAACCTTTAAATTTTGAGTTGTAGAATTTGAGAAGAACTTATAGAATTGGAGTTCAAGAGTTAGAGAGTGAAATTTTGATAGGGAGGGGAGTTGGGCTTAAGCCAAACCCTCCACCTCTAAATTTTATATTTTAAATTAGGTGAATTATTATGAGATTGTCAAATTTTGGGATGGTGAATTAAAGAGTGCAATTTTGAAGCGTGGGGTTGGCTTAGGCCTAACTCCTTAGAATTTTAAAGGGGGATTGGGCTTAAGTCATCTTCTCACTTTTAAACTTCATATTTTGAGGTAGACAATTTAATTTTAGATTGTTAAATTTTGAATTGTATACAACCAAAATCTCATATTATGAATTCATTTCAAACAACCAAAATTATCTCGATGTGCACTTTTTATGTGCCATGTGCACTTTCATAAATATGGTGTTTTGTGCTATATACAACCAATTTCCGCCTCATAACCAATTAATAATAATAGCTCATGATTAAAATAACTCAAAAATTTAAAGTAATTCCAATAAAAAAACTTTTAATAAACCTTTAAAAGGACCATATTAATATGTTGCTTTACAGTATATAGAATCTATAGAAGAACTCATTATAGTCAGGGATTTTAATTTTGTAGTAAATATTCTAAAATAAAAATTGAAATAAATAATTTACATGAAACATTACTACTTGGTACTAAAAAAATCAATTAATCAAAAATTGAGAAATTGTAATTGATTTTAGTTAATAAAAACTTATAAAAGATAAATTATTAATACCAACTGAACTTCAATTTCAAATTTTGAAATATACAAAAATTAAAAATATATAAAATAAATAGTTTTTAGCGGATGTGGATTATGGATTAATAATAAGTTGGAAAATAAATAAATAAAAGATATATTATAGAGGGTGCAACACAAGCTTCCTCTTGAAGGCAGGGTTGTTGCTCCGCTCCACTCTCCAAGCCCAAACGGGGAATTTGTGCTTTGAAAGTCCTATATGTTGCCAATTTTTAGGCATCAATGGTCCAAATCTCTACTCCATATGTGCCAAATTTGACTGGCACGGCGCATATTTTGTGCTAGCAGCCATGTCTTCAAAGAAGCTGCTCATGCCGGAAATATTGTGACATGGAGGGTAGCAAATGCCAGAAAATCTTACATAGTAAGATTCGAATAAGTAACTGAACAATAACCGAACAATCCTAGTGTGTATTCTAAGGTGAATTGTAAATCTCATGCCCTTTCATGGTCCTCTAGTCCAAATGTTGTGTAGAGGATGTTGGACGTGGCATATGAATTCATGGACGCCTCTGCCTAGAACAACGCAATGCTTAATACGATTTTTGGAGTGATGAGGGAGCTGGACACCCGCAAGATCTACGAATATACAACTCCACATTTCCCAAAGTCACCATCACAATGTTGCTAGACCATGTACGTGATTGCGCAGGTCATCCTCAACATTATTAGAATCTTACTGTATACTAACTTGTTGTTCCCAATGGGTACTGGAAGTTTAGGTAAATTAACTAGAACTATAATATTAAGAGTTAAGCCCCCATCTCCCTCCTTGGAAATGTCCCTCAATTAGATCCCTGCTATTCAGCCAGTATCACATAGGTGTCCATGACATTTGTTAGACTATTGTTATATATATATACACATGGTGAACAAAAATTCAAAAGTCAAGTTTTAATACCTAATTTTTAAGGAAAGATGTTACATGACCTTATAATTTTCCAACAAATTGATTCTAGTTTGAAGGATGCTAAGGTTTATGATTTATTTGTTTATTGTACAAGAAGGTTCTTCATATTTTGGTATCAAGGCCTTTCCATTGTTTTTATTTTGGAGGGGACCTATTTTCACCATGGTGGAGCCTCCAAGCATAATTTGAGGCCACATGCTAGAAATTTGGCAAAATAAATTCTAATAAAAGCCAATGGACCCTTCAAATGAGAGGACCAAAAAATGACCCCATGCCATTAATCCCTTATGGTGCCAAGGGATGTATGGCTTTCCCTCTCACTTTTGCATTGCATTTTCCAAATGTTTGGCTTATGATTTGCAAAATTCTATCTGTAGGGTATAAAGAGTTTAGTCTAGATCTAATTGAAATGTAATTTGCAACTTGCAATGTAGATCTAGTTGTCAAATTTTGTAAAAATTATATCACCTCTTCTACAAAGAGAGGATTGATTCAAAGGCTCATTTTTGTGTATTCATTTGGTGAATACATATTTCAAGGGATCATACATCAATTGAGTGCTTGGATGCGAAGATCTATTGGAAAAGTTTATATGTAAAGACGCATCAGACATGATCATGATGCATTGAATGTGGTGCACTTTGAACAAGGATGCATTTACCCGGTGCTATTGGTGCCTTGATATTATATTAGTAAGACGAGGGTATTGAGCCCGATACCATGCTTGTGACTGGTTCAGTTGTTAATTTGTCTTCACTTTTGCGTTGTGACTAGTTCAGTTGTCAAACTTGCCTTGATTTTTGCGTCGTATTGGTGTTGTTGCATTAAACAATTGTACTTTCCCTCTATAGTTTACAAGTCTTGTTTTTCCATCTCTTTGTATACTATTTTTCTACAACTTTACCAAACAATGCACCCCCCTTCATTTAAGATATTCCTTAAAAATTCAATACCTTGAGTTTTGCATGAAATGTATTAATTTTTTGGTTGGTATTATAGCACTTCAAGACTTTCGAAATTGGTATGCTTTGTGCAACTTAGCCATGATGTTTTGCATCCATTGTGGCTTGAAATGCTCAAAGTATAGTCCCGTTTCCAATGCTTTTGGCAAATCTTTGGTTGTATTTGGTATACTAAAAGTACCAAAATACCTTATTTCCAAACTCTTCCTCAATTCTTATCAAAGCACACCAAACCCACTTTAAATTTCCAAGTTTTCAAAAAATGCCTTGGCACCTTTTAGGGGATAAACTGGGGCCCGCCCTCCTAACTAAGATTGTGCCATTGAAGTGTCAGGGTCCTCCTACAAGCCCTTGGAATCTAACCGGTGTAGATGTGAGGGAACATGACCTAGTGTGGAAGAACCCCTTTGAGACAAGGAGGTGGTTCCAAGTTCCACATCCTATGGGGTGCAATCTCCATTTCCAATACACTCATCCCTCCCATAAATTATAATTTTGCTAACTTATAACCTCAGCTAACTTTATCTTCAACTAATATATAAACATTGTGGGTATAAAAACTTCTACTAAGTTATATCTCCGCTAAGTTATATCCTCCACTAAGTTACATTGCTTCCTTCAACATGTGTGCGACCTCTTCACTAAACATGTTTTGCAACCTTTGAACTTGTTGTCTTTCTCCTCTGGTGTTTGTTTCTTCCAATGTGTACTGGTCATTGGCTACCTTCTTCTCAAAGGTTTTGGAACTTGATTGAACTAACACCATGAGGTGAAAGTAGAAGAGTATAAGATGTTGTATTCATAATGATAATAATACAAGGAGAGAGACCACTATCTATATCAACTGAGGAGCTATGTATAAGTTGTTGGAGTATAGTGTTGCTCGTAGTTATTACGGCATTGTAAATAGTTGTATTGAGGTAGAATGAAAGGGCGGGAGTAAAATGGGAGAAAATGGAGAGAGGTGTATTGGCACATGTTTCACATGGGCAAGGCAAAGTCAAAAGAGAAGGACCAGCCCACTTGTGTTGACTTAGCCAAGTCAAAGTAGGGGCATGAAAGTCAAGTGGGTGGTGGCAAATGTCTTTGGGCGGCCATGACGCCCATGTGGGTTGTAAAGACATGGAAGTTGCATGAGAAGGCACTAGGAATGTGTCTTGTGCAATGGTATAAGTAAAGGCCTTCGAAAGAAGGCAAACATCTCATTCCAAGCATTGTTTGTACTACCTTGTGTGTATCTTTGCTAGTGCAACCATCTCTCTTCTTCTATTTACTTCAATAGGTTATGGGCCCACTCATGCGAGTTGCTAGTGAAGAGTTATAGTTGCAAAGTTGTGTGGAGGAGGTCACTTGTGTCTTTTGTGTGTTGGAGGAGTTCAAGGGCTGATTTGGAGCCAAGGAGATGCACAAGGGTTGATTTGGAGCTTTGGAGGTGCACACGGGCTGGTTTGAAGCATTGGAGTGCACAAGAGCGAATTTGGAGCATTGCAGGTGATTGGGAAGGCACAAGAAGTTGGGAGGAGCGGCGGTGGTACACATTCAAGAGTTTGAACCTTGTAAATGTTCAACCATAGTGCATGTGCTTGTTTACTCTCTAAAAGTGCTGATTTGAGTGAAGGAGGTGCTTAGATGGACATTAGAGTCTATGTGAAGCTCATTGAGGTTATTGAAGTCCCTATTTGCATGTATGAGCAAATGAGGGGCTGATTTGATTAGATGAGGTGCAAAGGTGTCCATTTGAGTCTTAAACGATTGGATTTGAGTGTTTGAGTTGCACCTTGCACGTTTGAGCTTAGAAGAGACTTGTTTGATTGATTTGAGTGCAAACTTGCACATTAGAGCCTTGAAGGGGTTGATTGGAGTGTGTGATTTGCCTAGGTGTGTATTAGAGCTCTAAAGGGGCTAATGTGAATTTTTGAGGTGCTTGCATGCACATTGGAGCCTAGAAGGGGCTCATTTGAGTGATTGTGGTGCATTTGTGCACATTAGAAACTAGAAGGGGCTGATTTGAGTGTAAGAGTGTAAACATGGCCACATTTGAGAACAAGAGTGCGAGGGTCATTGACAAGTTCAAAGGGGACAACTTCAACCTTTGGAAGTTCAAGATGGAGATGGTGTTGGAGTCCATGGACCTTTGGGAGATCGTTGAGGAGACCGAGGAGCCTCCATCATTCGATGATGAGCCAAAGGTGATAAAGGACTACAATCGGCGTGTGAAGAAGGCCATGTCGGTGATTGGGCTCAATTTGGTGGATAACCAACTTGCCCACATCAAGAATTGCAAAGGACCAGCGGAAGCATGGAAGACATTGTGCAACATCCACGAGACGAAGAGTTTGTCGAACATCCTCTTCATTCGCCGCAAATTCTTCACCATCAAGATGCAAGAAGGTGATGACTTGTTGACCCACATCAATCAAGTGAAGGCCCTCGCGGATCAACTCACATGCTTGGAGGTCCCCGTGAGAGATGAAGATGTGGTCATGACCTTGCTTGAAAGCTTGCCACCTTCATTTGAGAATTTGATCACCGCGTTGGAGACCTTACGCATGAAGGATCTCACCATGGAGTTTGTAGTGGCGCGAATGATGCACGAAGTATCCAAGCGCAAGGAGAAAGAGCCCCATGGTGACGACACGGCTTTGGTATCAAAGCAAAGCAAGTTGGGCGGCTCATCTTCTCGTGGCGAGCCAAAGGTGTGTTACAATTGCGGCAAACCGGGCCACATTGCACGAAATTGTTTCAAGCCCAAGAAGTGGGAGCGCGACAATGCGAATCAAGCAAAGGAGAAGGAAAATGCCAACCATGCGAAGGAGGATGATGACTATGCATTTGCAACTCAAGATGGACCTCATTCCATGTCGTTGTGCAAGTGGATCATGGATTCGGGCGCCACAAAACACATGACACCACATAGGGCGGCATTTGACACATATGAGGTAATTACCTCGCGCAACGTGCATTTGGGTGACGATAGTGTTGTGGATGCCATTGCAGTAGCTTCCATTGTTGTGGAAGTGCATGTGAGGGGATGTGCGAAGAGGATTACCCTCAAGGATGTCCTCCATGTGCCAAAATTGCAAGCCAACTTGCTCTCGGTGAGCAAGCTTGTCACAAGTGGAATGAAAGTGCAATTCAATGTCGACGGGTGCACTTTGAGAGCACCAAACGGAGATGTACTTGCGGTGGCACCCCGGGAAGACAACTTGTACCAAGTGACCTTCAACAAGGTGTTTGAGGCGGATGCGGCCAACTTGGCACAACCATCAACGAAGCGTGATTCAATGGAGCTTTGGCATCGTCGACTTGGACATTTGAATGTGAGAAGTGTGCGGTTTCTTCAAAGTATGGTAAGTGGTTTGACCCTTGACAAGGAGGAAGCTTCTATGTCCTTTTGCGAAGGATGTGTATATGGCAAACATCATAGGGCACCATTTCCAAAGGATGGAGGAACTCGTGCATCCAAGCCTTTGGAGATTGTGCACTCGGACGTGTGTGGTCCAATGAGGACCATGTCGATTGGTGGATCAAGGTACTTCGTCACCTTCATTGATGATTTTTCAAGGAAGGTGTGGTTGTATACGTTGAAGACGAAGGGGGAGTGCCTTGAGAAGTTCAAGGAGTTCAAGGCGCTTGTAGAGACGCAATCGGAGCACAAGATCAAGGCGTTTCGATCGGACAATGGTGGGGAGTTCATTTCTAAGGCCTTTCAACGTTTCTTGAAGAAGTATGGCATCGAGAGGCAATCATCAACTCCATTCACACCCGAGCAAAATGGAGTTGCGGAGCGTGCCAACCGCACCATTGTGGAGATGGCAAGGAGCATGATTCATGCTCAACACCTCAAGCTTGAGTTTTGGGCGGAAGCGGTGACGAATGCGGTGTACATTCGCAATCAGTGTCCAACAAGGGCTCTTGTCACCATCACACCACAAGAGGCTTGGAGCGGTCGCAGGCCATGCATTGCACACATGCGAGTCTTTGGTTGTATCGCATATGCAATGGTGCCACAAGCCAAGAGGGGTAAGCTCGATGCAAAGGGCACCAAGTGTTTGTTTCTTGGCTATTGTGAGGGTACGAAGGCATATCGCCTCATGTGTGTAGAGACGGGGAAGATCATTCGAAGTCGTGATGTAGTCTTTGTTGAAGATAGCACTAGCGTTGGTCATGGTTTGGCGATGAGTCCAAGTGGGAGTGATACACCGCCGTTGGTGTTGGTGGACGAATCTCCAAACCAAGCTTCCACAAAAGATTGTGAAGGCGGTGATGCAAAGAAGGAGGAGCAAGCGCATGCCCAAGAAGAAGGTGTAACGGAGGCACCTTCGTCAACGCCAACACCAAGTGTTAACGAAGGGGAAGGAAGTGTTGAAGAGCCTCGGTATCCACGAAGGGAGCCGCGGGCGCTTGGAGAGTGGTGGATGAACCACATCTTGCCACAACATGAAGTGGAGCGAGCCAACGTGGCACATCTCGATGATCCATTGAACATGTGCGAAGCTATGCAATCGGAGGATGCGAGCAAGTGGGAGAAAGCAATGCACGAGGAGTATGACTCACTCATAGCAAATGGCACATGGGAATTGGCTCCCCTTCCAAAGGATCGCAAGCGAATTGGGTGCAAGTGGGTGTTTCGCACGAAGAAGGATGCTTCGGGCGAAGTTGTGCGCCACAAGGCAAGATTGGTGGCGAAAGGATACTCTCAAGTGGAAGGTGTTGACTTCCTTGAGACCTTTGCGCCCGTTGCCAAATTCACCACAATTCGGTGCATTCTTGCACTTGGAGCGGCTTTGGACATGGAGATCCATCAAATGGATGTGAAGACGGCGTTCTTGAATGGCGAGTTGGAGGAGGAGATCTACATGGAGCAACTCCATGGTTTCGCACAAGAAGGCTTTGAGCATCTTGTGTGCAAGCTCAAGAAGTCATTGTACGGACTCAAGCAATCACCAAGGGCATGGTATCAACGAATCGACTCCTTCTTCACCAAAGAAGGCTTCACAAGAAGCCAAGCGGATCACTCGTTGTATATCAAGCAAACAAGTGAATATTTGTTGATAGTACTCATCTATGTGGATGATTTGATCATCTTGGCTAGCCTTATGGCAATGTTGGCGTGGCTCAAGGCCAAACTCAAGAAGGAGTTTGAGATGAGCGACCTTGGAGAGTTGAGGTACTGTATTGGAGTGGAATTCGAGAGGGATCGCAAGGCACGTATCATCACTATGAGCCAACGGAAGTACATTGAAGAGGTACTCAAGCGATTCAACATGGAAGAATGCAAGCCCATTGGTACCCCACTTGACGTAAATGTCAAGTTGTTAAAGCTCTCGGAAGAAGAGTTTGAGGCCATTCAAGGTGAGATGGAAGGCGTACCATATAAGGGCGGAGTTGGGTCTTTGATGTATGCGATGGTAGGCACAAGGGCGGACCTTGCATTTGCGGTGAGTTTGGTGAGCCAATTCATGTCAAGGGCCGGTCCGGCACACTGGAGTGCGGTGAAGCGCATCATGGGGTACTTGCAAGGTACCTTGGACTTCAAGTTGTGCCTTGGCGGTGACAACATCACCTTGAGTGGGTATTGCGATGCGGATTGGGCGGGAGATGTGAATGAACGGCGATCGTCAACAGGGTATGTGTTCTTTGTTGGAGTTGGTGCAATCTCATGGAATTGCAAGAGGCAACCCACCATTGCCTTGTCCACAACGGAGGCGGAGTACATGGCCACTAGCCAAAGCACGAAGGAGGCCATTTGGCTTCGCAAGCTATTGGGTGATGTAGGGTTTGTTCAAGAAGGAGCAACGACGATCATATGCGACAATCAAGGGTGCATTGCTCTTGCAAAGAATCCCACACACCACTCACGTACGAAGCACATTGATGTGCAACACCACTTCATTCGTGAGAAGTTAGAGAGTGGTGAGATTTGTTTGAAGTATTGTCCAACGGAAGAGATGGTGGCGGATGTGTTGACGAAGGCACTTGCGAAGGAGCGGCATCAACGATTGGTGAAGGCGATGGGATTGCGAGAAGGTAACGACTCGCAAAGTGGGAGTGTTGGAGTATAGTGTTGCTCGTAGTTATTACGGCATTGTAAATAGTTGTATTGAGGTAGAATGAAAGGGCGGGAGTAAAATGGGAGAAAATGGAGAGAGGTGTATTGGCACATGTTGCACATGGGCAAGGCAAAGTCAAAAGAGAAGGACCAGCCCACTTGTGTTGACTTAGCCAAGTCAAAGTAGGGGCATGAAAGTCAAGTGGGTGGTGGCAAATGTCTTTGGGCGGCCATGACGCCCATGTGGGTTGTAAAGACATGGAAGTTGCATGAGAAGGCACTAGGAATGTGTCTTGTGCAATGGTATAAGTAAAGGCATTCGAAAGAAGGCAAACATCTCATTCCAAGCATTGTTTGTACTACCTTGTGTGTATCTTTGCTAGTGCAACCATCTCTCTTCTTCTATTTACTTCAATATAAGTGTCAGTTGGATATAATAAGGGATGCGTCTAGTCTATGTAACATTATAGTTTATTTATATTGACGTAACTATTGTACGTACTAACTTTCCTCCTTCAGCTACATAACAAAACAGTTAAGCGTAATCAATTTGATATTTTAAATATTGGCCATTCATAAGCATCTTTGACGAATTAAAGTATATAAGAGCTCCCTCTTGCATCAAGTTGGTAAATGTGCTTGTGGATCTAGAGTAGAAAGACTTGAAATACAAGTTTGGTGTTTAACTTTAGAAAGAGCCTTGGTTAGGATATCTATCCACATTTGAAAGTGGGCATGTACTACAGATGGAGTAGTTGATTAGCAACTTGATCACGGATAAAACAATAATAGATATCTATGTGCTTTGGCATGTATTGAAGTGTGGGATTCTTTGTAAGAGCAATGCAAGACTGATTATCGCAAAATAATCTCCTCGGTAGTTGCAGAGAGAAGTTGAGTCCCACTATAAGTTTCTTGAAGCCACAAGATTCCTTAGTGGTTGTGGCTACAACAATATACTCTGCTTTTGTAGAGGAAAGGGCAACTACATGTTGTTTACGACTTTGTGAAGAAAGTGCATAGGAAGAGTCGAGATGGAAAATATATCCTGACGTAGATCCGCGAGTGTCAAGGTCACCTGCCCAATCCGCATCACTCCAGCCTATTAAATTGTGATGTTGAGTAGATGAGAGAGATAATTGGCACATGTATGTGTGAGACCAATGTTCATTGTTTGTTTTAAATATTATAAAACTCGTTTAACGCCAAGCCAATAACGAGGAGCTGGTGAAGCTAGGAATTGGGCTGAATGATTGACCAAAAAAGTGATGTCCCATTGTGTACATTAAACCAAATATTGAAACCTTCTGATTGCTTCTCTATAAGGGATTTTTGCCATAACCTTTGCTTCATCTAGTGAAAGATTTGAACCTTGAGTCTGTAAATAACAGATTCCAGCTTCAAGTGGAGTTCTCAGTGGATCGCAATTCAGCATATTGAATTTGCAAAGTAGTTCATAGGTGTACTTGGCTTGAGATGAGAAAAGAGTCTTAGTAGCACGATCACATCAAATTTGAATACCAAGTGTATTCAACTTCATTGTTTTTAGTCATTTTGAATTTTTGGCAAAATAGGGGTTTTTGAGCTGATAAGTATGGTAGATTGTTGGAGATGATCAAAAGATCATCAATATAAAAGCCAAGGTATATGAGATAAGATGAAGATCGTTTGGTGTAGACATTTAAATCAAAAGTACATTTTTGAAAGCCTTAGGATAGAAGATAGGTGTCAAATAATTCGTACCAAATACCTGGGACTTGTTTAAGGCCATAAAGAGACTTGAGTAACCGACAAACTTTATGTTTTGCACCCGGTTGAATATAGCCTTCGGGTTCAGAAGTAGATATTTCTTCTTTGAAAATGCTATTGAGAATGGCGGTGGTGACATTCATGTGGTGGATGCGGTAGTCACATATAGTGGCAATGGCTAATAAGAGGCGTAAAGAGGTCATCTTAATAAGTGGAGAAAAATCTTTCGAAAAGTCGATGCCTGCCTGTTGAGAGAAGCCTCTTGCTACAAGGCGGGCCTTGTAACAGGACAATGTACCATCGGAGTTATATTTTCTTCAAAAAAGCCATTTAGTGCTCATGATGGAACGATCTAGTGGAGGATCTGCCAAATGCCACGTCTGATTTTGAACTAAAGACTCATATTCTTTATCCATTGCAAGTTTTCAATGGGAGGAATCATTGCCGGTAAGAGCTTCTTTAACGCATAGTGGTACAACAAGTTGAGTGAAGAAGGTGCAAGCATAAGAATTAGTATGATGGAACTTAGTCGATGTCCAGGTGCCTTTGGTATGCCGTTGAGAGGTCCATAGAGGAGCCTTGCTTGCTGTAAGTGAGATCGTTAATGAGAAGAGCCAGGTCGCACGGAGATCAATATTTGTTGCTCAGGTGTTGTTAGAGAAGGTGGCAAGTCAAGAGATGCAACATGCAAATTTGAAATAGCCAATTGTGCATTGGGAGGTGGCTGTGGATCTGGAGGTGTTGTTGGCACCCAAGTAGGAGTGCTTATAGTGTCGGGAAGTTTATATAACCATAGAAATTTTGATCAAAGGGTAGGTTGGATGATGAATATGTAGTAGAACTAGCTCTGTCAAGGAATAATTGATCTTCATAAAATATAACATCACAACTAGTAAATATTTGTGTTGCGTTGGGGTTATAGAGACGATAGCCTTTGGTGTTGGTAGGAGTACCGTATCCAATAAAAATGCATTTATTAAGAGTTTTTGAATCCAATTACCTGCACTTTTCATCTGGAATATAGGTTTAAGCAGAGAATCCAAAAATGTGACGGTGACTAAGGTTGGGCTTAAGACCAGTCCAAAGTTCATAGGGTGTAACATTTGGCAAGGTTGACGTGAAGGAACAGTTTTGTAAGTAACATATAGTAGCAACAACTTCTACCCAAAAAGAGGGACTTGGTTGAGCAATGTTAATCATACTGCAGGCAAATTCAACCATAGTGCAGTTTTTACGTTTGGATATGTTGTTTTTAGCCGGGTTGTAGGGATTAGCAACTTGTAAGTTAGAGTTGAATGCCATGTTCCAAGCAAAAACAATTAAATGCATTTGATGTGAATTCTCTTCTATTATCATAACAAAGGATGAGAATCTTTTGAGCACCAAAGTGATTTTCTACCAATGTTTTGTAAGCTTGGAAATGTGACAAAACGGTTGATTTCATAGACAATAAATATATATAGTTAAACCTAGAGAAGTCGTCAGTAAATTAGAGAAAGTCAAGAGCACCACCAAGAGATGGTGTGCTCATAGATCGACACAAGTCTGAGTGAATTAAGGCTAATGGTATTGTAGCTCATGTAGCACTATCTTTTGGATATGAGCTCTTAGAGTGTCTGCCAAAAATACAACCCTCACACAGAGTTAAAATAGATTTAAGTTGAGGAAGTCCATCAACCAAATTATGGGTTTGCATAAAATTCAAGGAATGAATATTTGGATGCCCGAGGCAATAATGCCACTTAAGAATTTCAGTATCGGGCTTTGATAAAGTGTTTGCGAAATAGTTGGAATCGAAAGGAGATAGTCTAATATCAAGGAAAAATAAATTTCCTTCTTTAGGTATGTACGACTTTAGGTGCTGACTTGTTACTGGTGATGTAGTGCAAATTATGCACTTAGTGCTGGTAAAGGTAATAAGAATATTACCGTTACTTGTGATTTGAGCCACAAAAAGAAATTTTTTGGCCAATCGTGGTACATGTAAAACATTGTTGATTAATAAATTTTGTCTTGATGTCAACTAAAGAAGAATAGAGCCATAAGCAATGGCACTTTGGAAGCTATTATCTCCTAGAAGAGTAGTTTGAGGTGACTCCTGATTTTTGTAATCACAAAATAAATGTTTCAATAGTGACATACGCTGGCACATGAATCAAGGTACCATGATGAACAAATGGCACGATTGTCAATTATGGCTGGAAATAGATGGAGTTGTTCGCCAGCAATAAAAGTATTGACATTGGGCTTCTCACCTGCTTGGCCTCAAATTTTCTTGCGACAATCAGGAGCTTTATATCTTGGTCTGCCACAATAGTGGCATCTAATCTGTAAAGTATTTGTTGGTCGATTTCAGTAGTTTCGTTGGACTGATGGCTAGGACCTAGAAAGAATGACTTTGTGTGAATACCCAAGGTTGAAAATTTTCCATAGTTGGTTTGACAAATTTCCCTTTCACATAAAATGCACTCGATTTTTTTGCTCCAATTTTGGATTGATTTATAGAATCTTGTTGTAATATGTCAGACAACAAGGTTGTGAAGGTAAGGTTGCTAATGCCACCTTGTGTAGTAACAAAGCACTCCACGACTTAGGTAGGGCTCCAAGAAATAAGTTATCTTGTTGAGAGTCATCAAATATGCAACTAGTAATGGCCGCCTCCTGAAGTATGGATTGCCATAATTTTAAGAATGTAGAACATCATCAGATTCTGACATGGTTAGTTCACAAAGTTATTTGTGCAAGTGGACTGTAGAGCAAAAAACTTTAAAATAGCATTTTTCAAAATTCTAAGTATAAAATGGTTGTGGATATATTTAGAAAGTAGTAATATGTGTTAAAAGTCTATGTAATTAGTTAAAGTAGTAAAAGACCTAATTAAATAAGAGATTCATTGAGATTAGTTAAAGTAGTGGCCTTTGAGGATTCCAAGAGATAGACCTTTTAATGAAAAGGTGGTAGTCATTGAACATACATGTGTCATTATTGTGTGCTTTGAGTCTCATGTTTGTTGCATTGAGTAAGAGAGCTTCATATTAGAAATTGAGAAAATACATTGATTAGATTGATTGTGATAGCCTAGAGTGTTGGCATAATTAATCATAAAAGAGTGTCGGCTTATGATTACTGGAATAAGAACTTTTAATTTGCTTTGACTAGGAAGTCTATACATGAGTGATAGGCAGTTAAAGTGTTAAGTAGGAATTGCATTATAAGATAGATATTCGGGAAAACTACTTAAGTATTTGATGTTAGTCCATCCCCTAGAGCGAACCCAGTGTGTCTGAGTCTTGGGTGTTGTGTAAGTCGACCCACGTTTTTAACCTTATATGGACTTGCGAAGCTTTTTTTTATTTTTCATACAATTGTTTGATGCGGTCCCACACTGCCTTGGATGTAGTGAGAGGACGTAGGGAGATCAACTACTCTTCTCTGCAGTAGAGAAGAATGTCCAAACGAGCTTTGGCATCTTTCAACTTCCATTGTTGGACACTGTCAACATCAGTATCCATTGGTTTTAATTCACTGCCATCTACAACTCTCCACAACTCGGAGCGCACTAAAAGCATTTCAATTTTAATGCTCCAGGTAGCGTAATTGCTACTTGAGAGTGGTGGAAAGTGATATGCTCAAAGAGCTAAACTTAAAGAGGTTGTAGCCATAATTGGATTGAATAAATCTAACCCTATTCTTTAAGAAAATTTGTATTTGAGCAAATATGCAAGATAAATCCTCATGAGAGGTTCACAAACTGATTCAAGCTATTTCAAGCTTATTCACCCTTTGATACCATGTATGAACTAACACCATGAGGTGAAAGTAGAAAAATATTATGAGATTATATTCATAATGATTATAATACAAGGAGACGAACCACTATCTAAATCAAGTAAGGAGCTATGTGTAATTGTCTGTTGATTACAATAAGGGGTGTGTCTAGTCTACGTGACATTACAGTTTATCTATATTGACGTAACTATTGTATGTACTAATAGAGCTTGCCGTATCAATGCTCACCACAAGAAATTTGATGGAATCAACTTCTATTTGTTCTATTTGATTTGGTTGGTCTGACTAGGGTTTGGAGGTTTGTGAGTTTGTTCTAACTATCTTGTTTGTTAGACTGCAAAGGCGGGTTAATGAAGTCGACATTGTCCCACCTGATGGCATGAAAGAGATATTTCATTGAAGGAGAATATGGCGCATAAGAACCAATTTTTGAAGTTTGTTTATGAGTTCTTCTGAAATAGTGGAATTGTTGCTTGACCCAAATCCCTCGCCATATTCTAATCAAGTTCATGAAAATGATGTCAATTTCAACAAATCCCTCGCCATATTCTAATCAAGTTCATGAAAATGATGTCAATTTCAACAGTTGTGTGCTTGAAACAAGGGCTTTTTTTTGTTTCACCGTTTTAGCCAGAGTGGCGACACAAATTTTTTGGAGATCACACATGTGGTGACACAAATTTTCTTTTGAAACCATGCAAAACCAAATTTCTCCATAAATACCTTTTTTTGGAGATCACACATGTGGTGACACAAATTTTCTTTTGAAACCATGCAAAACCAAATTTCTCCATAAATACCTTTTTTTGGAGAATCCATCTCCATAAACATAGATTTGTACATCCTTTTTGGCGACATGATGGAGTCCTTGCTGTTCACTAGTAGCAATATGGAAACGGCCATCAATGAAATTTTGGCGATATAAAATCATAATTTTCCCACTTTTTGGGAACATTCCTTTTTTGGGAGATAAATTCACCATTTGGCTCCAAATCGCCAAGAAAGCCCTACTTGAAACTCTATATATGATGTGGAAGAAACAAACCCCCGTTGACATTCTCATTAGCTTGTCCATCTTCTTTGCTGAACGTTGTGGGTGGTCGGCAAAGGTGGGAGGTGGTGGCAAGTCAAATCTAGCAGAACGCACCAAACCTCCACTAAAACCTCAGCCAACTTTATCCGCTACTAAGTTCTTACTACCTCCATCCACCGGTGGCAGACTTAGGCTAGAACTTATGGGAGGGATGAGTGTAGTCTGAGTAACACGCCACGTTTCACTTCTGGTCGTACTTTTGGATTATATCTAATGCAATGTTTGCGTCTCTTTCAGATCCCGTGTTTCCAAACCTGTTAAATTGAAAACAACTCTCAAGTCAGAGATTGGTAAGATGCAAGAGGTACATACTACAGTTGTACATCAGCGCCCACTCATGGTGAGAAGAGCCTGGGCAGCCGATTGGACGTCAGAAACCAGTGCATAATTATTAGTTGTAACTAGACTATTAAATCACAATATAGTAATCAACGTTACCAAAATCGGTCACGGAATTCTCGTTCATGCCGTCAGCATCTATCCACAAGCTTCCAGATCAAGTACGTCCAGCTTAATTCCCCATGACAATACTGCTCCTCATCCAAAGTGTCCTACCAATTACATCATTCCCACTCCATATTTTTTTTTGTTGTTGAAGAAATTGTTTGGTACATCATCGTACATCGATTGCTGACTACACAAAATCTGATCGCCTCCTACAGGAGAACAACTTACAAGTCATCAGGGTTCTTGAAAATAGGTTATAGCTATCATCCTAAACAGTTGCAGTCTACTTAAGAGTAAGCACTTGCTCATCAAAAACAAAGATGATGCATGAGCTTGGATCAAGATATGAATATATTTAGTCATTGTGAACTGTGTGCGGAAGTTTCTTGACGGATAGCTCGGACTATAATGTCTCTCACAGCCTCATCTTCTGCTTCCATTGGCAGGGGCTCCGGGCCAGAGTGGAGCACCAGAGTTTCTTTCTGTCGACATCTCCAACATTTCCACATCAGAACATCTTTAATCTCATGTATATATCTCTACTCTCTACCCAAGACTCATGTAACTGTCCGCTTTGGCAGAAAACTTCATTAACATGGCCGGGTGAGATGACGATATTTGCGTTCAACAAGACGAAGGATAAGCCAGAAACTATGTTTCTTAACTCTTTAAAGCCTTCAAATAAGACGTTTCCACATCAGATCAACAACTTCAAGTTCATATATATACCTACTCTCTACTCGAGGCTCATAAATCTATTTGCTCTAACATGGCCGTGTGAGATGAAATACTTGCAGCCAAAAAGATTAAGAATAAGATAGTGTTTCTTACCTCTAAGCTTAAGGCCTCAAATAGGACGTCTTGCCGACATGCAATGCTAGCATGCAACACAGTTATTCTCTTGGAGTCGAGCGCGCCCATGATGTCCACTAAAAGCCCCGGCCGATTCATACACGCTATGTGCACTTCAATTTTGCCTTCCTCCCGTTTCACTTCCACCTGTTTCACAACCATCATCACTCATTATCTATGACGATGGGAGGTAGAAGCTGGAGAATCATGAATTGTGAGCCACTACGCGGCGTACTTTCTTGGAACTTGAACCATACCATCGGATGCTGGTACAAGACGCAGATCGATGAAGAATCGGCACTCGACGTTGATGGATATCCCTCTAGTATGCGAGTGGCGGGAGTCATGCTCAATGGAACAAGCTCGGTGTTCAGCTCTTCCACACATTTCTGCAGTCTCGTGATGTACTGGTACGCATCCACCAGAACCGAGGCCCTCTCATCCTGTGATAATCGCAAACTCAGAACTGAAATTATGAGCATTAACATCAACATTGACAACGTTAATAGATTATAACATACCCCTTCATTGGTGCCAGGAAGGATGGACCGTAAGAACGCAAGCTGCTCGTCGAGCTTGGCGTTCTTGAGGCGACGCTCTGCAATCAAATCTTCCACTAAGACGCCGTACGTTCGCTTACCCGATCGAGGAACAACTGGTTCGAAAGCTTTCGGAACCTCCTCGTTCTCCGAATCAATATAGTCCACATCGGAGAAATTCTCCTCGTCTACCTCATTTGTGAAGCTGTTCCGCTCCGCACCACCGGCGCTACTTCCATTTCCGACCGCCATGGAACTCAAATGTAGAACTTCTCTGTAGCTGGTTAGAAAGGTTGTGTGAGCTTTCTTGAAAATAACTTCCTGCAAGACTAAAGAAATATTGTCAGTCTACCGAAGTTGTACGAATCAAATAATGGATGAAGTCAATCACCGACCAATAATATTCCGTGGTGAACACTACACCGTCCTTCTTGAATTAGTGTGAGGAAGTTGTATAGGAAAGAAAGAACAGTACACTCGATGAATCGGTGGATCAGCAATCTACACTCAAAAGATGTTGAGCCTTGATCTCTTCTTCAGCTCACGTGCAGCTACATATGATCCAGAACATTTAAAAATTACTCCTAATCGATGCCTCGGAGGATGCAACTGACAGTTCTATACTGCTTTCCTCGACTTCAAATTCTATCAGCTCAGAATAGCTCCAAATTCATACACAACATTGTGCTTACATCTGCATCCTCTGCGCTCAAATGAAAACATACCTTTCCAACTCACGATGAAACTGCCATGTCCTTTCTCTCCTCCGCTGAAGGCCTGCTCGCTCTCTAAAGCTCGACACTGATTACAAAAAACGTGGAAAACAAGATGATCTCTCTCGCAGCTAGCACCGAATAACAACAAAAACCAAACTGATGAGGAATGTCCGCCACTTGCAGACACATGAGAGGTACAACTCACTGCAGCAGGCGCTCAGGCACGGCATCATCGTCTACAATTAAATTCTGGCAATGATGTGAAACTTGGCCTGAGCAACTACGACACTCAACATGTACTGAAGTTTACATAATTTCCGTAAGAGATCGAATATACGGAGAATATCGACATATAATCGAAACAGGCAGCACGCAACCAGAAATCAAATCCTACACCATGCACGAGTCAGAAAGAAGCATTAATTAGGTCACCGTCTTGCAGCAATTCGGTGCAACGACCGAATTGAATGCGAGGTAGACTCGTTACAAGGCGGTACAATCACAACGAACACTGCTGGTGTCTGTCTGACTGACTCTTGCAAGGAGTACCGGCCAAACCTCGCCATCGCTGTCCGCTTGCGTTCATGACTGTTCCCATACTCTACCAGGAAACGTTAAATTCCCTACGGCTCCCACACTCACTCACTCACTCCATCAACAAGACCGGCAGCAGCAGCAGCAGCAGCTCTGATCATAACCGGTGCGCCACTAATACTAGCGACAGAACCAGACCAGTACACATCCATTACTACCTGTCAAAAACACACTCCCTTTCCCAAAAAAACACAAATTCTAAAGGTATCGCTGGTCAGTCGTAAGTATCCCCTCCTTTGTCCACAAGTGATACTGGTCTGATACCCTCGTGATACTGGCATGATGCCCTCTGATACTGGTCTGATACCTAGTATGATACCCTCGTTTGTGTAGAAAAAGACAGCGCTGTGTCCGCTTTTGAGGTGCGTATGGAATGTTGAGTGTGGGAATGTGAGGATGGAGCCCGTGGGCTTGGTCGCGTAAGCAGCGGCAGGTTACCGGGTGTGGTTCTGGGATGATATCTAGGGGAGACTGGCCCGATACCCGCCTGATGCCCTGATGCCCTGTTGATGTTCGGGTGGTACTGATGCGGTTTTGGTCAAGAATTAAACTTGTGAAGGCTGCTCCATAACATTTAAGATAAGCCCCCCATAACCTACAAAAACCCATAACCAACGCCTATAAAATTGGGGTATATCCTCTTCCATCCCATTACTGCCAACTCAGCTCCAAATGGAGGTTTGCTATTAGTCAAGACCCTTACTTTTGGTCGTTGGTTTAGGGGGTACCTACTGCTGGCCACCTAGTGAACATGGCTGCATAGTTTGAAAATTCATAACTAATTCAGTTTTCATCGAAAAAATATGAAATCACTTGGGTTGGAATTGTAATTCTATTGGCTATCACTGAAAAATAATAGTATAATTATCCCCTCTCTCCATATATGCACATTCCTTAACTTGTCGGTTTTAGGTGGGCTTACCTTATTATCAGTTGCATCCAGGTCCAAACTGTAATAATCTAGGAGTAAACTAGAAAAGGGAGAAGAGCATTCCAACATTTAATGTGATGGTATTATGACTCTGAACAAATGTTGGGGTTGGTGGTCTCATTCTCGCGGTGGACTTTCCTTTAGAAACCTTCTTGCTCAAGGATTGTCCGCCTTGATGTGTAGAAAGGGAAGAAGGAGGAAGGGTACGACCAAAAGTACTAGCTTCCGGACGCCACCAAATTATCCCTTCTTCTTGTGCTCAACTTTGGTTAGCGATGATTTAGTAGAAATAGAATCATGGAAACAACTCAATTATTCCATTAGCAAGGAGAAGGTTTATCCCACTACACTAACCATGGTATTAGGTGTTGCTTGACATTCATCGTTACTTTCGTCGCTATACAACGCGATCTAATTAGAAATAAGTTGAAATTCAGAATGTGTTTTAGAGTGAGGTAAATAGTAGTAAATCTCAAGCGGAGCTAGGAGTTGCTAAAGTGTACTTTTTTGGAAGTAACATTGAATGTACAATTGTAATTTATTTTCTACTTCTCAAATTTATTGAAGTTGAGAGAGAGTGTGAGGTTGACATTTAGTGTCGGCAACATTTAGGCCTTTGTGTTTGTAGGTATAGTATGGAATGTTATGGAGGTAGAGAGTGGTGGTGTTTCGGGAAGTGGAAAGGGTAGAATTTTAAGGAGGGGAGGCTGCAGCTCCTCGTGGGTGGGGATGGTGAAGGGGTAAGACAAAAACTCAGCCCAGCATGGTCTATGACCTTCCTTCGTAGTAGCTCACCACATGATCCTTGAGCTAATGCACATGGTGGTGGCCCCGTCCTCCTTGCCATGCCAGCATCCCTTGTCCTGTGCCTCTAGACAAGAGCAAAAAGTCAAGCCTTCCAAGGACTGGAGCTTTACTTCCGTCCCATACCCTTTCTATATTATTAAAAATAATCCCATACGTGTGAATTGCATGCTAACGGGGAAGGGTTTTGACCTGAAGACGAGATATCCCAAACGTGTGAATTGCATGCTAGCAGGGAAGGGTTTTGACCTGAAGACGAGATATGTTCCTTGTCCTTTGTGTCAAAAATAGTTGTCGTTTTGGACATGGAACTTGTAACTTTTCGTGAGGCGGGTTTGCATGGGTGAAGCTGGATGATCTTTCAAGCCCCATAATCTGAAATATGAACTTCTGAGATTCCAGGTGCGTTCAAGTGATTTTAAGAGACTCATTGCTGCTGACCAAGGAGACAGCATTCACCTTGTTCCGCTCATGTGAACTGATTTTTTGGAATAGATCCTCTGCTTGACCTTTTGAAATGCAGTGCATTGAGACACACAGTATTGGTAGTTGCTTTTCATACTGAAAGTATTGCCATACACTGCTGTGCAGCCCTTTTTCTTTGACGATTTGGAGCCGATTTGGCAACTTTTTCCAAAAAAGAATATTCCCCCAAAAGCAGGAAATTTATGAATTTATATTGCCAAAATTTCATTGATGGCCATCGCCATATCGCCATATTGTTACTACTAACCAGCAAGGACTCCATCATGTTGCCAGAAAGGATTTACAAATCTATGTTTATGGAGATGGATTCTCCAAAACAAATAAAATTATGGAGGAAATTTGGTTCTGTAAGATTTTAGGAGAAACTTTGTGTCGTCAAATGTGTGGTCTGCAAAAAATTTGTGTCGCCACACTGGATAAAACCGTGAAACCAAAAAAAAATAGAGCTGCTAGTGTGTATGTTCCTAGTATCCTACGAGCAATTAACCCTTTAACGACGATGGTCGAATTTGGTCGCTCAGAGAATCTACAAGGCTTGTAGAGTTTCTAACAGAATCTACACTGCTCTTAGATTTTGTCAGGGACCGGAATCGACCATCGTCTTTAAAGGGTTACAGATGCAATTGCTGGTATCTAGTACCATCTGGCTTTCTCCTAGAGGAAGGTTCAGGTGCTGAACAAGAACATAAAAGTCTTCAGTGTCTGACAAATACCTACCAAAATGTTTAAATTCTAGTACTGCTGCCCCAAATTGAAGCATTTCAGCTGGGGCACATTTGGGCTCCATAGTACAACAAGTGATGCTTCACTTCTCCTTGTAGCAGGAAGGTCAAAGATTCATAAATGCCCTGAACATGGCACTTGGGATAGTACCTGACATGCTTCACTCCCCTCATGTGAACCCCGATGTGTGGATAATCAAAGTTTATTGGGAAATATCGGAATGCTTAAAAACAAAAAAAGCCAGTGGAATGAGTGGGCAAGGCAGGGGTACTTGTTATTTTAATTGAACCCTTAAGCGTCAGCCAGAAACGGAATATACGGGCACGTATTTTCATCTGTTGAATGGTTGTTCAACTAACATCTTCTGTTCCGAGGTCATTTCAAAATGTGAACCTTATCATGTTCGAATACAACACCATACATGTAGAATACGGTGGCCACCAGAGGACGTTTAAGGGTTAATTTGTGCTGCAGCAACCCTGATCTAGATTGTACCAAGGCCCGGTGCTGAGGAGATTTGATGTTGGCGCACTGGCCCAACGCTGTGGTACTTGGCGAAGTTCATAAAGAGTGTGGTGAGAGCCATTACATTACACATGCCAATTGGAGTGGAAGCACTTTGCACGGCTAAAGATTATGAACTTAACCTAACCGGCTTCATTCAGACCCTGGAAACCATGTACGTACAAATCTATAAGTTACCTAGATTTTCTGCATGTATCGTGGCACGAACATTTAAATCCATGAAATTTCATCACAAATTGTTTCAAGGTGGCTGTGTAGATATGGGTAAGCACATGTCCTCCCGGGCAACATGAATCTCCGCAAAGTACCAAACGAGCGTAGTAAGCACTTGGTCATGAACTAGGCAGTGGCGTTGTTAGGGCACTAGTACTCGTAATTCATGAGCGATTTTTGGTCGCTTGGTCTGTCATGTATAGATCATGCTCACCATGCTGTCAAGGGAGCAGGAAACATGCCAAGCTCCTCCACATCACTTGATTTATCCTCAAGGACGATATGGATTATCAATCATGCTGCCTATTACAAGTACTCGCTCATGCATCAGCACCAGATCGTTTGTCAACTTGGTCCCTGCAACCACATGAAAATTATGTCAACTAAGCTAGCACAGTATTCTTGATTTAGTAAAGAATTGAGTTTCACATTAAAAAAAAATCAGTTTATGACACACGTATTGAAGGGAACAACTTTAGAAGAACCAAGGCGTATTTGGAGAGACCCAAGCATGTGCTGACTTATCATACTGAATATACGTACTGGCCGCAGTAAATCAAGTTCTTCCGGATAAGATATTGTAGATTTTTTTATTTTTTTTATTTTTGTTGGCACAAACAAGTTGCTATATTGGCAACTTGCGGTAATCCCGTCAGGTTGAGAGAAGATTTCACAACGAGGGATTGAACCCGCAACCACTCCATGTGGAGATACATTGGATCTCACCATCACCCGCGATGTTTAGGGTCAACGATGATACTTAATACATTACCAAATTATATTATAATGTGGGGGCCAACCAAATTTTATCTTCATTGTAAACTTTAAAGGTATCTCAGACTATTCCAATGAATCGCAACAGCAAACAGAAAGAAACTTGCTTTGTGACACATGTTGAGCCAAAATGTCCAATGCGGTGGTGCATGGAGGTGCAACTAGGCTGAGGTTACCAAGTCCTCAACTATACTCACTACACTAAAATTTAGGTTTAGTCTAGGCACACTATTTGATTTCTTAATGCTGCAAGTTTTTACTCTCGATGAATATTTTTACCAACAACGTTAACAATATCCTTTTTGAGTAGTATAGCTAGTTGTGCTCTCGGTAAAAAAAAAATCATTAGAAGTAAAAATTTATAGCACTTTCAAATTATATAGTACCACTACACTAAAAATAAATTTTAGTGTACTAACTATTAACCTCTGCTAAGTTCTTATAACCTCCATCCACAAGCACCATATTTGGCTATAACTTATGGGAGGGATGATTGTACCTACATTGAATAGCAACTATGAATGAGCAAGGCTTGTGCTTTCATAATCATGTTTTCAAAATGAATACTTAAATTAATGGAAAGATGGTATGAGTCCACCAACAAGTATACAAATTTGAGTGACTATCTCTTCTATAAAATTGCCAACATTTGGTGTACTCAATGATCATCTCATACCATCTTTCTAGTAGAAATTGCTAAAGTTTATTTATTTAATGCTTATCAATATACATAGCAACTTCAACTAACATAACCTTCTAGGACTAATAACTCAAGATATTGCCAAAGTGGCTAGAAATGTCATTGAGAGTTTGGTTTAGAAATTGTGATGTTTGTGGGTCCTCATTTCGTAAGAATATCCAATACCCAAGATATCATCAAAATCTATGGTAACATCTTTCATAGTCCCTGAATAATATAAGGTAACCCTTATAACTAACAAGTTAAGCAATGTGCATACATGGAGAGAACAAATAATAATACAATTATTTTTAGTGTTAGCAAATAGAAATACAATTTCAACTCAAGTGATTTCATAATTCCAATGAATTAGTTATGAATTTTCACTTCTATGTTTAGATGACGGCCGTCAATACATACCCCCCATATGCCCCGACCAAAAGTAACGGGTCCTAACTAGTAGCAAACCTCCATTTGGAGCTGAATGGGTAGTACTGGGATGGAAGTGGGTTGGATATATCACAATATTACAGGTGTCGGTTATGAATTTTGGAGGTTTCCTTAACATGTTGTGTATCCAAATTACCAATTCCATCACCTAACTCCCCATCCTCATTAATTTAAAAATAAAAATAAAAAGAATTTAAAGGGAATTCTACTCGAATCATCGTAAATGGAATCATGTTGTGCTACCGTGAATTTATGCATCATTCTCTACGCAACTGTGTGCATGACAAATCTTGTGAGCTCCCCTTGTTCACAATCATCAATTCCACACCTGCAGCTTGCAAAGTTGCTTTTTTCTGTCCCCACCATGCATGTGCCTTCCTCGTACATTGTACTACGAACACCGTACAACAGCCATGCTCACCATTTCCATGCCCTATCCACTTGTTGACCGGAAATGATAACATTCCCGGGTCCACGGGTAGAAGATGCTAGTTCCGCTTGCGACCTCTACACCAAATCTTTTGTAGTGTGTGTTTACTTCCTATTTAACTAATGCCACTTGAATGAAAAGGTCTTTTTACCTCAAGCAATGTCCAAATCCTATAATGTCGTTACTATCCGGTCCAAGATGACAATAAACTACCTAGGTGATAGTCTGAGATACCCAAAGACATGATGTTGAGGTTTCAATCCATGGCTATAAAATCTTCTCTCACTTGACGAGGCTGCCGCAAGTTGCTAGTAAAGCAACTTGTGTGTGCCAAAAATAAAATATAATGCAATTATTATCTTTTCAAATGTTCAAGGTTTGGAAAACCACTTTCATTCATTATGGACAACCAACCAATTTTTGGTTTCTCTGCACACTTTTTGACATGTAGCCGTCAAAATGATACATACACCGTAATGTAGCGCACAAAAAGAAATACTCAGCATCCTTCAGGGTGACAAAAAGGCCGTCGTCCTTAAAGGGTTAAACAACATGCTAGAGCCATAGATAAATAAAGCCATTGCACTAGTGAGAATTTTTTGGTGTAGGCATCTCCTATGTCTAACTTCTTAGTTCCTAACCTTTTATTGAATTGTGGAAACATTACCAAAATGGTGGTAGGTGTGTGATTATTGTGGTCTACTTACACCTAGAGGTACAAACTTCTACAAAACTTCCCCTACCATAATTTGCAATTTAGCATGCTCTATTGATCCTGCAATTTTAGGAGGCCTACATGTATGACAATATACTAGCCAATTCTTGGGGAATTTGTTGGGCACTCGATATTTTATCTTCTTCCTAATCCAAATAGTGAATTCATTCAATCCATTATTTTGTACAAGTAGAAATTTTTTGAGTCTAATTTATTATTATCATTTATACTTATACTAATTTACTTGTGCATAGTCTTGAAGCATCCTTAGAATATCCAAGCATTTTATCATGTAACAATGGAAAAGTTATTCATGATGGAGAGTAAATAGAAAATACTATTCATGATGTAAACATTGAGAACTATGTTGACATGCCTGCAACTACACATGCTGCTTTGTTGTCGAATGATTGTCCACTGTTGCCCAAATTGCCTTGAATGTTTCCTACCCTGTTGTTCAAACATTAAAAACATCAAGTTGTTCTTGATATTTTTTATGAATGTCAAGATGTTTAATCCCTAAAAGGAACAACAATTTAGCAACCAAACTCACTGAAAACTGCCAGTTTCAATGCATTCAATGCAAAATGAAAATAAACACAATTTTTACATATCTAACCATAGGATCTTGTACTAGGATTGTACAAGTGTATTTGGTACAATTTTTTGTTTAGTTTGACCGCATGGATGGAAAGATATCAGCCTTTGAAGTGAGACATATGCTCTTTTTGAGGTCATACTAAACACCTTCAACAAACTTCGATCACCTTCTATGGCAACTTTTTGGACTATAATTCCTGATTTTCTAGTTTAAATTTATAAGGGATCAAGTTAGGCACATGCACACCAAATTTATGAAGAAAAAGAGGGATAGAAGATGTTTTTAACCTCTAAAGGACCAAGTGTCAAAAATGGGCTTTTTGAATGTTCGGTCAGGTTCCTATGGTGTAAATTTCCAACAATCCTCTTTGAAATTATTACTATAAAAAGGTATTACCAAGACCTTAGTAAGAAAACAATTTTTTCCTAAATTAGACATTTGATGAAAAAGTTATAGGGTTTTGAATTTCAAATGGGGACATCGGACACCACGGGCACCTCTAAAATGCTTTTGCTAGGACACTCTATTGAATAAAAAGTGTCGATACTGGCAAGTAGTATTATTTTCCTTCATATTGTCAAAAAAAGTTCTTATCTTTAGTGAAAAATAGCATACCAACCAAAGTCAAACATTTTCACACATAGTCACTCATTGTCGGGCACGGTACCAAAAAAACTTCTTCTTTTCCACATAAAACCTAGAAATATCTTTATATTTTTCACATTTTTTTTCCGCAACATTATGTGGTGTAAACCTTCTTATTGACCATTCGGATTATCAATCTAAAACATATTAAGTTCACAAAAAATTAAAGTGTGAATTGGCAAATTTTGAACCTCCACTCCTTGCACAATTGTTTTGAATATGCTACACGAGTCCTCTACCTTTAAAAATTGGTGTGTAAGGAACTAATATCATGCTTAACAAGATGGTAATGGATTTAGACCTTGTGTAGTGCAAAAATTTGACACCAAGTGAAGTCAAAGTTTGCTGATCCATTGAACGCACGGAAGAAAATGAACCATTCGGTTGACTTGAAACACTATAATCTTTCAATCCATGCAGTCAAAGTTTTTGAAATTTTGTGAGTATATGACTAAATAAGTCTTAATTGAGATCCTACATTCAGAACTAGATATCAAAGTTTATGTTTCCTTCTTTGTTCATTGCACTAGAATCCAACAATTTTGAAGTGTTTTTGGTGTAAAACCTGTCACGGTACCTAAGTTAGGGATTAAAAATCAAGCAATGCAACTATGTGCTGAGAATTAACAATACACTTCAAGTTTTGCATATATCATATCCTTATCATATTTTTCAAGTTCAAAAATCCGTACAATGGATGCAAAGATTTCCATTTCCTTTCCGAAGCACAAGGTCTTGTCCTTTAGAGGTTAAGCAAGTGTGTACAAGTCAACCCTTGCATGTAAATTTCCAACTATTGTAGAAACTTGAACTACTCTCGTCTATACCATGTTCAAGGAATGGTGTAGCAAATTTTGTTTCTTCCTGAACATGATTTTCAATTTTTAAGTAAATTGAGATTTATGATATAAAATTGGACAAAGAAGAATATATTCATCACTTGTCCCAAGATTTTTGAAAGCACTACACTAAAATTTATGTTTAGTGCAGTGGTACGAATAGTGTACTTACCCTAGTACACTATTTGTAAAGAAGTTGACAATTGGTGTTGGCTACCAATGTTACTAATATAATCTTCACTTAAACCCCAATCAATCCCCCAATCATTCCAGCCCATGCTTCTCTTCATTTGCAACTTTCAAATGGTCATAACTCATTCAAAACTTGTCCAAATTGGGCAAATGAGGTGTTTTCTAGCATCTAAATTTTCTGTAGATGCCAAAAAACTCCTCATATGTCCAATTCGGGTTTATAATGAATGAATTGTGGCCAATTGAAAGCTGCTAATAAGATACTCGGACAGCCCTGGACTGCTGGACCTTTTTTTATACTTCTACTATTGATACACTAAATGTGCACAAGTGAAAAAAATTATGTTGAAATCTTTACTAAAATTGACATATAGTGTAACAGTTGGCATTTAGTGTAGGATTTTGTCACTACACTAAATGCCTCGTTCGCAATTGGTGTATGGATTCGCATTTAGTGTATACTACACTAAACATAAATTTTAGTGTATTGAAGTGGCTAAATAGGTCGACCATTTTTTTAAACATAAAAAGTAGTTCAAAAACCTCAAATATTCATGTGGCAAATCAAATATGTTTTAGCATCTATAAGGTTAAATTCTTCATATGGTTATTTTTTGGGAACAAACTGTTGAAAAATCCTCTAATTTGGCATTTTCATGTGCAATGGCCAACCACAGACAAGTGCACTTTTAAAATACAAGGACAAAATTGCTTAATTGCATGTACCATATGAATAACATCACCAAAATCTAGCAAGATAAAAACAAAGTAATGCTAAATATCTACACTTCATATACTCATCGTAAATACACCATTCTAAAATTCCTAAGTCCAAGTTAAAAACAACATCTTAGACACAATGGATAAGATATATACAAAATACCGCTACAAATACAATAGTATTCCCGTTTTATTCACAAGGAATATTCGGAAATTTGACCGGAAATGCACCCTATCTCACATGTTGACCGTGTGGCCCAATGGATAAGGCGCTTGCCTACGGAGCAAGAGATTCTGGGTTCGATCCCCAGCATGGTCGCCATCTGCAATAATGTTGTTTGAATACCCGTTTTTTTAACACAACATTTTTTATGTTGTTTGAATACCTATTTTTTTTTATACATAACACTATTATTTGTTTAATCTTAATAACAATTAGAGGTAGAAGAGCTTGCAAGTATGTAAACCCTTAACACTTGAAGGCCTAACGTCCATTTTTGGGTCATTTAGGCACAACAACCTCTGTAGCAAGCGTTGCAAGACACTTCCGAAGAAAATTTAGAGGTGGAACATGGTGAGTATTTACTGGGACGGTCACCACCAAAAACAATGCTCGCATTGGCAAACTACAGTGACTCCCATGAAGTGGGTTCGCAATGAAATGTACCCCTCTCTATAGATGATGTTCTGCATGATCTATTATACTCTCCTAGCTCATAGGGCTTAAAAAGGATTAATCAAATATGGAAGAGCTACGTGGGCTTTCACCTAAAATCCATCAATTAAGTATGGATTTGTCTCTAAACTTAAATCAAAAGTAGTGACATGTTTTTTCAACAAATACTCGACCTAATGGTAGATCAAAAGGTAAGAAATTCCTTGGTTGTTTTCTTACAATTGCTCCTCATCACGTTCTATAATTTTGCTGCACTTCCATCCTGTCTTTCCAGCCCGCTTCTTGTTCTACAAACTCCTCGTCGTCTTGCAGGAACTCCTCCGCCACACTCAATATCCTTACTTTGTCGTCAACAATTTCCAAAACCTGCATGTGCACCATTTCAGTGGAATGTTTTAGATGAGAGACTACCAAGCACTTCCATGTGTAATAGCTATTAAGAGTGAGGAGAGAGTAGGATTATGTGACAACATAACTTTGGGTGACAACAAATAACTCTTGTGTATTCAAACTATCCGATGCTGTAGGGCAAATTATGTTCTCCGTTGTAATTAGTCCTTAGTGATTCATTTGAGGTTACCTAAGCTCTAGCAATGGACACTTCGGTCCTCATGGCGGTTAAACATATACACTACACATTTATTTCATTGTATACACACTAAATTTCAACTTGTTTACATTTAGAGTGAGCTATACAGCGAGGTAAGTAACATAAAATGTCAAACCACACCTAATACCATAGTTAGTGTACCAGTTTACGTCGTATTCTTTGCAGTTAGACTCATGATGTGTATCTATACAATTATTTAACTAGAGGTATGGGCATGATAATAATAGTGGCCAATCCTACCTTCTCATGCATACTCTTTGGTACAGCATGTTCTAGGTTGACGGGTATTACTTGACGTCAATCAGAAATGTATTGATTTTATTGTAGAGAACTCTTGCTGAAAATCCTGGTGTAAAAGGGAGAAAAGACTTTACCTCAGGAAGAGCATGGAGGACTCCACTAGACATGCCAACATCTATTCGCCAAATACGCCCATCGCACTTGCTGCACTCAAAAACAAGGGAAAAGACCACCTCCAACTAATGAAACCGTAGATCCTTGCAGATTGGTAAACGATTTAAAAACTCTTAATCTTCACGTGACCATACCAGTTGGCACCGATCGTTTGTGGAGTGTGGCCGACAATAAGACCTCGGCAATTTGTTGCAGCCAGAGCTGCTGCTAATATAGCGCATGCCTGGATCAAAAACCACCAGAAAACATGAATTACAGGAATGCTATACCAAGATTTTCTAAGGTAGTTGAGTTATTTGTTAAGTCACCCTCCCTCGACTCGCGTTAGAAGTGAATTTAGCCACCTTTGAGAAGGAACAAGGAGAGGTTATGTGGTACTTTATGTTTAAGTCGAATTTTTCCTCTTTGAACTGGTTATGGATATTAAGAGCAATTAAGACCTGATTTTGAGTTTTAAAGAGGTTAAACTCATGGTATCGTTGCCTTCCTGTACAAATAACTCCAGTGAAAGTGAAAGTATCCCCACCAACGAGGACAAATTCCCAACCGCAATGTGATGTACATAGAGTTGTCCTAATTCAAGGAATGAAAAAGCAGTGGAGAAGAAGTACCTGAATCCTCTCTTGAGGTCTATCGAAATTCTCCTTGGAGTACAACCTACTCCACACTACGCTGTCGAAACCTTTGACAGCAACGAAAGGCATCTGAGCGGGTTGGCCCCATCTATTGTTCCCCATCTTCATCCACAAGCTCACTTCCTTGTTTATCCTCTCCAGCCCATAGTCCACTGTAGACAAACAACAGTTTCACCAAAGCTCAGACAAAAGTAGTACAGACCAAACCAAGATCCGCATCATGTGGTGCGCATGTAAAGAATCGCACACTCTACATTGGTCAAGCAATTGGTCTCAAGCCCACAAGAAGGGGAATAAAAGCTTCGAGACCAAGCCTGTCCACACCAAAACAATATTACACTTCTAGATGATGATATTGGAGTTTCAATCAAAATACCCCCCTCTTTTTACTACTCTTTCCTACCTCTAGATAGTTATTGAAGCAATAAAAGAGTTCAGCGGTCTTTCAATGGAAGAGCTGGATGTGGTCTCTACACTCAAGTCATCTGTGAGAGTGAAGGAATACCAAGAATACCAGCTACCTTTCTCTTTTCTGAACTAATTTCACTTAACTATCCAGAGGTGATTTTAAATGGAGAAAAAATGGGGGTAAGAAGCAGAAAGACCAACCATGATGAGGCAGGACTCCTCCGTGTGCGAATAACCAATCGTTAACTTTGAGAACAACTCCATGAGCCGCTAGCTGCGTCGCCAAAGGCCCTCCTGGAGACAAAAGCTTCATTCTCGCAAGAACTCCCTTCTGATTCTACACAGAAACATCATCATCAATCCCTAACTCACCACAGAAACATCATCAATAGCAGCATGTCCAAAAGAAAGTATCATTATCATGTCCGATACCTTGATGGGATTGAAGATAGGTAGCCAGTCGGTGAAATCCACGCTCCGGCTTTTCTTGTACTCGTGAGAGGCCATGTGCCAATCCTGGAAAGCGGCGTCCCAGTTTCCGCCGTGATCCTCCTCACAATACTCGGCAAAAGCCTCGGCTTCTTGGAAGCCACCGGGCGCAACGTACCGGAAATCGCCTGCTACATTCATCGTCTCATGGTTGCCAAGTATCTGGGAAAAAAACAACACTGAGTTGAGTTGAGTGGAGTGGAAAAAAGAACAGTTACAAAAAATTCCTGATGAGGAAAACGAATGAAGAAAACCTGAAAGACAGCCCCACCCTTGCTTCGGGCTTGCTTTCCCAGGGACGCCAACAGCGACAAGATGGCTATCTCGTCCTGCCCTCGATCAAGCACATCCCCCACTTGCACCAACACCTGCAAATTATCCGTTAAACCAACAGCAAGAATCAACTTCACCAATGCAACAGCAGCAAGAAAACACTACCGTTGTGCCGCCAGTCCATCGATGTTGCCCGTCCTTGCTCAGAACCCCCGCGAGCTGTAACGCCCATTGCGTCCTCTCAACGTCGCCATGTAAGTCACCAACTGCACACATCCAACCCAAACTCATCTCAAATCCACGGAAAAATGAGTAATCCAAAATTAGGGCACCGAAACTTTATCACTCACTCGCGACGATTCTTCGATGGGGCGCGGAAACAACCGTGGGCGGGTCGTGGGCGCCCTCGAACTGAATGGGCTGCACCGCCGATGCCTCCCGCTTCCCCATCTCACACATCGTCGTCACGCGCGCCCTGCTGCTGCTGCTGCTACTCCGCCCACCTCTCTTGAGGAAGGAGACCTGGCACTTGGCCTGCTGCTGCTGCACCCACACCGCGTCCTGAGCTCCTCCTCCTGCTCCCTTGGGCACGCCCACTGCTGCTGCTGCTGCTGCAAAGCTCGCCATGGCGGCTGCAATGAGGAGCAGGACTAGCCCAACTGCGAGAATTGTCCCGCATCCATGCCTCAATTGAGCTCTTCCCCACGCACTCCACCACTTCCTCCTCCTCCTCTTCTTCTTCTTCCTAATTGTCAGATTGTCCATTCATTGTTCGATGGCAAGCTTGTAGGAAAACACCGGCTGATGCGTGGGTGCCAAAGTTGGCGGTTCTGGTGATATTATGGGGGAAAAGTGCAGTGGGGCCTTTTTCTTTTGGTTGAGGCGGCTTTATCTTTTCTCTGCTTTTTGGGTATCTTTTTTTCGTGTGTAATGGGCTGCAGGGAATATCTTGTTCATTGTTCCTTTGTCTTCTTTTCACAACAAGGGGCTTTCTGACTTGTGGTTTTGGGGTCCACTCGTCCCTCATAAGTTATACCTCTATTAGTTAACTCCCGTTAGTTAGTTACAAGGCCACTAACTTATGATCTCAACTAATTTCTAACCATGCTCATTGACAACCACTGCTAACTTGTTTAACCCCTAAAGTTCCTTGACAATTTCTGTCAAAAACTAGTTCGAAACTGCTATTGTCAAACTTGGTCGCAATAATCACATTTTTTAGAAGAATTCTCAACTTTTAACCGTAAGATCTAAAACTAGACTCATGTATAATAATCCAGTGTAATTAAAGTTGCAATCCACTGCACGGATGTGAAGATTATAGTGTTTGAAGTGCAAGAAGTAGTTTTTTTTCCCTCTTGCCCGGCAAAGTCAGCTCACTTTGACTAAGCATATCTTCTAGTTTTTACAGTACATTGTGTTGGAAACCATTACCAATGCAAAGAATATGATGTTAGCTAAGTGTGTGCAAAATTTGAGGTCATTTCGAGGGGTACATTATGCTCAAATAAATACTTCAGTGAAAGGGGGTATAAAACAATGCAAATGACTACAAATGAAGTGAGAAATTATTTGCTAAATACGAATTTAGAAATTTAGAAATCCGTACGGTTGAAATGTGGAATTTAATTTAATACTTATTTTAGAGATTTTTTTCTTCTAAAACGGGTAAAATCTCTAATTTTAATGAATTTATTGAATTATTCAAATATTATAGGTGAGGGCAGGGCTTCAAAATGGAGACCCTTCAAGAAATGAAGGGCCACATCATTCACCCACTCCCCTGTGCGGGACCCGCACAGCTCCTCTGGGGTGGCCCGCCACTGCAAAGCGGCATTTTTTTAATTTTTTTCCTTTCTTTCTTCATACGTGCCATCTCTTTCAGTACCCGGGCCCCGCCACAGCCCGTGCCATGCACCACTTTATGTTATTTTTTAAAAATTTCTATTTATCCCTTTTCTTGTGGGGTCTTCCCTTCCACCATTCTTCCCCTTGATTTGGGCTGCCCACCCTCCCTCCACCCTTTGTGCCCCTACTTACTGCCCCTCTTTCAAACATGTCTTTCATTGGTTCCCAGGGGTGCCCACACTGCCCAGCGTCCCCATTTTTTAGAATAGGTGGTACTAACTTTCAAACCGTAAATCCAAAAAAAATTTAAAAATACCTCCACGAAGCTCTTAATAGAGGCGATCTAGAATTAAAAAACAATTTAAAAAGGATTTTTTTTCGAAATTTAGGAACCTGCCCAAAATCCGAAATCCCCCGAATGAGACTCTGGTCCTTTAGGGGTTAACATTAATTCACCATTCTTAGCTTCATGGCGTGTTGCAATGTCTCTGCCGATGCTATATGGCCCTCATGCATTATACTTGGTAAAGGTGATTCCTGTGGATATGCAGGTGATTCCTATGTGCCGAGGTATATGCTTGTGATTCCTATGTGCCTATGTATATGCTTGTGATTCCTATGTGCCAATTGACCATTCTTATGGATATGGAGGTAATTCCTGACGCGGCCTATGACAATGGTGCTAAAAAAAGGAATAGGGTAGCGCTTTATGTGGGGCGCCAACGGGTAGAAGCATATGATACAAAACAATTTCATTAGAACAACCAACTTTGGTCAAAATAATCTTCTCTTTACAACACCAACACTTGGTGTAATAGGCACTACCCACCCTTTCCATTATAACAACCACTTGACATAGAATTTTCTATATATAGCATGTAGAGCAAACTAGGTTGTTGTAAAGAGAGCTAACTATAACTTTATTTTGTGTGTCGAAGGGAGTAAGTAGATCCTACCATAGACCATGCACATTTGCTATTCATTTTGGGTCCCTATTTTAAAGAAGTAGAGGTTTAAGAGACCTATTGTACTTAAGGATTGTAGACGAGTGTCGTGAGAAGGGAAAGGGAATTTGTGCCATAGACAAAGGTGATGTGGCAGGCATGGTTTGCGGGTAGATGGAAAGAAAGTATGCACATTATTTATTTTGGCGGTAATAGGTTGGGTTACCTTTGAGCATGCCCACTCTTGGACGATAATAGCTTATTTTGCGGAGATGCCAGTCGATTCCAGCCTAGGTCCGGGTGATCAATTCAATATTATTCAACTCAAGTTAATGCCTGTAGCTCCACATAGAAGCCAATGCAATATTGCACAATGCCCGAAAATGTCAAACTTGTTAAAATACCCTAATTCATGTGTCCCCGTCTGCAGCATAAAAGATGATTTTTCTAGGGCGCCTATTCAATTGTTGATGACCCCGGCATTCATTCAAATGTTGGCAACCTAGCAATGGCGTGGGCCCAAGAAAGATTCTTCCGGCCCACTTTAACAAACATAGGTACAATTGCTCTTAGAGCACCTCCACCGCGCCCGCCAGCCTGCTGATACTTTGCCAACCAACGACATGGAGATGCATAGCCCTTAGCCTGGCTACCGGGGGAGCCTCATTGGGACATTGGGCGGTATGTAGGCTACCACCTTTGGCGACCAACTAGCCACCGCATGGATCAGAAGAGCTTGATTAACTACATTGTTCACTATATATATATATATGTAGTGTGGATTCATAATTGATGTGAATCACCTACACTAATTTATATCAAATACATGTATGTCAAGTTTTGATTAGGTAGTCGTTTTCAAGCAAGTGCGTGCCAATTGACGATTGCAAGTTAATTTCCAATTATTGTAGAAACTCAAACTACTCTCATCCACATTATATTCAATGAACAGTGTAGCTTTGAATTGAATTTCGTATCGGCTGAATATGAACAGAGACACAACCATGTTCCAACTTCTAGTGAAGTCAAGTGGTGTCAGTCACAAGCTCCGCTTCTTGACAGAAGTTTTCTTGGGGTCCAACATACTAAACCTTCTCCAAATTTCTATTTTTAGTGATTGTCGCATCAGAGATTCATGATTTAATCCTTTAACGCCGTAGGATTCTTAGAGACAGTGCTGCAGAGGCTCATTTTGGGCCTCTCCGGCGTCAAAGGGTTAAAGACAATATAATGCCTTTCCATTGAATGTATCCTAAGCTTTGTAGAAAAATGATTTCCCATTGTTCTGCAGGTATGGAACAAGCCATCGTGAATGACCCTTGTGTAGATGCAATGGCTGCCATATGCGCGATCTGTACAAAAAGATGCGCAAACATGCTTGAGCACTATCCCAGCTGAGCCTTCAAAACGGCGATGATTCGTCGCATAGGTCATCCTCAAGAGGGTACTCGTACAAGAGGGCACCCACCTTCAACTGCTGATGTTTGGACGCGAAGGATTCGGCTCGTTCAATCAATGGTCCGGGGTTTTTTTTTTGGCAAGATATGAGCATCCGCACGGCGCACTCCGACCTCTGCGGCCGAAGCCAACGGGTGCAGTTCAACCTCGTTGCACCTCCCCGCCACAACCAAAATATTCACGCCAAAGCATATTTACTACATACTCAATAAATGGACCTAAGAAAAGTGTCGTTTTTACCGTGTCCTTCAAGTGGTAATGCCTCCTGGGCCCCTTGTGCTAGCTATATCCTGAAACTGGATGCAAGGGAGGAGTTACACATGGAGTGATCGAATGGCGTGGTCACGGTTCGGAGAGTAGGTAACCAAGCTTTGTCTGCCCTACGCGGCGGTGCTGAGTGGTGCGGATGCTCTTATAAGCCACGGAGATGCAAACATTGTTGGTAGGCCACTAATAACCTGTACGTAGGGCGTTTCTCCTTCGAAACTGTGAGCATCTGGTTATGTTCTATATACTCAGATTTCTGTTTGGATCTCTAAGCATTGAGATTGACGAATTAGGGCCGCTTCACACCTAACCCCGGAGTCGAGAGTCCGTCGGTTTCCACCAATGAGATTGCTTGAATGGCCAAAGTCCGGCCTCTCGGCCTTCACACCAAAGGCCAAAGTCCAAAGGCCTTTCAATGTGCCTACATGGCAGTACTTCTGGAGTGTTTTGGCGCCAAGGCGACATACTCTCGAGCAAAATTTGGGTCGCCGTTACTAATCGACCCAAACTTCCTTCGAGAGTCCGTTGATATTTTCAATAAAATAATCAAAATCTGACAAGATCTGGACTGCTAGACGAAAGAGGCCAAATTTTTTGGCTAATTTCTTTGGCTGATTTTTTTTGGCTGATTTTTATTGACTAATTTATTGAGGCTGATTTTTCTTCGTGTAATGATGTGGGGTTTGGACCTTGGATTTGGGCTCTAGGGCTTCACACCACAGCCGCCCAAAGGCTTCAATATATATATTTTTTTAATGTATTTTTTTAATCCAAAAGTTTGGATTCTCGACTGTCCAAATTTCCCGGTCTGACGTGCCGCGGTGGGATGCTCAGTACCAAGTATCCACGTGCTCACTGCTCTCCCGAAAGATCCAGTACCTTTCCTCAGTCAAAAAGCTACAAAAACAGTTACCAATCATCGATGCCGATCAACGGAACAAACTGTACGGCACTCAGGCGGTCCACTTCTCAATAAAAAAACAACAGTTGCCAGGTGTTTGAAGCTCAAGTTTCCTGTGGTCACGATTCACTAGACATGACCGGAATACATATTCATGGTTCTTTACAAATAGATATTGACAGAGTCAACTTGAATATTGTATAATCTTATCACCAATTCGAGACCATCACAGCTACGTCATCTCCGGAGAACTGATATTGTCTATCCAGTTTCTAGTAGCGCAGCTGATTCGCTACAGTTTGATCAGCTTAGGTCGCAGTATCATTCTCGTGAGGAGATGTCGGTTAAACCAGTTTCCGAATGAGCAGCAGCAACTTGACAGTTTGACGAAGTGATCGTCTTTTGCATAGTTTCCGGGAGATTTAGTAGAATTTGATGAAGTGATCGACATTGAGTTCTCGTGACGGTCCACGATGGAGGGCGCTGGCGGCCATGTCGTGATGTTTCCGTTTCCGGCGTCAGGGCACATTGCACCCTTCATTCCGTTCGCGCGGAGCCTGGCGCGCCACGGCGTGGCCGTCACGTTCCTGTGCCCTGACCATGAGCTCGCCAGGGTGAGCCCGCTCGTCGACGACGACGGCTTCGACGCGCGCGAGAACGTGAAGCTGGTCACGTTCGAGGTGCCCTCGTGCACCAACGGCCTCAGCTCGGCGGCGTTCGACGACCTCAAGCAGTTCATGTACGAGAGCGTGACCAAGTTCGATGGAATCCTCGCGGACCTCATGAGCCAGCCCCGCGTCATCGAGTACCCGAGTCGACGTGAGGGTGGCGCGCCGGTTTGCATCGTCTCCGACATGTTCTTAGGGTTCACCCAGGTAAGGTTAGATCAATCACATCTTTTCACCAGAAACCAGGAAGAGATTAAGACCAGCAGAACTATGTCCTTGTGCATATCCTAATTTCTAACAGGTTTGGAGAAGGTGGGTTTCGTTGATTGAGGATATATGTTTGACTGTCCAGGGCATGGCGGAGAAGTTGGGCATAGTGAGGTACTGTTTGTTTGCGTCACCGGTGCACTTTCTATCGTTGATATTGCACCTGCCGAAGTTCAACGAGGAGGGCGTGATTCCCAGCAGAAGAGGCGCCAGTCCTTTGGTGATTCCCAACTTCCCCCCAATTCCTCCGGGCGACTTGCCGCCGTCGCAGCTCGGGGACACTGGCAGGCCCGGCACTCAGTACTTCCTCTTGAACGAATCGCGGCAGCTCTGGAAAGCCGCCGGTGTGTTGGTGAACAGCGTCGGCGAACTGGAGCGTGATACCATTGAAGGCCTTGAACGCTACATCAACGAGAGTTCACCCACTGATAAGGTATGAAGAGAGACTTCAAACTGTAATCATCCTCAGGAATCTAGCATCATTTTCCTTTGTGTGTTTGTGCAGCCACCGAGGATCTCAACGGTAGGCCCATTGATAGAAGGGTTGTGCGACGGGGAGTTTTCGTTGCGGCAGAAGCTGCAGGAGAAGCCGGCAGACGGGGAGTGCTTCGCGTGGCTGGACAAGCAGCCGGACGCGTCCGTGCTCTACATCTGCTTCGGCACAGTGGCCATGGTATCGGACCCCCAGATCCGCGAGATGGCCATCGCGCTAGAGAGCAGCAACCACCGCTTCTTCTGGGTGCTCCGAACCAGCGAAGACCTCTCGCAGGTGCTCCCCGAGGGCTTCCTCGACAGGACGCGGGCGCGCGGGCGCGTGTGGCTGGCCTGGGCGCCGCAGCTGCAGATTCTCGCGCACCGCGCAGTCCGCGCGTTCGTGAGCCACTGCGGGTGGAACTCCGCCGTCGAGAGCCTGTCCCTCGGCGTGCCCATGATCGCGTGGCCGTACCAGGCGGAGCAGATGATGAACGCCACGATGCTGGACCGCATCCTCGGCGTCGCCATCCGCATCAACGACACGGGCGGGTGGCGCGACATGATCGCGAGTGAGGCCTTTGAGAAGGCCATCCGGACCCTCATGGCGGCGGACGACATGAAACACAAAGCTGTAGAGATCAGTGACGTGATTGAGAAGGCTGTCGGGCCCGGTGGCTCGTCCCGGACCAACCTCGAATCTTTCGTGCAGGACATTCGCATGCTCTCATCTCAGAAGTTAGCATCCAGCTTGTCAAGAAGATGAAGAGGATAATAATCTGAATGGCAGAGAACGCCTCCGTCTCATTAAATATACAATGCCTCAATGCACTTTATACAGAATTACTAAGAAAGCTAGAAGCACAACGCAAACCTAGTACTCTCTTCTGGACTAGGATTTGGTAGATGAATGTAGAGAAAATTTATTTATATTTATCCATGATACGGCGAGCTTCCTCGAGGGAATCATCTGTGTTAGGAGACGACCCAGAGCCTCCACCTCCACCGCTTCCGGAGTCCTTGTCCTTGTTCACATATATGTAGGCCAAATAGCTGAATCCTCCGATCGCCTATTCCAGTTCCAGGGCCAATTGTTAGTACGTCTGACATGAGAAATCTCTCAACAGCACGTTACAGTAGCAAAATTCCTCTTATGACTCTTCATCATAACAAGAAGTTGCAATCAAAACCTTCTAGCGGAGGATCTCACCAGTACGAAGAGGGCCGTTGAGAAGAGAGCTCGCAAAGCGTAAGTTACCACAGCCGCTCCCACAACTCCAACAAGTATACGAGCAACGCCTCTAGGTATGTTACTCTGCAAAAGACCTCAAAAATCAACAAACAACCCTCTCCACCTAACAGGTGAAATTCCTCCTCATTAATGCATCAACTTCCAACTCCAACTACCTCTTTATTCTGGAACTTGCACCAAACCCTAACAGCACTAGGTCACCAAGTTCGAGAGACGTACAGGAACGAGATCTGTGCCTGCATCCAACGCGTCCTTGCCAGCCTTCACAATGAACCCCGCGGCTGCAACAGGCCAAATCAACAAGCTCAAATCTGATTCTCTCCCGTGAGGATTTCATAGAATCATCTCTACAAGTCCACCGCCACTTACCTCATCGTTGGCCTAACATAACCCTAACCAGGTGACACTCTCAAACATCTCAACCTCTGCAGATTCACAAGAGAGCTACCTTTGAAAACATCAGTCTTCTCCTCCGCAACAACCTTGAGCACCCGCCGACCTTGAGACTTCACAGCCCTCCGCTGCCCAAGCACGTGCCTCCGAAGCTCCAAACTGCTGCCATTTCCAAACGCGCCTCTCACCAACCCCACCGGCGCCACGCTCACGCGCAATGCCGCTGCTGAAACTCTAGACCCCGATTGCGCCAAGGTGGTGAGGTTGTGCACGCAGGGAAGCGAGGTGGCTATGGACGTCGTCATGGCGCGCGCATGCCAAATTATGCCCTCTTCTCTTCCACTTCTCCTCTCTTCTCTCACACCGCAATTGCTTTTCGAAAATCGGGTTTAGGTGAAGGAATGGATGTCGGTCGCGTGGCTTTGTTGCAGATTTTTTAGTGGAATTCCTTGGACCTATGGGAAGAGAGCGAGCAGATATAAAAGTTCAGGAATATTCGCACTCCTGCCGAGGTGTCCTCTTCTCATAAAAACAAAACTCAGGCTCCGTCGTTCTCGTGAGAAAGCTTTGGTGAACAGAGAGGAGGTTCATACACTTTGCGTTGCAGGAGAAATAACTGGACATTGGATGTGGTATATTGCATTAACAAAATAAAGAAAGACATCAGGTGAAATACTGGCTAGGCAGGGAAAATCACACAAACGGGATGCCGTTGATTGATTCTCTACTGTAGGGTATGGTTTCGACGAATTGTGGCGACAGTTCTAGTTGTTAGTGATCGGTGGTGCTGTGAAGTTTCGACAGGAGGAACAGGCAGCCGGAGGAGAGGAGAATGGAGGCGGAGAAGTAGAGAAGGTCGAGGCCGCTGCTGATGGGCACCTTCTTGCTTTTCTCGAACATTCCCACGAGCAGAATCATCACTATCACGTGGCCGAGCTTGGTCTTCAGCTCGTCGAGGGACCTGATTTCAAGCCATTTGGGTCGCTCCTGCATTATCAAGGAAGAATCACTTTTAATCAAGCAGAACGGAAATGATCAATGTGTTGTCAGTTGCGAGGAGGAAAATTTACCCTCATGCGGAACAGGCCGAACAGATTGGAGCCGCATACAGGGCTTCGGATTTCTTCACAGCCGTCTCCAGACACCTCCAGCGTGCTCACAAAGAGCTCGTATAAACCCATGCCAAATATGAGCATCACAGTGCCCATGAGGTAAACGTCTGGGAGAACATGAACGATTAGGCAGGAGATGCTTTGAGAAACGAGGAATGCAAAGACGACGAACTAAACAAACTGGTGAACCTCTTTCCCTTGGAATGGTAACAAAAAAGCTTGAGGTCATACCAACAGCCTCCACGAGAAGAAACACGACTTGGCTGGTACCAAGACCTTGCCATGCTGCTTGGAAATACTCCAGAAAAGCTTGCGCCACATACAGACTACCCTGCGATATCCAAGAAGGATTTCACATCTGATTTCAGTGCTCCTGCAGATCATCTCTATTCAAGCGAAATCAATGTGACCATGGAAACATCTCAGTGTGAGGCAGATGATGTGTTTGCTCTATCTATCAAGTTTGACCAGGCACCATACCTTGAGGAAACACAGCACTGATCCAGCCAAGGACCCGACAACTGCCATGAGAGTGAGAAAGCGGCAGTTGAATATCACCTGCAATTCAAACACGAAGACAAACATGGCAAATTGGATGAAATCAGAACAACGTCGACATAACACCTTTTAAGGGGCTTCTTTTCACCGCATGCGCGTTTGAAATCTCCGAAACCCTAACGGAAGACCAACAATTGCACACACCCGCTCAATAAGCGCCTCCAAACGTTCTCTACCGCTCTCTTTTCGCAGAGGACGGCTTCCATTGCTCGAAGCATCGAGAAGTGACTCCAGCGTGGCAACGCCGTTGGCGTCGCCCTGAAGAGGCAAGGTGCTATCGCCAGAATGCGATGCCCGGATCTGGAGAGCACCTCGTCCAGGCGGCGATCTTCCTCCGAGACGGTCGGAGAACACCCTCGGGTTGCGGAACCGAAGATTCAACCTCCCCCTCCCGTCAGTTGACAGGCGCCTGCTGGATATGCGTTCGAAACCCTCATAGCCGCTCCGCAATGCGCATGATGCGCCAGACTGCAAGTACCTCATAGAAACCCCTGCAAGAGTAGCCTCCATCGCCGTGATTCGCAAGCCGCAACGCTCCACCGTCCCTGCGATTGGAGGAGAGACAACTAATCATTTTCCTTCACCAGAACTCCCTCCGACCGCAACTCCGCAAGAGCCCCTAAACCTGTAACAAAATCCACACGCTCACCCCAATTTCCCCATAGACTCAATTCACTCACCAAGAGGTCTCAAACAAGTATCCGCCACCAAACGTCCTCCAACATATCCTCTTCTAGGAAAAAACTCGGTTCCAACCTTCACTCCACCCCGCTTCTCAATCTGAAAGGCCTCAAACAAGTACCCGAGAAAGAAGCACCCGCCATCTAATCTTCTCAAGCATTTCCCAAACACAGCATCACCTTCACTCCAATTTCCTACATAAAAAGCCGCAAAACCTCACACCCTCGTCGAAGAATCTGCTCCCATTCTAGACGTACCTTCGGCAGTTGTGTTGGTTCGCAGGCAGCTGCAGATTGTGCATCATCCGGCGTCTGGATCCATGGCCGAACTCACATCAAGCTCAGGGTTTGCTACTTCGGCCACCTTTACTACAGCATATACTGTGGACCAAACTATTTCGAAATGCCTGCACTAATTCCATTACACGCAATTTACAGTGGTCCATCTTCTTCTTCTTCCTCCTCTTCTTTTCTTTTCTTTTTCTTTCTTTCTTTTTCTTCTTCTTCTTCTTCTTCTTCTTCTTCTTCTTTTTTTTTTTTTTTTTTTTTGGTTGCACACACAAGTTGTTATGTTGGCAACTTGAGGTGAAATTCTGTCAAGTGAGAGAAGATTTTACTGCAAGGTTATGACTTGAACATGTAACCACATGGCTTTGGGTATCTCACCTTTTCACCTGAGTAGTTTAGGGTCATCTTGGACCAAGTGCACCTCAATTTCTCACTGCACATTTTATCATGTATCGTAGAGAATAGTGTGGGATGTTTCAAAGTTGTTGACACAAAATTAATGTGGATTTGATGGAGTGGTGGCGGTGAGCGGTGGGGAGTGGAGGATGTTTGGTAGTGAGTGGCGGTGAGGTGGCAGTGAGTGGCGTGACATGTGCTGAAACGTGTCCACATTCATTTTGTTCATGAACGAGAATTGATGTGGTCCTCATCATTTTTCACCCACGTTACCAATGCATCCACACTATATTCCGTGTTTAGTGTGGTAAGTTGTTTTAGTTGGTTTTGTGAATGGAACGGTTTGATTGGCGGATCCGCTCGTTTGGAGTTGCCTTTTTTTATTGCGCTCTTGTGGAAAGATCTCCAAGCGCATTTCTGAGGCCCACTACATACCAACAATGATATGGAATCTACAAGGATAGTAGATTACAGACCCCAATGTTTTGGTTGAGCTTCTTTGCGGAGGTGGGCCCTCGTCTTAATGGCATATGGTCATTTTTCTGGCCCCCTCATTTTAGGGGTCTAGAGGTTTTTTTTTAAAAAAAGAATTGACTAATTTGGGGCTTGCGGCTTAAATTTTCATTATAGGCCTCTAGTTGCTTAAAATAGTTCCCCTATCAAAGAAATGAAATAGGGGCTAGGTTTTACCCCACGCCCCCTCCTCCACAAGCTTGCGTGACTAAATTATAAGGACCGATAGATTACCCTACATGTTGGTAAGTTTTGTACATAATTAATTCACAATGAGAAAGGCCTAAAATTTTTGAGAGATTTGTCTAGGTGATACTCATGTAATACCAAGGTGATACCTATGTAATATCTAGTTAATAACCATGCAATGCCTAAGTGATACCCTTTCAATGTGAACTGTGATTTGGAAAAATAAAAAAATTGGGAGGTAGGTGCATGGAGAACTCCATCTGGGCATAGGTAGAATTGGCCATGTCCGGTCGCTGGTTCATGTGGTAATATATCTTAGTACTCTTGATGGATATTTGTAGAACCACATGATGATTTACACAAAAATAAGCATGGTTTTAAATAACTCTTGAAGAAGGGGCTCTGCACCAACTCCTCCCTCTACTTTTCAAATATCTCTAAGAAGGCCAATATCATCACTCTGCTTATTTGTCCATATGTGCCAACTTTTAAAGGCATATTAGCTACGACTGCACACTTTGTTACTTGATTGCTAATTTCAACTACACTAAAGATCACATTTAGTGTATGTCACACTAATTGATTTATAAATGCTATAACTTTTTACTCTTGACGAATATTTTTTCCAACTATGTCTATAATGATCCACCTCTTTGAGTAGTGTAGATAGTAAAAATATTCATCAAGAGTAAAAAGTTATTCGATTTATAAATACCTTAGTGTGACATACACTAAATGTGATCTTTAGTGTAGTGTACATGGTTCTTGTGGTGTCAATTTTCAACAATTTTCTTTGAGGTTTTTACTATAGTTGGGCGCCTCTAAAAGCTTTGTTGAACTACAATCAGCTCATTTTACAACAACCTTGTTGATTCTGCCTGTTATATATTGAGTTTGCTATGTTGAGCGTTCTATATAATGGAAAGGGGGGATAAACGAGTGTGTACCAAGTATTGTTGTTATAAAGAGAGAAGATTGGTTCTAATTAAAGCCACCTATTACAACAAGATTGTTGTTGTATTCGATGCTTGTACAAAGACAACTGATTGTATAACCTTTTCTTGAATCCAACATTACAAACAATGAGGTATTAACATGTAGCATCACCATTTTGGTCTTTAGCGACCAATATCACACCGAGAGATCAAACAATTCAGGAAACAATCATGGGATGAATATCAGAGACTAAGTAGTGGCCATGCTTCCAAATCCAAAGGCTCAGAGATATTTTGATCTAAATAGACAAGGGTCGTTTAACCAAGCAATACATAGAACACCACCAGGGCTTCTTTTTTTTGGCGATTTGGAGCCAAATGGCAAATATTTTTCCCAAAAAGGAATATTTTCCTAAAATGGGAAAATTATGGTTTTATATCATCCAAATTGCATTGATGGCCGTTTCTATATCGCCATACTGCTACTAGTGAACAGCAGGGACTCCATCTTCTCGCCAAAAAGGATGTACAAATCTATGTATATGGAGATGAATACTCCAAAAAAGTTGTTTATGAAGAAAAATTGGTTTTGTCTGGTTTCAGGAGAAATTTAGTGTCGCCACATGTGTGGTCTTCAAAAATTTGTGTCGCCACCCTTGCTATAACCGTAAAACAAATTTTATTTTAAAAAAAAAACCCTAAACATCACATATTGGACGCAATTGTACTAATGAACAAGCACCGCAAGGTTCTCTCCACAAAAGGATGGTGACCCATTTCTATCATTCAATCTAAAATGCAATATCGGTTTTAGACAATTTGTGGCCCTCAATGTTGATTGAACGGAAGCAATGGGTGGTGTGTTATTCTATGTGGAGAAGGTGATTGAAGATGGAAAAAGACAATGGCAAGTGAAGGTTTGTTGGTATTGGCCTATCATCCAAGTGGGGTTGTAGATGAACTGGGTTCTTTTCCACAACGGTTAATAAACTACGTGGACTTGTTCTATGAGCTGTTCAGTAAGAGCCATAGTTGGATTGAGAAGAAAGCATGCATTTCCTCATAGTTTGACCAACCTAAAAGAATCCTAAGTACTATATGTTGATGGAAAAATGTAGCGTATTGGGATACATGTTGAAAGCAAGATCTGCAATCCTCAATTGGTGAAGCCCGACATATTAGAGTGTATGCTATGCAAACGGAAGCCATTGACGAAGAACGTTTGCAATCAGCTCTATATGATATGTAGTAGACATCCGAAGTATTATAAATATAGTATATATACTTTGTAATTACTAAATTTGTAAAGAATAACTATATTTTTCACTTTACCTAATATGATATATTAAGTATATATATAATTGATGTTTGTGCTATCATCAAGATAAATCATTGCCATATATAAGCGCATTTGTACCATTTTACTCAAGAAATTTTGTCCATGGTAAATTTACCATGTCCCTAATATAGCCTAAGTAATCAACAAAAGAGAGACCGTACAATGGTCTAATGCACAAACTTTTTTTCCATGATTTTATTTTTTTTTAAATTCACAAATTTTTAAAATTTTGGTGCAAAATGGCCACCATTGTAGACAAGTGCATATTAAACTATAAGAGCAAAATTTCTTCATTGCGTGTTTTTTGGTGAAAAATGTAATACCACCCAAAGCATTTTTTATGGGAGAGCAAGCAATTTGGACAATTTACCATGTTACTCAAGAAATTTTGAAATTTTGTATACACCTCACCAACATAACTTCCTTTGAAATTTTATTTTAAGAAACTTCATGTAGTGTAATAATTTCACACCAAGAGGAGTCACTGTAGCTAAAGAACTTTCATTCTTCTACATAAATAGAGACAAAAGATTGAAGTTTAGCAATTTTCTTTATTTCTTTTCATCTACCCCAAGAAAACATAATAATATTAATGTTCAAGAGGGTTTCACACGTGGACAAAGGACCAAACTCTGTCAAGGACCAAACTATGTTGAAAGGCCAAGTTTTGAAGTTGAAAAAAATAAGAAGAATGTGAAATTTGCAGAGTTTGGGTCCTTATAGTATGAAAGCCCAAGGTCATGTTTGAAACTATTTGGCAAATCTCAAGCTAACTTTTACTTTTTAAAGGTGCTAATTTTTTGAAATATTCATCTCTCACTTTCTCTAGTCATGGAGCCTAGAAGGTAATACATTTTGGTTTAAGAAAATTATAGAAAAAAACCATCAAGAAACTGGCCAAAATGCTCATTATAGAAAAAATTCTAACATGAGCACAAACACAGGAATATTTCACGAAAGGATTATCTAAAAAATTTGGATAAAGATTTAGGAAAAAAATAAATTAAAAATCAAGTGAAAACCATATAAAAATCGGGTGAAAAATTTCAGGTAAAATTTCATTTAAAAAGATCCAAGTTAAAGTTTTCGATAAAATTTTAGGTAAGAAGAAGCTAATGTTTCAACCTAACGGCTGAGATCTTGGATATTTGAATAAAAACATTGTTTGGCACCTCAACAAGAGTTTGGATTTCTATTCCCATTGCCGCCAAACTTTCCTCGAGAGGCCAAACACTTAGGCCCAAAACCTTGAAAAATTGTTGCCATGCAAGGTAAACCCCTCCATAACCAACCAAATCCCATAACCAACGCCTATAAAATTGTGGTATATCCAAGCTACTTCCATCCTATTACCATCTATTGAGCTCCAAATGGAATTTTGCTATAAGTCAAAACCCGTTACCTTCGGTCGGCCCTTACAAGGGCTACTCATTGGTGGCCACCCACTAAACATGGAAGCCGACTTTGAAAATTCATAACTACTTCAATTTTCATCGGAAAATTATAAAATCACTTGGATTGAAATTGTGATTCTATTGGCTATTACAAAAAAATAAATGTATCATTATTTGGGCGACCAATATATGCGCATTGCTTAACTTGTTGGTTATATGGGATTTAGCTTAGGCACTTTAGACGGCCTTGGCCTCTTGATTGAAAGTCAAGAGGCCCACCAATCAAATTCCAAGTAACACTTGGCCTCTCCACCCTTGGTCCAAGTCTAAAACCCCCATGTTTGTTCTTTCATAAAGTAGTCCACCCCATCACCACGACCTTCCAATCACTGCTACTCTATATTTGGTCCCAATTCCACCCCATTTCCACCCATTCACTTTTTGTTAGCTCCAAATTAAGGCTTACTGTTGGTCAAGATCCCTAACTTTTGGTTGGGGCTAATGGGGGTACCTAATGGCAAAAATAGGCTAAACATGGTTTACCTCTTTGAAAATTCATAACTAATTCACATCTCATTGAATTTTTTTGTAACCACTTAGGTTGAGATTGTAATTCTATTAGCTATCACTAAAAAAACAAATGTATTATTATTTGTGTTCTCTTTATATGCACATTGCTTAACCCTTAATCGCTAGAGCAGCCAAAAGGTGGCTTCTCGTATGACATTGGGATGATGATTATTGCTTTATACGATCGTTTTTCATCCAATTCTTTTTGTCGAGAGTTCATTGAATGTGTAAGTATTAGATGATGATGAAACTTGCCTCATTGAGGTGATCATGTTATATCCAAAGGAAAAAGAAGTTTGTGACAGGGATCTTAACCCCTAGATTTCCTTGACAATTTCACACCAAAGACACTTGAAAACTGTGAATATTTGTGCAATGAGTAAGAAAGGAAACAAAAAATATTGTTTCTATTTTTAATCGTAGGGTCTCATTAAACACTTAATAAATAACATACTAAAAAACTTTCATCATTTTTGACCGCATAGATTGAAAGATAATAGTATTTGAAGTGGAAAAAATGGTTCATTTTCGTCCGTGTGTTGAATGGAGCAGCAGACTTTGACTTCACTTGGTGTCAAACTTTTGCACTATAGAAGGTCCAAATTTTATATCATCATGTTGATCATGATATTAACTCCTTGTACACCAATTTTTTTTAAGGAAGATAGGAGGTGTAGCATATTCAAAACAATTGTGCAAGGAGTGGAGGTTCAAAATGTGCCAATTTGAGTTTTAATTTTTTGGGAGCAAAATGTGTTTTAGAATGATAATCCAAACGGTCAATAAGAAGGTTTACAAAATGTATTGTAAAAGAAAAAATTAAAAGTAAAAGTTATAAAGATCTCAAAGTTTTATGTGGAAAAGAAGAAGTTTTTTTGGTTCCTTGCCCGACAATGTGTGGCAATGTGTAAAAATCTTTGACTTGGCATAAAATGCATTCTTTCACTAAAGACAAGATTTTTTTTACAACATGAAAGGAAAGAATATTAATTGCTAATATAGAGAATCTCAAATTTACTAGAGTGTCCTACCAAAAGTGTTTGGATTTGCCCAACGTGCCCACACTCAACAAATTCGTCTTTGAGATGGCATAACTTTTTTTTCTATAAGTCTGATGAGAATAAAAAATTATACCCCCACGTACCCCTTGTCTTCTTGATTCTTTGTACACAATTTCAAGAATTACAAATATAAATTGCAACCATGGGAACATGCCCAAATCTGCTAAAGCCCACCTCAAGACTTTTTTCATTTAGGGGTTAACCCCTAAAGGACTAAGAGCTATTTCGCTCTAAAACCAGTCCAAAACTGCCGCTGTCAAAAAGAGACATGAAAATCACATTTTAAAGTGAATTTCGGATTTTCAACCGTAAGATCTTGAAAAAGACTTCCATATAAACATGCCATCAAATTTTGGTTGCAATCCACTGCACGGATTGATAGATTTTAGTGTTTATAGACAAAACAATGGTTCATTTTCATCCCTGCTTTGAGTAGATCAGCTGACTTTGACTTCATTTTGTATCAGATTTTTGCATTGTACAAGGTCTAAATATTTTACCATTGTCTTAAGCATGATGTTATTTTCCAACACACCAATTTTTAGAGGTAAAAAAGGGGTGTAGCATATTCAAAACAAGTGTGCAAGGAGTGGACGTTCAAAAATTGCCATTTCACGTTTTATTTTTTTGTGAACTACGTATGTATTCAAATGATAATCCAAACGGTCAATAAGAAGGTTTTCACCACATATTGTTGTTGAAAAAATAAAAAGTGAAAAATATGAAGATCTCTAGGTTTTATGTAGAAAAGATGAAATTTTTCCCCCCCGTTGCCCGACAATGTGTGAAAATGTTTGACTTGGAATAAAATGCCTTTCTACACAAAAGACAAGAATTTTTTTGGAAAATTTCTAAAGAAGGAAATATTATTTATATGTGTGAAAAATCTCAATGTCAATAGAAACTTTTGTCAAAAATTTTGGAGGTGCCCGGAGTCCCCACTTTTGGCTTAAGTGGTACTAACTTTCAAACCACAAATCCAAAAAAAAAAAAAAAAAAATCTCCACAAAGCTCTTATCAGATCCTATCATGAAAAAAAAATCTAATTATAAAGGATTTTTTTTCGAATCATAGGTACCTGCCCAAATTCACGAGAGGACCGTTTTGGTCCTCTTAGTCCTTTAGGGGTTAATGTAGTGAATTTTAGAAACTTTTTGCGTGATCGCAGAGGTTTTCATGTGGTGTGGCAAACCTCGCACATGGATTTGCCTAAATACCCTGGTTGAGCGTTGCAGCAAGCCTCGGGCTTTGGGGGGGGTGGGGGAGGGTAGGGACAAAATCAACCCCTATTTTTATGTTGGATGGGGGCCCTATTTGATCAAAGGGGGGGGGTCTCCTTGTGTAACTTCAATTTTTTTCCAAAAAAAGCCTCTAGAGCCCTGAAAGTTAAAAGGCTAGAAAAATGGACCCACTCAAGGTTGAGGCTTGGTGCAACGCTCGATCGGGGTAAGGGCCGCTTCACACTTGGTGGCCAAAACGAGTGGCCGTCGATTTCCACCAATGAGATTGCTAGAATGGCCAAAGTCCGGACTTTGGGCCCTCACACTCGTGCCCAGACTCCAAAGGCCGTCGTCCTACATGGCAGCACTATTGGGCTGTTTTGGCGCCGAAGCGACGGCCTCTCGAGCAAAAGTTGAGTCGCCCATTACAGCGGACCCAAACTACAATCGAGAGTCCGTCGAATTTTTCAATGAAATAATCAAAAACTGACAAGATCTAGACCATCAGATGAAAGAGGCCGAATTTTTTGACTATTTTTTTCTGGATGATTTTTTTGGCTGATTTTTTTGGACGTAATGATATGGGGTTTGGACTTTTGGATGTAATGATATGGGGCTTCACACCACGACGGGCCAAATCTTCAATCTGTATTATTTAATGTATTTTTTGGCAAATACGTTTGGCCTCTCACCATAGTTTGGCCACTCATTTTGATGGATGGTCACTCGACTTGGGCATATAGTGCCCGCTCACTAGGTTCAATCCGTGTTCGGGCTGTCAGGCCCTGTTTTGGTCTTCTTTCCGTCTCCCGCGGCCGTCCCCCAAAAGCATCTTTCCGCCCCCTTGTCCGCGTCTTTTCCTTCCAGCGCCTCTCGCCCTTTCCGAGATCCCTGCCCGATCCATCCCGATAAGCGCCTGCCCGCCCCTGCTATCGGCGCAGACCCCGAGACCCGATAACACCATATCGGCTATCGGCCTAGGAACGGATCCACGCCCACGTGTACCGGTGGGACCCATCCACCCCCCTCCGCCGCCGATAAGCCAGTATCATCCGTTACCTGTCACAATCATCCATCGCAGGAGGGTTGCAATCAGCCGGAATCCAAATCGATTGAATCTGAAAGCAATCATTTTTTGCATAGGGTTTCGATGGAGCTATCGCGGATTGAATGACAGGGCGGTCTCTTGATTTGGTCGAGGCGATGTGCTCTCATGGTAAAGCGTGTGATGGTTTTGATAGCTATAGTTCTGTGGTTGGCGGCTGGTAGTCTCGATAGGAGAATTAGAGTCTCATCATTGTCGCCATCAATTTCAAATGTTCCGGCGGCGTTGTTCAAATGGCGAAGGCTGCTGTTGGCTCGTTTTCTCTCTCATTTGCAAACCCGTTTGTTTGTACTCCCTACTATCGTTTGCGCTGTTCTTTTGCGAGCTCGATCTCAGAGAATTCCTTGACATCTTCCATCTCCGACGACGCCTTCTGGTAAGCATGCAAACCCTCCCGCTCTCATTCAGTTTGTAAACCTATAGGCTCATATCGAGTTGGGAAGTGGACGCAGGAAGTTGATAGTTAGGGTTTCTGGAACTCGATATTCTCAGTACTAGTTTTTCTGGAATCATACTGAAGTTTATCTGTAGACGATAAGGATTTTGGGGTTTAGCGATCTGTCGGATTTGTTTAGCCGTATACGATAAGGCACTCAGGTGATTTTCGATTCTTACGTTGTCAGTGAGCGTGAGCGTGGAGTTCATGATAGAATATACTGTGTCGATTGGAGTACGAAAGGAGATAACGATTGGAATTCCAAGTGCCGCGCTGATAGGAGTACCAAGGGAGATACCGTTTGGAATACTAAAAGGCTTAAACTTCTCGGTTTTGGTTTAGGGTTTATAGCTTCTCATGTACCACGTTTCATAATAAGTTTCATGACTGATTTGCTCTGTATGCTGTAGGTCTGCAAAAATGCCGAGATGCAACTGCGTCAGTGAGTTACCGAGAGGGGTGGAGGCTGTTCCCACCCACCCGATTTACAACGATAGGCTGAAGAGGATAGAGCAAGTTTTCAAGGTGGAGGGGCATTACTGGCAAGACAGCTGGCATCCTCTGACGGCCAGGAGAATGATTCTGGCGATGCACGGGCCAGACTCGCAGATTTACAAGACCAGTGAACTGTCTCCGGAGAAGAAAGCTTTTCACTGTCCGTATTGCAAGGAGGTCGGGCAGAAACATAGGATCAATCTGCACCTGAATCACGCGAAGTGCCCTGGGCGACCTAACAGGAAAATGCCTGCTTATCCGAACCTCGACATCAAGAATCAACCTCAGTTCATACAGAAGATGGTGGATTGTACAACAGTGGACGACGTCATTGCTGCGTTCCAGCATATCGTCCCACTCGATAGGTCTAGCAGGAAGCCGAGAGGCGGCGGGAAGAGAGCGGCCGGGACTGGATCTCGGGACACTCGCGCAAGAAAGCGAGGTGCGTCGACCTCTCGGGCATCGAGACCAGTCCGATTGGAAGCCGATGACGAGGAGTCGTCATCGGATGACGACGATCAGTACGAGGCGGGCGAGGATGGCGATAGGTCTGAGGACCACGAAGATGTCGATGCTAGGCCCATGGACATCGTCGCCTACAGCGTTCCAGCGACATCGGAAAGTGGGCACTTCGTTTCCGGGAATGTCGCTTCCAGCGCCCCGATAAGCCAGGCGATTGTTACATCAAGTGCTCGTGGTCGGGACATGCACTCGATAAAGCGAGGTGCATCGTCCTCTCGGGCATCGAGAGCAGTGCATGCACAGCCCCCGTCCGATACGACCACATCGGATGAGGAGGACCAGGACGGGTCGCGAGAGGATAGCGAATCCTCTCAGGCGCGCGAAGATACCGATGCGCGTCCCAATGAAGCGATCCCGGTCAGGCATCCAGCGACGGCGAAGGGTGGGCAATGCAGCTCCGGGAACGTCGAGAAGAGGCCTACGATAGGCCAGGAGGTTGCAACACCCTCTCGGCGTGCGAGGAGCCCCAAACCGAACTTGAAGGCGCGTGCGATGTGTCCCTTTGACAGCATCACTGCCCCGAATTTCCATGGAGAAGACGATCCATATTCCGTAGGGAATGCAGCGGAAGTGCGCGAACAGTACAAGGTGGTGCGGAGGGACGACGGACCTAGCGCGACTCTCGCCGATATCTCCGACGAGAGGTTAAGTATCAGACAATACCTCGCGGGGGGCGCTAGGCCGAGGTACAGTAACCCGGACAGAGAAGCCAGGGCGCGGGAATTGGAGGAAATGCGCATTCGCGAAATAGAGCGCATTCGTCTCGACGTGGACGAAAAGTACGCGGCGTCCATCCAAACCGACATACCTCCAGTGAGGCGAACCCGAACCCCTTTGTGGATTCTCATGAACAATGGTTTGCTGTCTGAAGAGGAGCGTCGCAGCATATCGTCCGAGAATCATCTACTTCAGATGATGCAGGACGTTGTGGCGCAAGGGCAGTGGCGTTTTACGTCTGCTATCGGGCAAGCGTTCTGCACGCAAGCCATCTCCACCGACGAGCTAAATGAGTGCAAGCCTATCGTGGAGCTGGCGCAGTTTCCGTGGAGCGAGAAGCTGAGAATTCGGTGGGTGGCTACTGTGAGGGAGACGTGGCTATTTCTTCAACGAGAGAAGGAGGCGGAAGAATGGGAGGTCTCGGGAAGAGCTAGGGCCGCCAGGATCCAACAAGACCGCGAGGCGGAACTGGTCTCCCGAATTGCCTCCTACGACAAGGAGCGGTCTGTGGAATGGGAGGCCTTGGTGTGGGACTACAATCTCCTGTTCCACTTCTGCGCCGATAACCCCTTCATTCGCGAGCTCTTGCCGCCCATGCCATGGAAACACAACTCCGAAGAGGCGAGAGTGGTGTTATCGATCTTGAAGGCAGCAAGTATCGATCCCATGCGTCCTCCACGAGAAGCGAGGCTCCTGAAGTGCTGGTTTATCGCCAACGGTTTCAGTAACCGGTTTGTCCCCCCTCTATTATCGTCATCTCTTTTACCAGCTATTTTAGGGCTTCAATGCTATCGGACTCTCGTTCCAGTTCAGAGTTTTTTGTCGTTTTAACAACTACTAGATTGGAGGTATCGCTTATGAGTTATCGGCTGACTGTTGTTTGAATTGCAGTGGAACAAATATGTGCCATCCCCACGCGCGAATGACGCCGCTGATGATTGATAGGAACTCCGATAACGCACATTCGCCTTGGGATGGCGCATTATTTCTGTACGAGAAGCTAGGGAGGTTTCTCTTCGGGCATGTGGAGTACGCGGATGAAGATCCGGAGGTGGTAGAACTCCATCAGATGCTCGTTAACGAAGCGCGTGAATGCGGCAGAGCTCTAATACAGTTCACCCATCACGTAAGAGCGCGGACAGTCATCGACATGGCCTGTAGACACGAGGTCCAGTTTGAGCTGAGGTGGTGTCAAACCGATCTGGCGTCGTACATGCCATGGGAGCTTCTCGAAGAGCAATGCCTGTTTCGGGAAGACATCGACTTACTATATGTCGGCAGTGGATCGAGTAAGCCGTCCGCCACATCGTTTACGATCTTCACTTACAATTTTATGCATATCGTGTGTGAGTACTTATGTTTATCCAATGTCACGTGTGTACAGATATGGTAGGTGGTCACCTTATCGGAGTCCATGACGGGCCCGAGATGCAGGCTTGTCTCACGGCGATAACAAGTTTCTGCCGGAAGCAATGCGCAGCATCGGTGTCACGTATTCGATCCGAAGACGTCACGGAGGGTTCTTCTCGGAATACTCGAGACATCGAGGGTGCCCAGGCTCTTATCGCCGTCCACGAGGGAACTCCGATTGGGCTCGGAGAGCGACGAGAACCTGCTCAAAGAAGGGAGCACGTAGAGAAGGTCTCTCTCCCGCCGCATATCGTGGTGGAGGACGTCGCCGATAAGAAAGATGAGAGTCCTTCAGAAGCTGCATTTCGGGAGGGGGAGGAGACGATGGACGTTGACTCCGAGAGGGAGGAGATCTTGGGTAAGGAAGGAGATGCCAGTATCCCCGACCCCGGGTTCGATGTCGTCCCGAATTTAAGCCGTGGGAGCGAGGAGCGAGAAGCCGATGTCACACCTGACAACGCCGAGGTCAGCCAGGAAGCTGGTCACCTAGCTGACCGGCGCACTACATCTGCAGGCGATATGTCAGGCGTCCCTTCTTACATGGTCCCGGTTCCTATCGAAGCCGATAAGGAATGTCGGGCTAAGGAAAACAACGATCCGCCTATCGTTGAGAGAGATTCGCAGCCATCGGAGCCTATTGTGTCTGAAGAAGAAGCGGCAATGCCTTCGGAGCCTACCGTACCTGAAGAAGGAGCGGCAACGCCATCGGAGCCCCATGTGGCGGACGACGGGGACGAAACGCCTCTCGGATGGACCCAGGTAATGGCTGACCTCACGCTTGGAGATGGGTTGCTAAACCTACACGGGAACGGAACCCCCGAGGACTTACGATCATTACACGGGGTAAGAACACAACGAGCCGTGAAGGTTGCCGAGGGAATAAATAGACAAAACCGTCCTTTTAACCTATCGCGATATCCGCCTATGTATGCTATGTTCTTTGCTTCCCCTCGAATCCGTGTCATAGAGACTACGCCCCTAACGACTATAGATTCTGTGTTTTTGTAGGACGGGTTATCGGAACAATGGAGAGAGCGAACTCTAGCGCAAGTCATCGAGGGCGTGATGGAGAAGAGGGAGTCCATTGTGTATCATCCAGGACTTCTGGAATCGCTCGCGAAACGCGTCCCTGATAACCCACCCCCGTATCAGTGTATGTTGCCCGAGAACCGCCACATCTGCACGTCTCGGATGCCCGACTGGAATAGAGAGCCCACTCTATGCTTCGAGGCTGCAAGTCACTCTCCGGAGCTGGTCGAGCAAAGTTTGGGTCTTATCGTCGAGCTTCTGAAGCACAGGTTTAGTTTTTTTACTCTTATCGTCCGATACTTTCCGATTTGCGACCTCAAGTATAGTTCGTGTTCGATATCTTGTGAACGATAACCCCTTAATACGATATGACTTGTACTGTACAAATGCACGTATCGTTTGCTAACTCACAGTGTCATTTCTGTCCCGCAGACCCCCTGGCAAGAAACTCGATGACATTGTAGACGATATGCTCGTCTTCGGCCCGGACAAGAGGAAAGCTGTGACCATATCGCTCAATCGTGCCGACTGGGGCTGCATTCTCCAGGACGGGCGAGAGCTCGACGGCTCTCTTATGGACTTCCTACTCCGGCATATCGTATACCGCGCTGACCCGGAGGTACGACGGCACTACGCGTTGACTCACAACTGGATGTCTAATTGCATGCAGTCGAAAATCGATGACGCAAGCACATGGGACGAAGTCGTGTATTACATCTATCGTACCGTGCGTACCGTATCTCGACTCGAGGACACACTAGTGGTGCCCTACCAGAACATGGGTCACTGGAGCATATTTGTCGTGGAGGACTCCCAGACGATACAATTCGACACGTTGAATATGCACCGGGACGAGCGAGCGGGCAACTTCGCGTTTGTGTTGCACATGGCGTGGGCGATGGCGAGGGGTGTTTCGCCTAAGTCGGCCATGTGGAGGAAGTGGCAAGGACGGAAGGTGAAGAGGTTGCCGATTCCAAAGCAAGCGTTGTCGTGGGAGTGCGGTTACGTGTCGTGCTTGGCATTCTGGCAGTACCTCGTCATACGTGGGAGTAGTCCATCCGCCGATCCGGATTTGCTGCAGAACCACAAATGGCAGGACTGGGCGGGGTCAAAAGCGCGACTGTGGTTAGTTCAGGCGTTCTATCTCGAGCTTATTTCCCCGCCCAATGGGTTTTCTAAGCCTACAGTTGATGTCTGGAGTCCTGTACAGGCATATGTTCTCGCCAGCGAGAACATGGAGGGCGATGATGAAACCATGGAGGTGAGCCCGGAAACAGGAAGGAGGAATACGACGAGGGCTGCTATCGACTTGGGTATCGAGAAGACGATAGCATTGCAGCTCAAGGGATGTCGTGTGAGGCAGCCTCTCGGCGAAGCACCTAGGGAAGGGGTGAAGAAGCCGGGCACGAAGAGAAAGCCGAAGAAGAAGTAGGCTCAGAGCTTCTTCTTCTTGTATTTTACATGTACGATAGGTTAGGCTCAGAGTTAGCGGTAGGACGATAGGTGTGTATACATTCATTTTCCGATCAAATACCGGACAAATCTGTACTGTACATTCCAAAATGTACAAGAATGTGTTGGTAATGAAATGATCTCCCGTTGTCTATCTATCCTGGCTATCGTTTATCTATGCATAATAATGTGTATTTGTCCTACCAATCCTGTTTGTATCCTATCGAGGACTATACCTCCCGCGATAAGAACTATAGGAGCGAGCGCAGTATACCTCTTCCGATAAGATGAACATATGTAGGAGAGGACGATGGACCACAATATGGCAACCCGATAACGCGGTGGCGTTATCGGATGTCTAAATTAAGAATATAGCCTATTGGCTATGCTTACTGCGTAAGGTTCTCGGGAGCACGAGCCGAGGAATGTCGGTAACCTCGCGAATCTAAGAAATCGCGCAGCCTTTGAAGCCTCATTCCGAGCCCGTCTCGGTTACAAGGGAGGGAATGAGCAATCTGCAGCAGTGGATGAAGCATGCCGGCATCAATATCTGCCTCGATTCTGGACAATGTCCCATCCATACTTCGTAACCCGGCGTCCAAGTGCCGCGCCAGTATCGGTTGCCGATACGCCTTATCGAGGAGCTTCAAAATGAGTTGGTGCATGCGGTCGAAGTCATCTGACCACACACTTCCCAGTTCTCGTGTTGGCGATGTCTCGAAACATACATCTCGGTCACATGATCTTGAAGGCAACATATCGTTGGCGTCGATATCGAGAACAGGCCGTAGGATTTCCGATCTCTGGTCGTTGGAGAGCAGGAGATTGGTCATACCTCCTTGGGCCGTGCCGCGTAGAGAGCCGAGGTATCGGGCAATCTTGCCCGAGGCGAGGTCGGGTCTCGTTAACTCGAGTACTTTAACTTGATGCTTGCAGATGTTCCCTTTCTGGGAATACACACACTCGCAGACGGCCCACTCCGTGCAGGGATTGTATACAGCGTACGCAATGTGACCTCGTTTCGAAGACCTAACCAAAGCCGGTCCTCCAATATACATTGGCAATACGACGTTCTCGTTTGGGATAGAATTGGCTTGGATAATGGAGTTTACCATAATCTGCCTCAGCTTCTTGTTCTTCACGAACCCGTTCTGTTTACTCCAGTCGGTGTAGTCATATTTCTCAATGACATTCCCAGTGAGCTCATAGATAAGCCAGTCCATCCGTCGGCCGATAAGCTTCCTTTTCGACTGTCGCAAGACGGATTTCATGTTCGAATGGAATGACTCTATCGCAGCTGTGGTATCCTGGCCCGCATGAGGGATCTTTCTGTCTCCCACTACCCACATATGGATTTTCGGCATCCATTCCTTGTCAAAATACTTCCAGTACTCCTTTGCATCTGGAATGCGTGCCTTTGCCTCCATATAGACGTGTTGAACCCACTCTAACAACGTCCAGATCCTCGTAGGAGGTCCTCTCGTAGCAGGGTCATCGCAATCACTTGGTGTCTCCGACATGTACATAAGATCCCCTACAGTACGCAATGCAGCAGCTCTCGTCTCCATGTCTTTCAACTTCGCACAAGCGTTCTTTTGCCAGGCTCGACGCACGTGCCACAAGCATAGGAACAGAAACGACCGAGGCCAAACTTCCCTGCGATAAGTAAAAACACGATAACCCATCAGATAACCCGGCACGATACGAGAAAGCCGGAACGCCGATATGTCGGATCATCCCGACCTGAACCTGACGTACAAAAGGCAAGATATGAAACCAGAGGGGGTATTCTGCGAGTCTCTATAGTTTCTTACCGGAGTGAGTTGATCTCGTTATCGGCGTCGTCGAGTACGAATGCTGTAGGTCTCCATCTTGGGTTGATTTGCTCTAGCTTCTCTTTTAGAGCGTGCATCCAAGGCACTAGATCACTTTGTTTTGATCTCGCGGTGATTATAAAGGCGACGGGCACGCCATTCCTCCAGTCGTCGAACACCATCATCGTGAATAGAGGGTACTGTAAACAATAGGAAATATTAGTACTAGAAGATACGAATCGATGTTGCACAAGTTTGTAGATCGGATGAGTAGACACATTCAGAGCGAGTCGTAAAGGCACATACCTTCTTGTTGTTTGTAGCGAAGGTCCCGTCTATCGCAATAATGCTATCGTGCCCATAGTTGAGCATCATCCGCAGCTGAAAAGGGGTCTGAATCCCTATCACGAAGGGCACGTTGTCAGAGTTCAGGACCCCTTCTATCTTAGTCCCCGGATCCTGGTAGTAGAATACCATCTCTCGATTCTCTCGTACCCACATTCTAACACTCTCGGCATCATTATGGTGCTTCATGTAGAGTTCTTGCGCACGGACGCCACAAATGTTCCGAATATCCTCCATGCTCAGGAAACAATCCCGAGAAGGTGTGAGCGTGCCCTCATCGCGTCCTTTGAGTACCAACCTCTGATGCTTTAGTTTAATCGATTCCATAGGAACGAGCTCGTCGTACTGCCGTAGAACCCAATCTCTAACCTCCTCCGATATGCACTTTCGGAATCTGAGTCTCCCCCTGGTGATGTTTACCTTATCGTGAACGATATTGCCCTCTCTATCAACGTGATCTTTGCAGAAGTACCCTATCTCGGCGATAGATGGTAGAAAGTAGTACCTCTTTACATAGAATCTACATTGGCAGCCCACCTTCATAGACCCTCCCTCCTTCGCGTCAGTAGCACGAGGGCCTTTCTGACCACGTCCTGAGTATATCTGTTTTCCTTTCCGATTGTATCGTCGTGCTGTGGGTGCCATATCGGGAGTGATATCGTCGATCTTGTCTCTATTGTCTTGGGGACCGTATTGACAACGCCATCTGCAACGACAGCCGAGAACTTTTTGTGATGGATACAGTGCGCAGTAGACG